>JAXCMG010000089.1:2443278-2474958 GCA_034642415.1 Podarcis siculus | reverse complement strand
TTATTATTATTATTATTATTATTATTATTATTATTATTATTATTATTATTTTCTCTATTCGTTTTTTATTCTCAGCCACAGTGGACACATACCCTCCAACATTTCTCCAATGAAAATAGGGACATCCTAAGGAAAAAGAGGGGCCTTCTGGGATCAAATAAGAAAATGGGGCAGACCCTTGGAGGGTCTGTGAGCAGTTCAATATGCTCTCTTTTCTAGCTTTGACCTGGAGATTGAAGGGTTGCAAAGCATCGCAGCTGCAAGATGGCTCACTCCTTTCCTGGTTTCTTTCTGTTGTTCTTTTTTTTTTAAAAAAAAGAATCCCTTTAAGCTCTTAAGATCCCACCATTGAAAAGTGCAATTTCTCCCTAATTGCCACTATCACTGGTAAATATGCATCCGTGTCACCAGGTGCTGAAGGTGAAGGAAATCTGGAGCCCCCCCCCCTTCAATCTGTGCTCATCAGAGATCTGCATAGATTACCCTGTCACCACCAGCCTAAGAGCAGTGATTGCATTTGCCTTCCCTATTACTTGAATTAGGGTTGGCCCACGTTCTTTGGGGCCCTTCATACATGGGGCAGGGCAAAGGGCATTTGAGGCACACAGCTGCAGTGGTTACTTGATACTATAGATATGATCATTTGTTTCAGGACCACAATTTGTTATGAAACTTCCTTGTCAGAATAACAGAAATAAATAAAGCAACTTATCAGAGGTTGGACATTGGAGAAAAGGAAAACACAGATCTACAGGTGTATCATAAGAAGCATTCTGAACTAGCTGAATGGTGCTTGGCATTTTGCTGTGGCATGGCTAGATCCTTAAAAGACTCTCTAGGTTCAGGGCTGTTGATCAAATTTGCATACAATCTGCATATGCTAATTGGTATGTGCATATAACACACATTTAGCTCAACTTTCACACAAGGAAAACCCAAATTCAGGCCTTTGGCAAATTAAGATGGCAGTTGACCCAAACTTCCTGAAAAAAGTTTTCAAACAAATGATTTTATTTATTTATTTACTTATTTTTTAAAAAGGATGGAAGTAAGAAAAAAAAAAGGATGGAAGTAGCAAAACATCTGGGGCTCAGCAGGAAAGTTCCAGGGTTTGCACTGCCTGGGTGTCTGTAGGACATTGCAGACATGGATAGGCCTGTGGTCTAAACCATCGACCATCTTGGGCTTGTCGATCATAAGGTTGGCAGTTCAAATCCACACGACAGGGTGAGATCCCGTTGCTCTGCCCCAGCTCCTGCCAATCTAGCAGTTCGAAAGTACACTAATGCAAGTAGATAAATAGGTACCACTGCAGCAGGAAGGTAAATGGTGTTTCCGTGTGCTCTGGTTTCCATCCTGGTGTTCCATTGCGCCAGAAGCGGTTTAGTCATGCTGGCCACATGATCCAGAAAGCTGTCTGTGGACAAACACCAGCTCCCTTGGCCTGAAAGTAAGATGAGCTCCGCAACCCCATAGTCGCCTTTGACTGGACTTAACCATCCAGGGGTCCTTTACCTTTACATTTAAAAAAAGGACACTGCAGAACAGGAATGTGTCCCTGACACTTCAAGACTACTTAGGAAAGTAAGCCAAGGAATCTTGCTTCAGAGTAGACAGGAGGTTAAAACATTCCACCTTTATTCCCCTCAGAGCCTCTTGAATTTGGATTACATTTCCATACTGATCTGGGGTTTTTAAAGAAGAACAATGTGATGAAATTAGCTATTTCTAAGCAACAACAAAAGGTTTCAGAGGGACTTTTATATGATACACGAGATATCCTACATATCAGCTGCTACAATTTACATTTGCATCTGTGTGTGAAAGCAAGAGGCAGGCTGCTAACAATTTCAATGCCTTTCTTTACAAAGTCGCAGAGTGTGTGTGTGTGTGTGTGTGTGTGTGTGTGTGTGTGGATTTAAATAGTCTCAAAGTTAGTGTACATGAAAAAATAAATGCTAAGGGTTTTTTAAGCAGCTCACTTGAAAATATGAACTATTTGCAATTTAGCCATTACAGTAAAAGCTTTTTCAGCTTTTGTTTCCTCCACATAACACTTAAACCTCATCCAAACAATGCCTGGCTTACTTGCACCCACTAATAATCTCCATAATAATATTCTCAGTGACAACTAACATATGTCTGCCCACCCAGAAGGAAAGGGCTTTCTCAGGACAGAGATCAAGGCCTTTGTGATGTCAGCAAACAACCGACCAATCTTTTCCCGGTGCCTTTTCCCTCATTTGCATGCTTGAAAATCCCAAGCTCAGCAGACTGCAAACATCATTACCATTTGCTGGTACCTCACTAGTAACAGTAAGCCCCAGCCACTCTGGGTGGCTTCCAACAAAATATTAAAAAAATACAATAAAACATCAAACATTAAAAACTTCCCTAAACAGGGCTGCCTTCAGATGTCTTCCAAAAGTCAGATAGTTGTTTATTTCCTTGACATCTGATGGGAGGGTGGGCACCAGTACTGTCAGGAGTGCATGCAGGAGCCAGGCCCTGTGACCAGTAGGACTTTGCAGGACTGGGGCTTTCCTAAGTATGTTCTGAAGAGGCAAGGCACAGCTGCACAGGTGAGGCTGATTGGTAACTCACAGCACCTGGTGGCAAAGCTGGGAAGGGATATAAGGTCAGCATTTCCTTTTGGCTCTTTGCCACAGCAACACATTCCTTGCCTTGCTGTGTTTGGTTCCTTGACTCCTTGCTTCTTGATCCTTGGACCCCTGACTTCATGACTCCTTGCTTCCTGACCCTCGGACCCCTGAATTCATGACTCCTTGCTTCTTGATCCTCAGCCCCTGACTTTGTGACTCCTTGCTTCTTGATCCTTGGACCCCTGACTTCGACTCCTGACTTCTGGACTCCCATTCCTGCTCCCACCCTGCCATCTTGCCCCCGGTCCCGACGTCCCCAGCTGGGACTTTGATTGCCCGTGAACCGGACCGTGACAACTACCAAGAAGGCCCTCTGCCTGCTTCCCTGTAACTTCACTTCTTGCAGTGAGGGAACCACCAAAAGGCCCTCAGAGCTGGACCTCAATGTCCTGGCTGAACAATGAGGGTGGAGATGCTCCTTCAGGTATAGTGGGCCAAGGCCATTTGGGACTTTAAAGGTCAGCACCAACACTTTGAATCGTGCTTGGAAACATATATATATGTTCTTAGTGTTCAAATCTCTTCAGATATCAAATAAATCAGATGCTGCTCTTTTTAAAGGACTTCAGAGGGCTGCAGTCTTGCACCCAGTTTTCACATGACCAGTGGCGTAGCATGGGGGGCCTAGCGGGGCTGTGGCCCTGGGTGCAAATTTCTGAGGGGTGCCCTCACAACAGGCTCCCCCATCAAGGCCAGAGCCACTGGGAGGCAAGCTGGGCCTGGGCTGGGCCTTCAGGGCTGGGGTGGCAGTGGCACCTCCTTCTCCTTGTGGCCGGCGGAGGATGGACATGCATGCCCCACCTCTGGGCCAGCTGGGAGGGGGAGGAAGCACAGTTGGAGCCACGTACATTGCCCAGAGTGCTTCCCTGCAAGGACAGGAGGGCGAGGCGACACAGCAGCGCTCCTGGCTTCGCATTGCTCTGCCTAATCTCTGCTCCCACATTGGGGCTAATTTGCAAGGCAAGACTCCCTTGATTAGATGATTGGCCAACGAAGGAACTGGCCACTGCCCAATCCACCAGGGGGGCACTACACTTGCCCCGCCCCAGGTGCCCTGAGACCTGCAGGTATAGAGCAGTATACAAATCCTATTAATAATATTCAGCAAGTTAAATGAGGCAGTAATTATCGTGGAGTGTGCATGCTTGCGCATGTACTATTACTGAGTGGGATGCAGATGTCCTCTCATCCCTACATTGCCATTGTGGTCCATTCAGTGCACCACAAAGAGCTAGAGGAGGATTGGCGTAGAAGCCTTTCAGTGCATTGCTGGCAAGTAATACAATTGTCTACTAAAGAGGAAGTGTTGGCCCAGTTGTCTGGACAATGAGGATGCTTCCTTCTTTGGCGATCACTCATAGCCAAGTAAGATTGTCTTCCATAAACACAATTTTAACAACGAGTCCATACGTGACTGTGGAGGCCAATTCTGGATCCACATGTCCTTCCATAGTGGAGACATTCGTTTCTGGGCGGGATTTGATCATGGTGTGGATTTGCCAAGCATGCCTTCCTCTTAGCACGTTTCTCCCTTGCATCCTGCGTTTGAGTGTCTTCAAAGCCCATGACACCTTTGGTAAAGGCTGTTCTCTAACTGGAGCGCTCGCAGGCAAGTGTTTCCATGTTGTTGGTGTTTATACTACATTTTTTAGATTTGCCTTGAGACAGTCTTTAAACCTCTTTTGTTGACCACCAGCATTACGCTTTCCATTTTTAAGTTCGGAATAGAGTAGTTGCTTTGGAAGATGATAATCGGGCATCCGCACAACATGACCAGTCCAACAAAGTTGATGTTGAAGAATCATTGCTTCAACACTGGTGATCTTTGCTTCTTCCAGTACACTGGCATTAGTTCACCTGTCTTCCCAAGTGATGTGTAAATTTTTTCAGAGACACCATTGATGGAATATTTTGAGGAGACACACACACACAGTTGAGCAATAGGAGGGTTTAATTTGATTTCAGGTCTATCATGAAGTAGGTACTTATATTGCCGTTACCTTGTCCTTACATTCACTACATCATCCCTGATGGGCTGGGATTGGGGACTGACAAAGTCATTTCAAAAGGCAAGATGTTACCAAAACAGCTGCATTTTGAGGAAACATTGGCTGTGAACAGGCACAGATGTAACCCCAAATAGTGAAAGATTTGAACATGTATGCAGAATCTCTCCCTGCCCCCGCTCCCCACGTACTTTCATATTGGAATCTTCCAAAAATTCAGCATAGCATTATCTGGGAAATCTGTCCAAGCTAGGAATCACAACAAACAGCATTAATTTGCTCAGAAGCCGTTCTTTTAATAGCCTGTCCTAAATTAATACCATTCCCCACAAAGCAAGAAAAATTGCAGCTACTCTGAAATTTATCACTGAACTAATAGATGCAATGAAATTAACCGGAAATGTGACAGTTACTGTGAAACTACCTATCTAGGATATATACTGTGAAATTGCCTTTAATCACACAATGCTAAACTGTTACTGGGACAGGAAAAGGCCAGCAGAAATTATTCATGTCATAGGATTTTGCATGTAGAATAGCCCTTACAACTATATGTTTGTGAAGACAAGGATACAGTGTATGAAAATTTGGTAGTCTAAAATAAATGTTGCCTTGCACTGGAACATAACTGAACAGAAAGACCAATTGCTGATAGATTGTGCATAGTTATCTTTTCTACCTACCCATCAAACACAGTTCAAAACCCTCCAGATTATTATGATGATGATTATTAGCCACCCATTTTACTGGATTGCCCCAGCTACTGTGGGTGGCTTGCAACAAATTAAAGCATTAGGCAAACCTAGCTAAATAGGTACCACTGTGGCAGGAAGGTAAATGGCATTTCCGTGTGCTCTGGTTTCCGTCCTGGTGTTCCATTACACCAGAAGCGGTTTAGTCCTGCTGACCACATGACCCAGAAAGCTGTCTGTGTACAAACGTGGCTCCCAAGGCCTGAAAGCGGAGATAAGCGCTGCACTCATTCAACTGGACTTAATCGTCAAGGGAACCTTTGCCTTTACTGTTAGTGGATGCAGTGCCAGATTTACGTATAAGCTGAACAAGCTAGAGCTTAGGGCTCCACTCTCTTGGGGGCCCCCCAAAAAATTAAAGGAAAAACCCCTGGATGTACATTTCCGAAATATAAGATAAAAAACAAATAAAATAAAACCTACATACAGCAACAGTGTTTTGTGTTGTGTAGGCTCCCATTTGTTATGTGCAAATGGCTTTCGATACCTATTACTGTCGGTCCATAAATTACCATGTAGCATATATTCAACACAAAAAACAGTGAGAGTTTGTTGTTGACAAAGGACAGCTGGACATATAAAGGGCCTCATCAAACCAAAATCCGACCCTGAGTAGATGCTTTCCTAGAATGGATGAGTGAGATGTGCTCTGCTCCAGATGGGTGACACTCCCTCTGAAACAGCATATGAGCATGTCCTTGGGGGAGTTCTGCATCCATTACTGTTGCTTGAGGTTCAAGGGGCCTCAGTGATGTGCAGTGCCATCAGCTTGGGCTGGTGACAGCCTAACATCTGTTTTCTACACTCTAGTAACCTAGGGTTACCAGACGTCCCCAGATTTGCAAATCTGTCCCCGGGAAACGTGGCAGCGGCAGCCTCAGCAGCCCAGAGCCAGCCTGGTAGCGCAGTTGGCTCTGGCTGGCTTCAGGAGCACCTGCCATTTTTCCTCTCCGGAAGTCCCCATATGATGTGTCTTGTGCACAACCCATCATATGGGGACTTCTGGAGAGGAAAAATGGTGGCCGCTCCGGGCTGCTGGCTGCCGCTGCCACTGCTGAAGGGGAACTGGGGACATCTGGCGGTACAGATCTGCCCGCTTCCCCCTTTGTTTTGACTGATCAGGGGAGGCTCAGGAGTCACGGGTGGCTGGCCGTTGCAAAATTTTTCAAAAGCTCTGTGCATTTGTGTTTCACAGGGTGTAAAAGAAGGGCTTTGCACCTTTACACAATATGCATGTGTGCCTGAGCCCAGGGTCCTTTGTCTCACCATCCCCACTACTGACTCCCTGTTGCTACTCAGCTTCCAAAAAAAAAAAGTGTCCCCGGATTCATTGAAAAAAATCTGGTAACCATATAGTAACCTCCAGTGGTGGAGCATGCTTTTATGGTGTCTGGGGTGCACACACGCAGGGGGCGGGACATGAAGGGCAAACCGAGCCCACTGTGATCCAGCCAATCCCTGGCTGCAAACACCGCCAGAGTGACACCAGCCCTGAGCCGCTTTGTGAGACTTGAATGATCGGGAGTGGCCAAATTATGTTATTTATGCAATTACATAAATTACGTTGTCTAATTCCACCTCATTCATTTCAAGGCAGAAGAAACGCAATGAAAAATGGCAGGACGTATAATTTGTTGGCTCAAAGCAACAGCAGCAGACACTAATACCAATAGTATTCACTTTATTGATTTCTTTTCTGGACAT
Organism: Podarcis siculus; assembly: GCA_034642415.1. Classification (NCBI taxonomy): domain Eukaryota; kingdom Metazoa; phylum Chordata; class Lepidosauria; order Squamata; family Lacertidae; genus Podarcis; species Podarcis siculus. The sequence goes on along the minus strand of JAXCMG010000089.1, from coordinate 2,467,833 downwards.
GGGATGAATAAAAAAACATCAGCAGTTTCCACTCCCATTTCCATTTTCATCAAAATTCTCCAACATCTCCAACAGTGTGGTGTAGTGGTTAAGAGCGATGGACTCGTAATCTGGGGAACTGGGTTCGCTTCCCCGTTCCTCCACATGCAGCTGCTGGGTGACCTTGGGCCAGGCACACTTCTTTGAAGTCTCTCAGCCCCACTCACCTCACAGAGTGTTTGTTGTGGGGGAGGAAGGGAAAGGAGAATGTTAGCCGCTTTGAGACTCCTTCGGGTAGTGATAAAGCGGGATATCAAATCCAAACTCCTCCTCCTCCTCCTCCTCCTCCTCCTCCTCCTCCTCCTCCTCTTCCTCCTCCTCCTCCTCCTCTTCCTCCTCCTCCTCCTCCTCCTCTTCCTCCTCCTCTTCTTCTTCTTCTGTTTTTCCATAGGTAGTGTTTATTTGCCCTTAAATGCTTTGGAAACTGATCGAGACCAATGAAGCTCAATGGGGCTTACTTCTGAGTAGACATGATTGGATTGCCCTGCTGATTGCTTACTTGCTATGGAAAAAATAGCATACTTGCTGTGGAAAAACTGGATCACAGAAAAGATGTATAAACACAGAAAAAACCCAAGAAATGATTACTGTCTATTCAGTACAGTAGTACCTATGGATACGAAGGGGATCCATTCTGGAGCCCCGTTCACATCTAGAAGCAAACGTAACTAGCGACGGCACGTCTGCGCACACGCGTGTCGCTTTTCACCGCTTCTGCACATGTGCGTGATGTCATTTTGAGTGTCTGCGCATGTGCAAGCGACGAAACCCGGAAGTAACGCAGTCCGTTACTTCCGGGTTGCCGCGGAGCGCAACTCGAACGTGCTCAACCCGAAGCGCATTCAACCCAAGGTATGACTGTATAGAAGAGGAAAGGCGCTCAGACGATATAAGGGGTGCCAACCTGGATAAAATATTGTGGGGGCCCAGGTAAGCCCTGCCCAATATAATCGATCACATGATGCAGTGCACGCAAATCATTTGAATGAAAATACCCCTCAACCTTGTGGGGGCCCGGCCCCCTCAAATATTTTATTGTGGGAGCTTTAGCCCCCATGGCCCCTAGGAGTTGGCTCCTATGGGCAATATCATCCCACAAGTCTCCTGTAATACTGAACATTTCAAATGACTTTTTCATAGGAGTGGAAGAAATTAGCACCCCATAAGGCATGATGGCTAATATCACTAAAAGTAATTAAGCTTAAAATGAGCCAGACTGGAAGAAAATGGTCATATTCATGGGTTGATAGACTACCTTGACAAGGGCTTTTGCTCCCTTCATTGAGCAGCCGGTAGATAATTGAGATAACTGAATGTGCAGCGATGGTGGGTTCTTCGTTTTTTCACTCAGGGAGGAAAGTCAAGTGGCCTACCCTAGTTATCAATTCTGCAGCCCCATTTTGGACCACTCAGAGTTTCCAAAAGTCTTCAAAGGCATGCAATGCAGTAGTCAACAATTTGCATGTCACTAAGGGGACAGGGGGTGGCGCTGTGGTCTAAACCACTGAGCCTCTTGGGCTTGCCGATCAGAAGGTCGGCGGTTCGAATCCCCACAACGGGGTGAGCTCCCGTTGCTCGGTCCCTGCTCCTGCCAACCTAGCAGTTCGAAAGCACACCAGTGCAAGTAGATAAATAGGTACTGCTGAGGCGGGAAGGTAAACAGTGTTTCCATGCGCAGCTCTGGTTTGCCAGAAGTGGCTTAGTCATGCTGGCCACATGACCCAGAAGCTGTACGCCGGCTCCCTCGGCCAGTAAAGCGAGATGAGCACCACAACCCCAGAGTCGTCCACAACTGGACCTAACGGTCAGGGGTCCTTTTACCTTTACTTTTAAGGCATGGCCCACCGAAGGTGACATGTCTGCTCCTGAATCTTAATAGCGGTGCAGAAGAGGAAATTTCAGAAGGTACAATTTGTGGCAACATCACAGTGACATCAGAGCAAGCTATCCAATGGCTACCAGAGGCTCCACCCACAAAAAAATCTCACAGTGCACTAAATTGCATTGACAACACTGATTGCGTATAGCATTAATTTTATGCCACTTTTCTTCCAAGCTTCTCGAGGTTGCATGTTTCCATCACAGCTTTGTGACGTTAGACTGAGAGACAGTGACTGCCGCAGGGAATCTGAAGCCGGGCCTCCCCAGTCCTAGTCTATTACAGTGGTACCTTGATTCTCAAACGCCTTGGTACTCAAATGCCGAAAACCCAGAAATGTTTCAGTTTTCAAACATTTTTTGGAAGCCGAACGTCCGATGCCGCTGTTGGCTATTGTTTCCAGGGCGCCTGCACTAATCAGAAGCTGCGCCTTGGTTTTCGAACATTTCAGAAGTTTAGTGCTTTTGTTTAGTGATCTCTCTTTTTTTGCTATTAATTTTGCATTTTTGTTTGGGGGGCTTTTTCGGTTAATTTGTTTTTGTGACTGCGTGGAACCCAGTTCAGCTACTGATTGATTGATTGATTGATTGATTGTGTGATTGCAGAAATGGATAAAAGCCCCCCCCCCATCCAAACAATGACTATAATCAGTGCAGGTAAGAAAAAAAATAAATTTTAATTTTTATCATCTAGAATACTGTCTTATTTATTTTATGGTACAGTACATTGATTATTGCTTTCATTTTATGGATCAATGATCTTGTTAGGTAGTAAAATTCATGTTAAATTGCTGTTTTAGGGGTTGTTTTTAAAAGCCTGGAACCGATTAATCTGTTTTGCATTACTTTCTATGGGAAAGCGCGCCTTGGTTTTGGAACGCTTTGGTTTTGGAACAGACTTCCGGAATGGATTAAGTTTGAGAACCACTGTACATCGTTATTGCTTGTCTCAGACATGCAAACAATGATACTGACTTTATTCAAAAGAAGAGGGGAGGAAGACCATGGTGCACATAACCATGACATTTTTCAAGTCTTTGTAACGATTTTGATTTCCAGGTCTGCCATCATTAGTGTCCAAAAATACAGTGGTACCTCGCAAGACGAAATTAATTCGTTCCGCGAGTTTTTTCTTCTTGCGAGTTTTTTGTCTTGCGAAGCACGGTTTCCCATAGGAATGCATTGAAAATCAATTAATGCCCGCTTGCCGGGCTGGCGGTACGGAGAAGGGCTTTTCTCCCCACCGCAAGCCTTCAGGACAGGTCCGGGAACAGAGGAGAAGGCGCGCTGCGCTTCCCCGCTGTCCCTGGAGATTTCCCTCTGGGCTTTCGTCTTGCGAAGCAAGCCCATAGGGAAATTTGTCTTGCAAAGCCGCTAAAAATTGGAAAACCCTTTCGTCTTGCGGGTTTTTCGTTTAGCGAGGCATTCCTCTTGCGGGGTACCACTGTATAGATAACAGGAAGCACAGAACTATTTACCCCTTTGCTCAATATATTAAAGCAGTGGTGACTGGGATGTCAGTAGCTCAGTCAGTAGGGCATGAGACTCTTAATCTCAGGGTTCTGGGTTCAAATCCCACGTTGGACAAAAAATGCTTACATTGCAATGGGTTGGCTAGATGACCCTGGTGGTCCCTTTCAATTCCACAATTTTGTGATTTATCTCAACAAGAGAAGCAGGTTTTATTTGTTTTTTAAACAATAATAGTAATAATAAAAAGTCTTTGCCACATAACTGATCTTAACTTTTTATTATTTATCACACCAGTCATTACTAACCGCTATAAAAAAAATAGGAGGAAAGTCATTTTCTTTTTTCCCTTTTGGGCAAGATTGGCCTTTGCTGCTGTGGCAACTGCAGATTCCTGTATCGGAGAAATTCAAAAGCAAGGAACATTTTGACATTTAAGTGTTATTGCACGAGGTCGACTGAAAGGATGGACAGACGGCTTTTCGACATACACAGGCATTTGCCTTTTGAAGTTCCCATTGATTATATTAAATATTTATAAGATTTAAAACTAACACTCTAATATGCGGAGCAGAGATTAGACGTGGAGATTCTGCTCCCATTTCCTAGCATCCAGCCTTTATTTATTTAAAACAAACGAAAAGGCTTTTGGCATGGTAGAAAAAAAGGAGGGAGGGAGGAAAAAAAGAAAGAACACTCATTTTCTCCCTCATTAAGATAAAAAAAAGGGATAAATTCCTTAGGGATTTGCTTATTTCCTCTCAAAGATCAGTTGTCAATGCCGGTGGATGGCCTGAAATCACTGTTTTAACTCTGGGCCACGCTTGCTTGCAGCTGGGGAAAAATGTATGTAACTTATATAAATCTGCAACAGTTCAGTGGTTCCATTTTTAGTTTACATATCTCGGCTATTAGTCATAACACAGAAGAACATAAAATAAGGGGGGGGGACAACACCAAATTTGTTGCCATTTTTTTATAACTGATTATTATTATATGAGTGGATGGGGGGACTGATTCCATTTCTGCTGTTGCACTGTAAAATATTCACTCCTCAACCCAAAGAAGTGTTACGGAAATTATGGAGGGGGCACATCTTTAAAGTTAAATATTACAAATATTATGCCTGAATGTATCCTTTCAACTTGACAGCTCAGGGAAGTTACCTAGCTTTAAAAATAATATAAAATCATCTCCTTTGCCAGTTTCCTCCATTCCAAAGCTATTTTCCCCTTGAAAAAGGACTCCAGGAAGTTCCCAGAGGTGACAATTGCTGGGCCCATTGTTAGCCAAGGGAAGCCAAATCTCATCACCTGACTTGCCTCAGGCTCCAGACATGCAAAAGAAAATCTGTTGTACTTTTGGGTGGTGGGTACTTAAGACATACTTGTCTATGCTAATCTTATACCTGAGTCTTGCCCTGTCATGTCTGCTTATGCTAATCTTGTACCAAGGACTTGTCTGGTCATGTTTGCCAAGGTTAACCCCTCCCCTTTTGTGACATGTCAGTGATGTAGCAATAATGTAGCAATGATGCTGTACGAACTGTATTTTGGGATATGGTGGGGAAATTTTAAAAGTCTTTGTCACCCCATCCTCAGGGTTCAAATTTGCTCTTTGAACCTATTGCACAATAAACTTTGGTCTACAGCTATTTGCTCCGGTTGGCTGGAATCCTTCCTTTATTCCACAGGGACCCGCGGGCTCTGCCCGACACCTAGATTTTTCCGTAACAGAAGCAACCATGAGTTGTTTGGAACATTTTTTTGCCCAGGATTTCCCTGACACATAAGATTCAATCTCTCTTCCCCTACCCCACCCTTTTGTTACTTGGTCAAATCTTCTTCATTTTGTTCACTTGCATAGCTTTTGTGTGTTTATATATTGCTGTTTTCTTGATTTGTTGATCTTTCTGTTTTAATGATATCTAGATTTCTGAAATAGTAAGTGGCATATAAGTCATAGAATCGTAGAACTGGAAGGGATCGCACAGCTGATCTAGTCCAGCCCCTTGAAATGCAGGAAACTTTTTTGCCCAGTGTGGGGCTCAAACCCATGAACCCCGAGAGATGAAGAGTCTCATGCTCTACGAAAGCTAAGAAAGAAAGAAAGCTGAAGGCAAGGCAGGATGGCCATGTGTCCTACTTTACAAATGGCAATCCTCTATTGGAGGGTGTCCCCTATGAAAGACATGTCCAGTCTAAGTTAAGGTAAAGGTAAAGGGACCCCTGACCATTAGGTCCAGTCGTGAGTTGCGGCGCTCATCTCGCTTTATTGGCCGAGGGAGCTGGCATACAGCTTCCAGGTCATGTGGGCAGCATGACCAAGCCGCTTCTGGCGAACCAGAGCAGCGCACGCAAATGCCGTTTACCTTCCCTATTTATCTACTTGCACTTTGACGTGCTTTCGAACTGCTAGGTTGGCAGGAGCTGGGACTGAGCAATGGGAGCTCAGCCCGTCATGGGGATTCAAACCACTGACCTTTTGATCGCCAAGTCCTAGGCTCTGTGGTTTAACCCACAGCGCCACCCGCGCCCCTTAAGCTAAGTTAGCGTTGATGATAAAAACAATCATAAGAAGGCAGAATATGAGGCTTTGAATTTGCCCATCAGCAATGAACAACTGGGCAGCAGACTGAGCAGGCACACAGGTCACCTGGCCACTAACCTCCCAAATATGACATGATGTATTGCATTTCTACAGTGCCCTACCTTTGCTTTCGTGATTCATTTTTCCCATTTCTGGAGATCGTTTGCCTTTTTTCTTTCTTTTTTCTTTTTTGTTAATATATTTTATCAAGCATCCACAAATTTCCCTTAGACATATCAAGACATAATATTTTTTTTCCTTTTGCTTTATTTTATTTTGTTCCTTTTGTTTTATTTTCTGTGGGTTTTTTTATTATTATTCCTCCCCTTAGCTCCACCCTACCTTCCTTCCTTCATATCATAACCATAATACAATAATCTCTCATTCTTTCTGTTGCTCATACTTCAAATCCGGCTCACAAATTTATCATGCTATAATATTGCTTTAAAATAAATATTGCAGCATTATGAGGGGGGACACATACCCCTAAACGTTTTGTGAATCTTTGTACTTTTGTCTATTTGCTGTATTTCTTTTTCCCAATTTGAACTGTAAATTGGTGATTTTGAGTCAAAATGAGAGTACCCCTAAACATTTTTTTTGGGGGGGGGAGTGATTATGAATATCCGAAAAAGCCTTCCATTCTTCCATGAAATGGCAAAAAGTAATATGAAATTGAAATATGGAATAGACGGGAGGTCGGGTCTTTAGTGTTAAGACCAATTTATGTTTTATTGTTTAAGAATATCCTGTGTCTATGGTTATTTCTGTGTGTAATTTGATATTTGTGTTTTCTCTTTTTCTTTTCTTGCTGTATCAATTTAAAAAAAATAGTCAAAGCTCACTGAAGTTCCGTGGACCTCTTCCCATCTGTTGAGGGAAATTTCGATTGTGTCAGACCTATCTGTGAGCTGATTGATAGCATCAGGCTTCTGTAACCAGCGACGGTAGAAAATTTGCCGTGAGGAAACCTATTTCCTACCCGTTTTAATAGACCCAGATAAGCTTCCTGCTGCTAGGAAAGGGACTCTCTCCTCTCCTTCCTGAAGTATATAGGGCAATGGCAGTAGGAGTTGGCCCTGAAACTAACTGCAAGGATGGAGAACTTCACAATCAGGAAAGCCGCAGCAGAAATCGGCTGACTGTGACTCCCTCGCCTTGCCGTTCGGATGGAGCTTTGATAAGCAGCAACGAGATTCTGATTGGCAGCTAAGATATTAGGAAAGGAGATCAGTGCATTTCCTGTCTAGCGTTCTTTGGCATGGAAGAAGGAGCTCAGCTTCCTCCTGAGTGTATATTTGTGATTAATTGTTAACACAAGCAGAGGAGGACTGTAGTGGTAAATTCTGACATGAAGGCATTTTTCATGACAACCCCTATAGCCTAAGGCTGGGTGGTGGTGCTGGGAGATTTTGGTTTGCTCCATAATTTGGAGCAAAGCTTTCTGGTCCACACCCAGTAGACCATAGCTGGATCAGAACATAGGCATACTGGACAACAACTGTTTAGTTGTGGGTGAACATATCAGACGACACAGCGATTCTTCACACAGCTCTTGTTTATTCACAGGCCAGAACAGAACTGAACTGAAGGGTTCAGCCAGCCTGCTTATATAGAGCTCCACTAGAACGCAACAGTAACCATTTTCTGTAACTATCCAATCACTGAACGTCACTTTCAATCCCTTATTTGCATATGTGGACCTGAACTATCTACAGTATCCCCCTGCTGGCCCAGGGTGAGAACATCAGTACATAACAACAACCATACGAGAAATATGTAAAATAACTAAGCAAGTATTAGAAATCACCCCAGAATTGGCCCTACTAAACATCTTCCAAGACAATAATGTCCATTTACGCCACAAAGAACTCATAACCCACCTACTTTCAGCAGCCAGAAACACCATAACCAGATACTGGAGAGACCTGTGAGCAGTAAGCATGGACCAATGGTACCAAATAGTATGGGAAACAGCCTTACTAGAAAAATTAACCAATAAACTGAAACTGACACGGGGACAAATAGAAGAAGACGCGTTCACCCCAGTATGGCTCCCCTTTATCACATACACAGCCCAACAAGACAACGACAAAAATCCACCAACAGCATACAAATCAATATGGCTAACCTGATCCAAAACACCCACCCACCCCACTCACACATGAATGCAAAGACCACCACAGCCAACCACAAATGAACGACCACACCCTAGGCCCACCCCAACCTCTCTCACCACCAAAGGAACACAAGTGAATAGCACAGAACCTGCGCAAGCGACGCTGTCACAAAACCCCACATATATTAAGTAAAATAGAAACATCACCACCCGACCCCACCCCCCATCTTCCCCACCCCCTTTCCCCTTCTTTTTCCAAATGTCTCAACAAATGAAACGGATCTGTAAAAAAATGTTACCGAGAGAGAGAGAGAGAGAGAGAGATTGCACATACTTTTGTAAACTAAGAAAATCTTTAATAAAAATAATTTTTTTAAAAAAAACATAGACATACAGATTAGATCATAGAATTGTAGAGTTGGAAGGGACCCCAAAGGTCATCAAGTCTAACCCCTTGCAATGCCGGAGTCTCAGCTACAGCATCCGTGGCAGACAGCCATCCAACCTATGCTTAGAAACCTCCAAGGAAGAAGAGTCCACCACCTCCTGAGGGAGACCATTCCACTGTCAAACAGATCTTACTGTTGGAAAGTTTTTCCCAATGTTTAGTCATAATCTCCTTTCTTGTAACTTGAAGCCATTGGTTCGGATCCTACCCTCCAGAGCAGGAGAAAACAAGCTTGTTCCATCTTCCATGTAAAAGCCCTTCAGATATTTGAAGATGGCTGCCCTATCTCATGTCTATGGACCTTTCTGAGCACTACTGACTTGACTTAGGCTTTTTTCTGGAGGTGAGCGTTCCTCTGCCCTAGCTGGGTTTGTGAGATTATCTGCGTAAATAAGCTTAACACATTAGCAGTGCTTAGTTTGGGAGGATTGTTCAGATCTTGTGCCCAAATCTGCAGGAAGATCAGCCAAATATAAATTCAATTTGTGCCGTATCTATAGTTTCAAACAGAAGATCATTTTTAACATTTCACCCTGCAAAATCCTGGACAGCAGATTTGCTAATGTTCCCTTTGCGAATTGGTGCTGTCCTTGCAAGCGTTTAGAGCTGGAAACAGTCTCTCGTGTGTTTTTCTATTGTAGGTTTTTTCAAAGGTTTAGAGAACGCATAATATATACCCTTATGAGGCAGTTTCCTGGTTGATCCTTCAAGACCATTTTCAGTATCTTCCTTGAGGGTCTAATAATTCCATTACAGAGCAAGGTGGCATTGTATCTGAATGTTGTATTATCTCTCAGAACTCCCAGGACTTTTGTTCCTAACTTGTCACCTTTGTGCTTCTGAGGCTGTGATTTGTATTTGCTGCTTGTAGTTTCTTTGATAGCCATTTGACCATAGTAAACATTTGATTGATTAATCTTATGAAGAAGTTCAGTGTCTTCCTGGCTCTTTTTTTCATCTTAATATGGTGCTGATCGCCGAAGAATTGATGCTTTTGAATTATGGTGCTGGAGGAGATTCTTGAGAGTCCCATGGACTGCAAGAAGATCAAACGCATCCATTCTTAAGAAAATGGATAGCCCTGAGTCCTCACTGGAAGGACAGATCGTGAAGCTGAGGCTCCAGTACTTTGGCCACCTCATGAGAAGAGAATACTCCCTGGAAAAGACCCTGATGTTGGGCAAGATGGAGGGCACAAGGAGAAGGGGGCGACAGAGGACGAGATGGTTGGACAGTGTTCTCGAAGCTACCAGCATGAGTTTGAGCAAACTGCGGGAGGCAGTGGAAGACAGAAGTGCCTGGCGTGCTCTGGTCCATGGGGTCACGAAGAGTCGGACACAAATAAACGACTAAACAACAAATGGTGCTTGCTACGTTTGCATAAGTGTTTTGTAAAAAGCTCCTAGAAGCGACATTATGATGTGGAACTACTCCCTGGGTTCAGAGGAAAAAAGATGGTTTCCTCCCCATGTAGCTGTGGGGGGAAGCCATTTTGTTTCCTCAAATTTGTCCCTACTTCTTTGCAAGACATTGTATGGGGAAGGAGGGGCAGGAGGAGATGGTTTTCCTCATTAAGACGTACTGTAGAAGGGTTTCAATGCAAAAACAAAAACCAGCAATAAAAAGGCCACAATATTATTAGGAGTTTGGGGTGTTCAGCTCTGTGACAAACCCTTCTAATCCCTGTAACCAGTAAGTGCTAAAAGCACAGGGAAGCCAAGCTAGCTTTCCAGTGAGGGGATGGGAAAATAAGGGGCTCAGTGTGAGATGGCAAATGGCCCCCTAAGCAGAAAAAGCTAGAGCTGAGAGCAGATTTTAGCAGTGAAGTGACCTAAAGATAAAGCAAGCTGGAGAGAAAGTCAGAGCAAAATCTGAGAGCAAGGTTTAATATCTGTTTGAATCCAAGGCTGTGGCTACTGGGTGATAATGCTGTGAACCCCCTCCATCTTAGGCTCAGGTGGGATATATGTGTAATAATAATAATAATAATAATAATAATAATAATAATAATAATTTCTGTATACCCCACCCATCTGGCTGGGTTTCCCCAGCCACTCCAGGTGGCTCCCAACAGAATAATAATAATAATAATAATAATAATAATAATAATAATAATGCAATAAAACATTAAAAACTTCCCTAAAGTCTTCTAAAAGTCAGAGAGTTTATTTCCTTGACATCTGATGGGAGGGCATTCCACAGGGCGGGTGCCACCACCGAGAAGGCCCTCTGCCTGGTTCCCTATAACTTGGCTTCTTGCAGTGAGGAAACCGCCAGAAGATCCTCGGAGCTGGACCTCAGTGTCCAGGCTGAACGATGGGGGTGGAGACGCTCCTTCAGGTCTACTGAGCTGAGGCTGTTTAGGGCTTTAAAGAACACTTTGAATTGTGCTCAGAAATGCACTGGGAGCCAATGTAGGTCTTTCAGGACCGGTGTTATGTGGTCTCAGCAGCCGCTCACAGTCACCTGTCTAGCTGCCACATTCTGGATTAGTTGTAGTTTCCGGGTAACCTTCAAAGGTAGCCCCACGTAGAGCGCATTGCAGTGTAAATAAACCATATATCATAAATACACCACAGTCTCTGCTGTGTCTCATTCCAAAAGGAAACACGAACCCTGGGTAATTGCCCAGAACCCCTGGAATCCTTTTGGGGTGGCATGCAACAATATTTAATTAATTTTATAATGAATGATTTTAGAGTGTTGTTTGTGCTGTACTTTTGTACTGTTTCATTGTTGTTAGCCGCCCTGAGCCCGGCTTCGGCTGGGGAGGGCAGGGTATAAATAAAATTTATTATTATTATTATTATTTATTATTTATGTGGTTGCCATATTGAGGGCTGTGCATCTCCCAAGATGACTCTTCATTGGATACTGAGGGCAAAAACTGATCTCTGCAATCCTGCAGAAGTTAACTTTCTTATCACAATTCTTAGTTAGGATCTGAACTAACAGAATTCATGATTAAATTAAGATTGGCATGTGAAACCAAGAGATAAGATGGATATTGATGGATCTGCAGGGGAGAGGGAGTTCATTCAAATGGCATCTCAACATTTCCGCTGGCTAAATTCAGAAATGCAGATTTCAGTGATTCAACAGCACTTTTTGGTGACTCTAAATAGTATTTTCTCTCCGCTCTCTTTTCTCCCCCTTCGAAACAGGCACACACAAAATTAAGTGACAGTTTGTGTGGCACGCAAGTGAGCACAATTAAGAAAATTCATATTGTCGCCTCCTGAATAGACTTGTCACATTAGTATTCAGAGTTTTTGTCTGGTGACAGTGAAGTATCAAAAAAGATCCCGAATTCTAAAAAAGAGGAAGAAGCAAAAAATCTATTGTGCCACAAGATCTAATCTTTGTCTGCATGTAATTGCCTTATTAAAAGATTTGCAAGCGAACTCCTTCTGTGATTCTAAAGGAGACGGAGAAGAAAAAGGCATGCCGCTTAAACTGAAAGAAAAGAAAATACACACCGCTAACGCTCCCCAAACTCTTCTTATTATATGACAACAATGTGTAATCCAAACTAAAAGTTAGATCTGCAGCCTCCTAGCATTTTAGCAGCGGCAAAGACACAACCGTGGCAATCTAGCATCCATGTGTGGTTTCATATTTAAGCCCAAAGGAGGTGAATTTGGCTCTGTGTAGCCTTCAGCTATGCTTGGCAATATGAATTATGCTGGGTATTATCCATCCAGTTGCTACATTTATATCCCATCCTTCCTATAAGGAGCTCAAGGTGGCATACCTCTCCCTTCCTCATTTTATCCTCGCGACAACCCTGTGAGGTAGGTTAGACTAAGAGACAGTGAATTTGCACCCCCATGTGAGCTTCAAGGCTGAATAGTGACTTGAACCCCAGTCTCCCAACACTTCTGATCAGTATACCATACTGACTCTCTAGTTAATTTTATCTCTTTGCCTCCTCTCTCCCCTCCCTCCCCATTGCCCAATCGATTTAGCAAGCGAAGCCGGGCGGGGGGCTACAATTTATGTTGCTAATAGGAGCAAGGCCAGATTACTTGTCTGTCTTGGCCACCAACAGTTTCCACACTCTGAGGCTTCCCATCAACGGAACTGCTCCGCAATTCGGCTGAAGAAAAAGGAGTAATTGCCCAGTATTGTCGCCAATGCCAATTAAATTTCATCTGTGTGAGTAGAAGGCAACTAATCCAGAATGCGGCAGCTAGACTGGTGACTGGGAGCGGCCGCCGGGACCACAATAACACCGGTCCTGAGAGATCTGCATTGGCTCCCAGTACGTTTCCGAGCACAATTCAAAGTGTTGGTGCTGATCTTTAAAGCCCTATATGGCCTCGGTCCTGTATACCTGAAGGAGCGTCTCCACCCCCATCGTTCAGCCCGGACACTGAGATCCAGCGCTGAGGGCCTTCTGGTGGTTCCCTCGTTATGAGAAGTGAGGTTACAGGGAACCAGACAGAGGGCCTTCTCGGTAGTGGCGCCCGCCCTGTGGAACGCCCTCCCTTCAGATGTGAAGGAAATAAGCAGCTATCTTCTGTTTAAAAGACATCTGAAGGCAGCCCTGTTTGTTTTTAATATTTAATGCTGTATTGTTTTTAACACTTGATTGGAAGCTGCCCAGAGTGGCTGGGGAAACTCAGCCAGATGGGTGGGGTATAAATAATAAATTATTATTATTATTATTATTATTATTATTATTATTATTATTATTATTAGTGGATGACACATTCTTTTAGCCCTTTGGCCTATTCTCCCTATTCCTACACACACACATAGATATATAGCTATATAATCGCTTACTTTGGACTGTAGAGAAGACATTGGACTGCACCCTTTGCCAGCTGAAATTGTTGCCTTAAAAAACAGATAAAGTAACAAACCATCATAACACAGGTTTCTGTTATAGACAATTGTGTTAATTCACCTCATTCCCGCCTTGCACATAACATTCTCTGTATGAGAGAAAAGAGCGAGCCAAAACCCATTTTATTTCTTTGGGATGTGGGTGGTGCAGTGGTCTAAACCACTGAGCCTCTTGGGCTTGCTGATCAGAAGGTCAGCGGTTCGAATCCCTGCAATGGGGTGAGCTCCCATTGCCCAGTCCCAGCTCCTGCCAACCTAGCAGTTTGAAAGCAAACCAGTGCAAATAGATAAATAGGTACCGCTCGGACGAGAAGGTAAACAGCGTTTCTATGCACTCTGGCACTCATCATGGTGTCCCGTTGCACCAGAAGTGGTTTAGTCATGCAGGCCACATGACCTGGAAGGCTGTCTGCGGATAAACACCAGCTCCCTCAGCCTGAAAGTGAGATTAGTGCCACACCCCATAGTCACCTTTGACTAGACCTAACTGTCCAGGGGTCCTTTACCTTTTTACTTTTAGTTAAACTATGGAACTCACCCCCACAGGAGGCAGTAATTAATCTGCAATTATTAAGTTTGCAGATGATACTACCATAATGGGTCTAATTACAGGTGGAGATGAATCAGCGTATAGGGAGGAGGTTCAAAACGTATCTACATGGTGCCTAGAGAATAATTTGCACCTAGATATTAGCAAGACAAAGGAGATGGTGTTGGACTTTCAGAGGAAGAGAGGGGAGCTAGCCCCGTTGTACATCAGGGCGGGGGGTGGAAAGAGTCTCTTCCTTTAAATTCCTGGGAGTTTACCTCAGTGAAGATCTCACTTGGAGAAACAATATAACTCATGTGGTTAGGAAGACCCAACAGAGACTCCACTTCCTCACGGTCTTGCGAAAGAACAATGTTAAACAACCATTGATGACCTCCTTCTACCGGTCCACAATAGAAAGTGTCCTCTCATATTGTATCACAGTGTGGTATGCTGGCCTGACAGCCACAGAAAGAAAATCTCTACAGAGGGTGGTGAACACAGCACATGATATCATGGGCTGTCCCTTGAGTCCATTAGATGACATCACAAGGGATCGTTGCCTTAGGAAAGCGAGAAAAATTCTCAGGGATGACTCACACCCCGGCCAGCACCTCTTTAATCTTCTACCCTTGGGCAGGAGATATAGAAGTATAATCAGTTGTACCAACAAACTAAAAAACAGTTTCTATCCATGGGATAGAACAGAAAATAATATAGTGCAACTGACTTTCGGGGTTGGTGTGTTGTGCGACAAGCACACAGAGTGCAATGAGATTGAGTGTTTGGGGGGGGAGGGAGGCTCAGTTAATTTCATTCTACACAGGTTGTACATTGACAATCAAGGTATCATTATTAGCAGGTGGACAGAGTACTGTTGGGCTCAGGTCCTGATTTCCCACTGACATCTAGTTGGCCACTGTGAGAACAGGCTTCTGGTCTGGGTGGGCCACTGGCCTGATTCAGCAGACTTTCCCTATGTTCTTAACTTGTAATGAATACTTTGACCCTGTGTTTGCTTATTTCCTCTGTCCTCCTAATCCATTCTCCTTTTGCATCACGCCTTTTTAGATTGCAAGGCTGAGGGCAGGCTCTTTGCTTCCACCCACTTTTCCCCCCTTTTTCTAGTGATTTCAGAGTGGAATAAAAAATACATGCAGAAATAAGAGCTCCAATAGCAAGGCTCAGATTGCAATCTTATACACACTTGCATGTTTTGCCTGTTATGTTTCCATCCCCGCCCCCCAAGAAGGTGCTGATGTTTCACATAGTCAGTGCACTCCACAGTCAGCCAGCTTGCAAGTTTGCTAAATGCCTGGAAGCAATCTTGTAGGTCTTCCCAGTTGAATCCAGTTGAATGAATTATCCTTGCCTTTCTTAGTGAGTGTCTTAAGGAAGGTTATGCCATAGCCGTGGAGCCACCCCTAAGAAGGCCCGGTTTGATGCAACCAGAGAGCTTCCTTCACAAATACATAGTGCTCAGGAGCAGAAATTCGGCAGCTCATTTTAGAAAATGGGGGGGGGAGGGTATACAGATTATCCTTCAGGTATACTCAGCCTAGATAATTTATGACTTTATAGAAGTTGACTGGTACCTTGGGGAGGGGGGGTGTGACTAAAGGCAAATGAGCAAGACTATATCAGATATGTTCCCTACAACCAACCCTCCCCCAGAAAGCTCTAATATTTAGAAATGTACAGATTGATAAATGTGGGGGGGGAGTGATTTGGGGACCAAATGTTGATATAGCCCTGTGAGGGAAAATACTATTTTCTTTCTCCTCTTTGTCCTTCGGTTGACTGCAATCCATTTAATAGCTGCAATTTTCATTGATGGGGGTTCATAAAATGGTTTGGGACTAATCATTGATTGTTATAAACATTTCATTCTTTAATCAGTAATTCCTATTGAGCTTCGCTGTAGTTAAAACGATTAATCACGGAGCACTGGCATTTAGCCCTTACATAACGTTGGAAAGGCTCTCCGATCTAGAATTAAGTCCGCTGTGCTTCCTAGAAGGCCTTATTTCAGCCCATTGTCAGATTTAATTTCATTTTGCTCCGCTTCGTTTGTGTGATAGTTATTTTCAACAAGATACACTTGTGACCTGGTCTGCATCAAAGATGGAGAAGCTTCTTCAGACTGAGGGCAGCAGTGTCTCATGGGGAGCCCCTAGGTGGTGGTGGGCGGGGCCAGAGGCAAATGTGGGTTGAGCAATGGATGTGACACAGACCATTCTACATTCCAGCGTACAGTCAGACTTTGTAGACCAAGGGTAGGCAACCTAAGGCCCAGGGGCCGAATGCGGCCCAATCGCCTTCTCAATCTGGCCCTCGGACGGTCCAGGAATCAGCGTGTTTTTACATGAGTAGAATGTGTGCTTTTATTTAAAATGCATCTCTGGGTTATTTGTGGGGCATAGGAATTCATTCATTATTATTATTATTTTCAAAATATAGTCCGCGCCCCCCCCACATGGTCTGAGGGCCGTGGACCGGCCCACGGCTAAAAAAGGTTGCTGAACCCTGTTGTAGACTAACCCTCTCAAGCACCTCCCTCATTCCAGGCAAACAAGAGAGGCATCATCACAGCTCACGGACAGATTTCTCTCATGCCAAAGGACTCAAGGAAAGCCTAGAGCATCTGAAGTTTGGCCCCTGGACCTGGGGTACTCCACCCCAGTCTACATAATAGAATATTTTTGCTGTGTACCTTCAGCTTGAATCATTGAGGGAAGGAGGGGTTGCCAATGGAGAACTAGCTGAACAGATACCAGAGTAAAGGTAAAGGGACCCCTGACCATTAGGTCCAGTCGTGACCGACTCTGGGGTTGCGGTGCTCATCTCGCTTTATTGGCTGAGGGAGCTGGCGTACAGCTTCCAGGTCATGTGGCCAGCATGACTTAAGTCACTTCTGGCGAACCAGAGCAGCGCACAGAAACGCCGTTTACCTTCCTGCCCGAGCGGTACCTATTTATCTACTTGCACTTTGATGTGCTTTCAAACTGCTAGGTTGGCAGGAGCAGGCCCTAGGCTCTGTGGTTTACCCACAGTGCCAGATACCAGAAGACAAGGGCAAATGAAACAGTACAACCTACAAAAGCCGTCCTGTTGAGCCAAGGAATCTGGGCATGGATATGACGTCAAAAGTGTTGGGATGAAGCTCAGAGTGCATTGAAAGTGGGTGGGTTAAGCATGGAGAGAAAGTGTTGAGTTCTCAGCTGCGTGTGTGTGTGTGTGCGCGCGTGTGCATGCGGGTACATTGTTTGACTTCTCAGCCCTTGAATACACTGAAGAATGCACATTGCCACTTGATGCAGGGTCAAAGGGATCTTTTGCATGTGAGAACAGGTCGTCACAGATCTATAACGCGACAGACAGACCTTTCGCATCACCTCAGTGGAATCAATTCACAAATGCAGCTGTCCATCAAATGTGTGAACCATTGCATGACCGCTGACAGATGAATATCTGAACAGAGCCTGCCAAGAAACCCTGCACTTGAAGTGGTATATTAGAGATGCTGCAACCATCAAGTGGTAACTACTCCTGGTTAAACCAGGCTCAAACCTGCATGATTCATGTGTTTCCAACACATGTATATATCTCATTTACACGTTACATTTTCAGGGATACACTTTAAAAAAAGGTATACGTCAAAAAATGTGAGAGTGGCATTTCAAAATACCACAGTTAAGTGGAGTGTATGCTTTTTACGCACAGAGAGAAAACGGTGGACGTCCTCTTGTCTGCCTGCCTTCAGAAAGGGTTTCATTGAAGGAAAACCATCCATCACCGGAAATCTACAGCACAGATAGTGAACCGAAATGGGCTTTCAGTTGCTGAAGACTATTCCCACCCCGCTCTTCTGCCTTTGGATACAAGTGGCTGGGCTCTCTCTCTCTCTCTCTCTCTCTCTCTCTCTCTCTCTCTCATTATCATTCTTCAAAACCAGGCGCTCTCCCGATGATAATCGCTTGGATCTGTCTCCCCAATGCTTTCTGGCTGGTCTTTTTTTGGGGGGTGGGGGTGGGGAGGAGAAAGAAGAGGGGTGGTCTGCTGCTTCCTTTCTGATTGGTCACCCATCTCTCCTTTTGTTTTGGAGATGATTATAGAATTGACTTTCAAGTGCTGGTTTCTCCTCCCTACTTACCCTTATGGTACACCCAGCATCGGGCGCTTAGAAAATTCTTAAGACTTCTTTTATGTAAAGGTTGTGACAAAGCATTATGAGCTTGCAATGGTAAGTGCCCTTTTATTACTACAGTTTCTCTCTCTCTCTCATTCCTTTTGCACGGATCGTGTTTTCTTGGGAGAGCGGGGTGGGGGGAGTAAGAGAGGCTTTGGGGGGTGGGACTGCTTCAGAATAACCACCCAAGCTCTTTTAAAGTGCACAGAAAGCGATACTAGGGAAAACTTCAGCTGTTTCTTGCGAAGCAAGGCAAAGGCTGTAGAATCAGTCTGCCTGCCTGCCGAAGGATTTTGCATATATATTTGCAAAATATATGTACAAATATATATATATATGTGCATATACGATATATGTATTGCATATCTCTGTGTATGTCTCTGTTCAGTCCAGAATCAGACCCACAACCTGAGGATTGTGTTCTGAATTCTGCCCCAGAGAGAAGAGAGTCCAGTCATAACTAGCACCGCCCAAGAACAATGGAACTCCGTCTCCCATTCAAAAACTAGACCCGTCTTCTTTTCGCTTGCACGTCTGGTCTGTCTCTCTGTGTGTTTAACCCTCCCATCCATCAACTGGCATTAGCTCAGCGCTAGAGAGAAATTGACACGCACGCCAAAGGCATTACCTAAATACCACGCAGCTTCTCGCTCGAGCTGCAACCCGACGCATCCCATTGGACTCAATGGGCCTTACTCCCGAGTAGACCTGCTGCCTAGTAGGCTTCCACGACCGCTGAAAGGCGGAGGGAAGGAAAAGTCCCCAAGCATGAGACAGGGAAGCAACATCTAAACTTGAATCCTCGCCTTGCAGTCCAGTGGATAAATTGTGGTCTTATTAAATGGGGAGGGGAGGCGTCGGAAAGGATCCCAGGGCTGCTCTGCCTTAATAGTTGCATCGGGGGCGGGGTCTTTCAGGAGGAGCAGTTTGTCTGCATCAGGGGTAGCCAATCTGGTGCCCTCCAGATGTTGCTGACCTTTGGCCACGCTGGCAGGGGCTGATGGGAGTTGGAGTCCAACCACATCTGGAGAGCACCAGATTGGCTGATGCTGGCTGTTATGTTTGAGGTGCAGCCAATCATCTCCTTTCTCCCGGCTCACTGTTTTTATTAGCTCCTGCGCCTTTAATAGCAGCTGAAAGTGCATATTTTAGGAAAGCTAAGACTGATGCCCATGCTTCAAAAAAGCAGATCCAGCTGCTGTAAAAAAACTCAAGAGAAGGCTAGGCTAGCTATCTTTCTGGATGATTGGCAGCTTCTCCAGCTACACTTTTATTATGGAAACGGGGGTCAACATTAGGACCATGTTTACTATCTCTCAGTGTGTGTGTGTGTGTGTGTATCAAGATGATGAGAAAAAGCATAGGAGACGGGCTTGGTTTTGAAACATTGGCCACCCGAAATATAGAAGCGATAAATAACTACCTGAAATTCAGAAGACATCTTAAGGCAGCCCTGTTCAGGGAAGTTTTTAATGTGTGACATTTTAGTGTACTTTTGGTCTCTGTGGAAGCCGCCCAGAGTGGCTGGGGAAACCCAGCCAGATGGGCGGGGTACAAATAAATTATTATTATTATTATTATTATTATTATTATTATTATTATTATTATTAGAACCAGTTTAGAAAGAAGGACATATTCAAAGCAGCTGAGAAACACCATCTTAAGAAGAAGTTAGTTCAGTGCCTTGTTCCTTTTGTTGCATCTTTATGCATCTAGGTAATTGATACTTTAAAGCCAAAATCCACCATTTCAAGTACTGATTCTCTGAGAAATTTGGCTGCAATTACCCACCTCCCGCTGACAGCAATGGAGGCAGGTTGCAAGAACTTGGAAGCTGGACTCTGGTTTCAGATTGCATCCTGTTGCTGCTATTATTATTTTTTCAGCAGCTGTAATTGATGCATTCATTGCAGGCCAGATCTGCTGCCCCTGTAGATCCTGCTGGCTGAGGCAGTCTCCTCACTTTGCCTCATGGCTGGACTGGCTCTGTTTGGGAAATTGTCTCGCCCTATATTCTAAGTGAAATCAACTTGAAAACAGACTGCTGTGCTCCTCGCTGGAAAAAAGAAATCAAATAGTGTTATGCTGAAAAATTCTTAATAACTTTGATTCCATTTTACAGAAGGCACATATGAGTGGTCTTCAGTTTTACTCAAGAGTAGGCCCTAAATAATGTTAGGCTTATAAATTTCAAGAGGTCTGCTCGGAAAACCACCCAATGTAAGCCAGAGTTGCCTCCAAAAATTGGTTATCATTGTTTTCCTTTAAAAGGGGTGGGTGGTTCCAAAGTAGGCCCAGAAAGTGCTGGAAAGGGATGAGGTTTGCATGAAAGGTCTGCCATCTGGCCTTGACATTGATGCCATCTCCTTATCCATCAGAAAATCTCTTAATTGGTCCAAGATGAACTTTGCCCCAAACTAAACACTCTGCATTGCTTGATGTTTTATCATGTTTTTAATATTCTGTTGCAAGAATGTCCAGAGTTAGAAACAATAAAATTATTATTGTTATTATATTATTATGGTCCCTGGAGTAGTTTTTCTGGAGCAGAAAATCTAGTATACAGTGGCACCTTGGTTTACAACCATAATCCGTTCTGGAACTCCATTTGTAAACCAAAACAGCTTGTAACCCAAAGCGCTTTCACCAATGAGGCCTCCCAAAAAAAATTGTTTGTAATCCAAAAAAAATAAATGGGTTGTAATCCAAAACAAGGTTGCAAACCGGGACATGCACTTCCGGGTTTGATGTGTTTGTAATCCAAAAAGTATGCAAACCAAGATGTATGCAAACGAAAGTACCACTGTACATGTTTAGTATACACATATACTCCTAAGGCAATATACTCCTTGTGATTATTGCAAGACAAGAAGCACATGTGAGGAGCACATCAGACTGCATTGTATATGTCTCCACTTCTTGTTAGCATCTACAGTGGTACCTCTGGTTATGAACTTAATTTGTTCCGGAGGTCCATTCTTAAGCTGAAACTGTTCTTATCCTGAGGCACGCTTTCGCTAATGGGGTCTCCCACTGCGTGCGCGCCGGAAATGCATGATTTCTGTTTGCATCCTGGGGCAAAGTTCGCAACCAGGAGCAGCTACTTCCGGATAGCGGAGCTCATAACCCGAAGCGTTTGTAACCAGAAGCATTCGTAACCAGAGGTACCACTGTATTGACCTGACAAAGAAAGAGGGCGTTGTTTGGTTTTGGAACAACAAATAGTGTTTACAAGTGATGGCAATATGAACTGCGGATGAGGTTTTTGTCAGTAACTACTAACGAAACCTCAAGGAGGTCCTTCCTCTTCAAGCTCTCTTGAGCCAGTATTGGGATGTTAGTTGAGATGTTGATGGTAGTTGGTTAGTAAGTAGGAAGCTATTCTCCTGTTCGTGCAAGTTTTGCAAGATTTGGGGAATGCATCTTGCGATCTCAAAATACAAAAGCTTCAATATACTGTTAAGGGGAAGTCAGATGGGGAAGAGCGTCCCTTGGTGTTACATGGCAATCATGGTGTGGGAAGCTATCCCTGAGATGATCCCTAGCTGTAGAAATTTCTTATACAACAGTGTGGGAAAGGAAGCCAAATTTACCCTTATTCTGCATGTGCCAAAACAAAACAAAATGGTGCGAGGGGGAAAAAATATTTCTTGAGGAGGAAGTGACAAGCAAACTGTGAAATCCTTTTTTATGATTTTTGTAAAAGGAGTGTGAGATTTGTGTGATTTATCATGTCCAAAAATGGGAGGTTTGCAGAATTGTGCAAGTGTTGCAATTACACCTGTGCGGCAGTTGCACAAAAAGGCGTTTCAGTACCCAGGAGAGCAACTCACCAATCAGAAAGAAAAACCAGCCCTATGCTCCTTACAGATGCTTGGGCAGCCAAAATGAGCAGCAGAAACAAAAAAAAAAGGGTATGGTTGCATCTTTCTAAAATTTCTTTTTCAAAACCCTCCCCTCCCACCTAAAAAGCACGAGTGAAGAAGAGAAGCTTAAGGAGATTGTGTTATTTCAGTTTTTTCATTGACTTAGGGAACGTAGAAATGTTGCCATGCCTTGATGATCTAGATTAGTCTTATGAATAAAGTGGAAAATACATACCAAAAATAAAAACAACTAACACATTTGATTGTTATTTAAGCTTTTGTGGACTAGAGCCCACTTCATCAGATGTATGGAGTGTGATTTTCAGTTGTTGGGGGTGTTGAACACACACATACACACACATATGTGAATGTAAATGTGGTGGTGTTGAGGAATGTAAATGTTGTGGGTAAATGGCAATGGAACTCAAAGATTAAGTCTACAACTGTTGGCAATGTTGGCTGGGGCTGGCTGGGCGGCCAGCATCATGTAGAGGGCAACAAGGTTCTCAGCCCTGCATTACAGGATGCCATGCTCAAAGTACGTAATTCTTTTGATAAATTTGTTCTTGTTCCATTTCCAGGAAATGTATAAACACAGCACTTTGGTTTCCTGTTTGCAAAGGCATACAGAACTCAGAGGAGGCATTCTACCATGTAGGAGAGATCAGTGATAATGATCATCTGACTTTTAAAAAACAACAGCAGCAACTTTAAATAAGTTGTGTGGGGCTCTGGTTTTGAGTGGGGAAGTGGTGTTCACAGGAGATATGGCAGGTATTTGTAGAATTTGGACTGTTAAAACGGAAACAGGTCAAACCATTGCAAGAGGTGTTGAAATTCTGAGAGGTTGGATAGTTACAATGGAATGGTCTCAGGGGTAGGCTGCACATTTTTATTTTTATTTATTTATTTTTATTATTATTATCAATAAAATAAAATAAACCACAAAATCAGGGGAGAGGGCAAAGTAGTGTTCAGAGGGGGGACATCTGTGACTCATGCCTATTTTCCATCCCTTGGAGTTGCTGTTAACCTGATAAGTGGGGTGGGGGTTAAGACAAAGGTTTCGATATAGTGCTTGTCTTTTCTTTTCTTATTGCATGGCTAATAGCACCTTGAAGTGTGTATAGCATTCCTCCTCTGATACATTCAAGAATAAATAGCTAAACAACAGCGTATTTTAAAAAAAGGTTTTTGTGGTAATCTTTCATTCTTCATAATAACAACAGTACCGGTATATCAGCAAAGTTTATCAGCAAAGGGCAGATAGCACACTCCCCTCTTTTTAAGACAAGGGTTTTTCTTACTTTGAATGGTATAGTAATAATTATACTACTACTACTACTAATGTTATTATTTATCCCGTCCATCTGGCTGGGTTGTCCCAGCAACTCTGAGTGGCTTGCTGCTTATATAAAATCAGACATTAAATGCTTTCTGATACAGGGCTGCATTCAGATGTCTTCTAAAAGTTGTATAGTTATTTATCTCCTTGACATCTGAAGGGAGGGTGTTCCACAAGGCGGGCACCACCACCGAGAAGGCCCTCTGGCTGGTTCTCTGCAACCTCGCTTCTCGCAGTGAGGGGACCGCCAGAAGGCCCTCAAAGGAGGACCTCAGTATCTGGGCAGAACGATGGGAGTGGAGACGCTCCTTCAGGTCTACTGGGCCAAGGCCGTTTAGGGCTTTAAAGGTCAGCACCAGCACTTTGAATTGTGCTCGGAAACGTACTTAGAAACCAAGCAGAAACACAAGTCAGCTGTTCACTATAGCGAGCTGCATTGCATTTCTGTTTAAATTATAGCGATAATTTCCAAATTTGAATCAATACATATAAATCAGAACTTGCAAATATCATGCAAATATGTGCTATATCCTTTGACCTCTTTTACTGTTGCTGTGTTTCCTCTCTTCTGGCAAATTGTAAATGACCTTAAGAACATAAGAGACCTGCTGGCCCAGGCCACCAGCTCACCTTGTCCAGCATTTTGTTCTCATAGTAGCCAACCAGATCACAGAATCATAGAATTATAGAGTTAGAAGGGACCCCAGGGCCATCCCGTCCAACCCCCTGCAACAGGAAACATGACGAAAGGTACTTACACCTCCCAATGATCCATGCACATATCCTGGAAGAGACAGCTGAGTCGATGTTAGAACTGCTCGTTATAATATTTGAGAGCTGATGTTAGCTTGGCAGCCTAGGAAAAAGCAAATATGTTTGTGAGAAGCCCACAAGCAAAATCCAAGTGCAACACTTCTCTCCCCAGTCGCTCAGTGTGTAGAGCAGGGGTCAGCAAACTTTTTCAGCAGGGGCCGGTCCACTGTCCTTCAGAACTTGGGGGGGGGGGGGGGGGGCTTATTGGGGGGGGGGGATGAATGAATTCCTATGACCCACAAATAACCCAGAGATGCATTTTCAATAAAAGCACATACTCTACTCAAGTAAAAACACCAGGCAGGTCCCACAAATAACCCAGAGATGCATTTTAAATAAAAGGACACATTCTACTTGTGTAAAAACACCAGGCAGGTCCCACAAATAACCCAGAGATGCATTTTAAATAAAAGGACACA
>JAXCMG010000089.1:2432087-2443268 GCA_034642415.1 Podarcis siculus | reverse complement strand
CAGGTCCCACAAATAACCCAGAGATGCATTTTAAATAAAAGGACACAGTCTACTCATGTAAAAAAACACTGATTCCAGGACCATCCACAGGCCGGATTTAGAAGGTGATTGGGCCACATCCAGTCCCCGGGCCTTAGTTTGCCTACCCATGGTGTCGAGCCTATGAGTTGATACATCTAATGGTCAGCATGGAAGGAAAAGAAATATGTGAGATGCTTAGGCCAGGCTTAGCCATGTCTACCTGAAAATAAGTGAGATGGCTGAAAGCTTGGCATCCCTCTTTGTTCATTATTAAATTGATATCCCACCCTCCTCTGATACATCCCTACCCTCTCTCCCAAAAGGAGCTGGCAAATGCAAACGACTCCGTCACATGTGGGTTCACAACAGGATTTTCTTCCTCACCCCCCTAAATGCCTCCGATTCTGGAACCAGAAACAAAATTACCGGTAACTTAGACTGCAGACCTGTACACACTGCAAGGGGTAAATTCCATTGAACTTTCTGGTAGCAAGGGAGGTGGGTGTTGTGCAAAGAAGTGATTCCAGCAAGCGCAGCTTTCCCTACCCCACAAAAATAAGCTGCTTAAATGCTCTCTTATGCCCAACTCTTGCAGATACAGGAGCTGTCTTGCCCCATGGTCATGTATTTTAATTTTTTAGCGACCCTAAAAAAGAGGCAAATCAGCAAAACGGGGTCCTTGTACTTCGGAAGGAGTGGCTGGTTAAGAATGTCGTGCTTCTTTAGGGGAAGGGGCGAATCTATTTTTGACTGCCATTTGTTAGCAAGTCAAGCATTTTCTTCTAAAAATATGCCCAGCTCTGACGTCCTGGCGGGTGCATTCTAAGAATGCAGCGATGTCTTTAATGTAGGAAAGCACAAGCCCGGTCATCTATGCTAACCATGCTGTTTTGGACACATGTTGTGGAGAGGGATATGCAGTTTTCTCGATTTCCCTGCCCACCAGCATATGATGTCC
This sequence comes from Podarcis siculus, assembly GCA_034642415.1. Classification (NCBI taxonomy): domain Eukaryota; kingdom Metazoa; phylum Chordata; class Lepidosauria; order Squamata; family Lacertidae; genus Podarcis; species Podarcis siculus. Next base: position 2,442,289 of record JAXCMG010000089.1, on the reverse strand, counting down.
TTGCCCTTAATTCCTCCCCACACTTTTTGTTGGTTTGTTTCTAAGCAAGCAGGCAATTAGATTTCACATTAAACTGAGCAAGCGTTGATGGGGTTTTGCATGCTACAGTGCATCGTATTGTTCTGTGCATGTGAAATATGAAACAGATGGCCAAGGGAGCCCGGGAAAAAAAGTGTGTATGTGGGGGGGGGGGAGGGAACTTGCTGTGCCCTTTTTAATAAGACCTTAATGTTAAGCGAAGTGGCAGCTAAGTGCTTTCTCAAACACAACTTTTATGATTACTGTTTTCTTTTAAAAAAGACAAAATGTGTGTGTGTGTGTGTGTGTGCTGTGTTTGCATAGTTTTCGCTGCAAACTAATGCCATTCAGTTACTGAATTATCACGGCATCTTTCCCATGCAGTTGTTTGCTTGAAACAGAACAGTGCAATGAGACCGAGGATCCCCTAAATGCAACAGGATCTCAACCTATACATTTGTTCACTTACTGCAATAGTCACATCAGTTACCCTGCCCGCTTCTGTCCCAAAGTACCCCTGTCATGTCAGATGTTTGCCCATGAGCGGATGCAGCTGGGGGGGGAATGATGCTCACCACCCTGGTCTCTAGGCAAACTTCGGCCCTCCAGATGTTTTGGCCTACAACTCCCATGATCCCTAGCTAACAGGACCAGTGGTCAGGGATGATGGGAATTGTAGTCCAAAACATCTGGAGGGCCAAAGGTTGCCTATGCCTGCTCTAGACCATCTTAATTATTGCCTTCTTAGTTACTATGCATGGGCCTCAATTTGCCAAGTACTGCAAACCCCCTTTTTTTTCCAAAGCCAAGCCATGGGCCCCCTAATTTTGAAATGTTGATTTTATGTGAATGGTGCCACAGAACCCCCTGGGTGGGTTATGCAGACCCAGGGGTGGAGGAAGAGGGGTGCAGTGGGGGCGGGTCGCCCCGGGTGTCGCCACTAAGGGGGGTGACAGAATGCCAGGCGGCACTCACCGCACGGCCTGCAGCGCGCCCGAGCCACGCATCTCTCCTGGGAGTGACATGGTGGCTTGGGAGCGCGCAGGTTCCATGCTGCCTAAACGGTCCACCTGCGGCCTGCCCCCCCCCCAGCTGTAGGTCGGCTGAGTGGGAGGAGGCAGGCAGACTCCTCAGAGGCCCCATGGAGCGTCCTGCCCCAGCTCACCCCGCCCCACGGGTAGCTGGCCACGCCCCTGGGCACAGGGCACACGCCCCTCCCCAGGCGCCCGATCGGCTTGCTCCACCGCTGTGCAGACGCCCCCCCCCCCGGCATACGTGGACCACCAGTTGGGAACCACCGCCTTAGAAGATGTTAGAAACTTAGGCTGCCCACTGATAGACACTTCATTGGAGTAAGCTCCACTGGTCATAGTATCCTTTACTTCTGAGTAAATCAGGGTTGCTATACGTCCAGAATTATGTCCAGAATTTTTATTCTGCACATCCGCCCAGGGATGTTTGTACTTAGGACATAGGACGTTGCCTTGTATGGAGTCAGACCATCACCTTGTCGAGTCATGTCTATGTCAGTAGCCTTTACCTTTTTCAGACCCAAGACTCACCTTTAGGTTAGCCCAAACATGCATTTGGGGTCTCGTTTCTTAATTTTAAAAAATGGATTTGTATGATGGTAGTACAGATTAGGTCATCTAGCAGCTGGGTCCCTGCTTTACCTGAAATCGCTTGAGATTGAACCTGCGACTCTTTTGCAACAGACTATGTGCTTTGCCACTTAGCTACATCCTGTCACTTTTATATAGCCTTGCTGCCTTGGGGTATCTTTTCTAAGCTCAGCTGCTTTGCATGTCCTGTTATTTAGGAAAATCATTCAAAATGTTGTCTCCTTTTTTTTTTATTAAAGGGAGAAAGATGCATGTGAAATCCTCTCGAACTCATTTTGCTTGTGATACTGAATAGCATTCAAATGAGAATGATCTTCCCAAATTTTTTGTTTTTAATTTTTTTTTTGCAAGCTTGCCCAATCCAGCTGTATATTTTATATGCTAATCTAAATTCTATTTTTGTTCCCCTTGGGGGTTTTAAGTGATTATAATTGTTGCTCTTCAAAAGCCAAACAGATGATGATTGCTGCTTCAGGAATATACCAAAAAGAAACTGGCTTTCATTAAACCTGCTCATCCCTCTTTGTAATTATCCCTATTTTATCTCACTAAGAAGCGGGAGGGAAATGGCAAGTATAGTTCAATGAAGGCACTTTGGTTATTTAAACACTGCTTTTATTGAGCTAACAGGGGGTGTTAAAGGGGAATTTCCAGGAGGAGGAACTGTAGCCTATAGCCCAGTTACCTTTCCACTGGAGACTAGAGAACCCTGAGTCAGCTTAGAATGTAGGCCAGCCAAGAATACTGCAGGACAGATGCCCTTTTTCAGCATCTCTGGAAATAAAGAAAGGGAAGGAGGGGAGAAGAGAGAATTTCTTAAGCCCAACCTCATAGATATGGCTATGATAGCAGACTGACAGATGTTTTGCAACACATCTCCCTGCCTGCCTGCTCTGCTGGAAGTTTCATTATAGTAAGCGGCGCATCATTATGGGAGTCAAAGAAGAGAAAAGAGATGCAAGGGTTGGCAGACGGGATACTTTCAGTATTTCTGGACAACCCGTCCTGATTTGCTTGCAGGGAGATGAGATGGTTTTGGCTATTTCCAAGCCTCTGTTCTGATTTGTTTGTATCAAAGCAAACATGATCTAACTCGCCAATTTCTTTCCCTATCTGATTTTTGGGGGATTAGCAGTGTTTGTGTGTGTGTGTGTGTGTGTGTGTGTGTGTGTGTGTGTGTACGGCCTCCCAATTAGCTATAATTGTACAACCTGAATTTCCAAGTGTGTGATTGAATCTCACCCGAAAATAGTCACAGTGCCCAGCAAGTGAAGAGTAGTTTAGAGCACAACAGGCTTCCTCCATTTTGTCAAATCTTGCTTGGGAGGCTGAACAACATGCAGATATTTTTTTTAAGGAATTAAGTACAGCTAGTGTTTGATTCCTCAAAGAAGAGAGGACCATCTCGAAACATGACCCTCTAATCTGCTCATTGTTCCTCCCCAAGTGGGGACTCATTGCAGTTGCTCAGTCGTGAGAGAAATGTACTTTGGGTCTGTTCAGGGACACTGTCATTTCTTCTCCCTTTAAGCCTTAGAGGGCCTGTTTATTGAGCATTCATCCTGATTGCCTTCTGCAAAACTTCGCCTGAGGCGAGGCAAAGTCCACTCTTTTTTTGTCAAGCTTTCCTAACTGCAAAAACCACTTTCCTAATTGCAAAAATGTAAGTGGTTAAAAAAAGTGGGTTTGTTGCAACTTTAAACCACTTTAAATAAACCTACATTTCTAGGTATGCGATTGGATCCTTCCCAGGGTGGCGGGGGGGGGGGAGTTAAAGTATGGATGTGAACTAGGATTTGGCAGTGGCACTGAAAACAGTTGTTGGGGCTTTCTCCTATTCAGGGGTGGAGGAAGGGGCATGTGGTAGGGGCGGGTCACCCCGGGTGTCCCCACGGGGGGGTGACAAAATGGTGGGCGGCACTCACCATTGGGCTGCAGTGCACCCAAGCCACGCATCTGTCCTGGGAGTGACGCAGTGGCTTGGGTGTCCGCCGGCTCCACACTGCCCCAAACAGTCTGCCCACCACCTCCCCCTCATCTGTAGGGCGGCTGAGTGGAAGGAGGCAGGCAGACTGCTCAGAGGCCCCACAGAGTGTCTAGCCCCAGCTGGCCCTGCCCCCGCGGGTGGCTGGCCCCGCCCCTGGGCACAGGGTATGCACACCACCTCAGGCGCCCAGTTGGTATGCTCCACCGCTGGCTGGTGGACCCCATACTGAGTGCTTCCACAGGAGCAGCAGTGGGAAGCTGTGAGTACCGTTTTAAATTTCCCACAATGCCCTGGAAGTACCCAACGAAGCATAACAAAGGATGTTATGGGGAATTTCAAAGGATGGCTTGTAAACTTGGCCTTTTGGCACAGGGGACGCAGGACAGGTGGCAGAGGCAGTGGGCATTTCTGGAGCACTAGCAGCTGCCTGATGGTCCTTGACCTTGGTGTAGCTCATATAGGCAGTGGTTAAAAGCCACGTGAAGTAGGAATTACTACATCATCTTAATTTAATAGAACTAACGTAGAGAAATGGGATGCAGGTGGCGCTGTGGGTTAAACCACAGAGCCTAGGGCTTGCCAATCAGAAGGTTGCCAGTTCAAATCCCCACGATGGGGTGAGCTCCCGTTGTCTGGTCCCAGCTCCTGCCAACCTAGCAGTTCGAAAGCATGTCAAAGTACAAATAGGTACCGCTCTGGCGGGAAGGTAAATGGCATTTCCATGCGCTGCTCTGGTTCGCCAGAAGCGGCTTAGTCCTGCTGGCCACATGATCCGGAAGCTGTACGCCGGCCCCCTCGGCTAATAAAGCGAGATGACCGCCGCAACCCCAGAATTGTCCGCGACTGGACTTAACGGTCAGGGATACTTTTACCTTTTAACGTAGAGAAAGATCCAGATATCTCCTGGAACGTAATGCCTTTCCAAATATTTGCGGCACTTGTTTAAAAAAAGTCTAATCAAAACAACTTCCGTCTGCACTTTATATACAACATGCAAGCCTCGCATGAGTCTTTATGCTGCCATCCCACTTCTCAGATGCCTACTGTACTCTACGCGAGTTACACCACTGGGCTGTGCCATTTATCTTACACCTTTCTGCTTCGGGCTTGCTAATGCTGCATTACCTTTTCATAAGCCCAAGATTGCCTGTCAAGGAGATCTGTAAAAGCAGGGCTGTCAGCGGATTTCCTCCACCACCCCGTCTCTCCCCACACACCCCTTTACCAGGAGACAAGCTGTATTAGTTGTGTGACAAGACCGCTCTTCTATTTTGGAAAGGAAGGATTTATTCCAGGGCTGTGCTCTCGTGCATGGCAGCAGCCACATCACGACCGGCGTGCTGAGTTTGGCAGAGAGTGGGGAAAGCATGCATTTTGCAAGACAACACAGTAGGTCGGCAATTCGGAATACAGGAGCCTAGAGGAGCTTCTTCCTTCACCCGCCCTGTGTTTCAGATCACATTGGTCCTCAAGAGCATCTCAAGCACACTAAATAACTACCGGCCCTTTCCACAACATGCACACCCAGCAATGAGGGACACACGTCTATAAGGGACCATATAACACTGGTCCTGAAAGACCTTCATTGCCTCCCAGTACATTTCCGGGCACAATTCAAAGTGTTGCCACTGACCTTTAAAGCCCTAAACGGCCTCTGCCCAATATACCCGAAGGAGCGTCTCCACCCTCATTGTTCTGCCTGGACACTGAGGTCCAGTGCTGAGGGCCTTCTGGCGGCTCCCTCACTGCGAGAAGTGAGGTTACAGGGAACCAGGCAGAGGGCCTTCTTGGTAGTGGCACCCACCCTGTGGAACGCCCTCCCATCAGATATCAAGGAAATAAACAACCAGCTGACTTTTAGAAGACATCTAAAGGCAGCCCTCTTTAGGGAAGTTTTTAGTGTTTGATGTCTTACTGTGTTTTTAATATTCTATTGGGAGCTGCCCAGAGTGCTGAGGGGAAACAGCCAGATGGGCAGGGTATAAATAAAAATTATTATTATTATTATTAGTCTGCCTCTCACAGGACGAGAGCCAGTGTGGTGTAGTGGTTAAGAGCGGTAGTCATGTAATCTGGGGAACCGGGTTCGCGTCTCCGCTCCTCCACATGCAGCTGCTGGGTGACCTTGGGCTAGTTACACTTTTCTGAAGTCTCTCAGCCTCACTTACCTCACAGAGTGTTTGTTGTGGGGGAGGAAGGGAAAGGAGAATGTTAGCCGCTTTGAGACTCCTTAAAGGGAGTGAAAGGCGGGATATCAAATCCAAACTCTTCTTCTTCTTCTTCTTCTTCAGGAAAACCCTCTCAGCATTCAAAGACCCTCAAGCAAAAATAAAGCAAAACATGGTTGTTTGTATCCTAACTAGGCTCCCCTGATCAGAAGGGCTGTGTGAGGAACCCATTACTCTGCATGACTCCTATTAAGTATATTTTAACCACCACCGGTTATCTTTTGGATTTTGTGTGAGGGAAATCTTAGATACTTGGAGACTCAGGCCAAAGTTGAACCAATAAGAAATATTTATTTTACAGAACAAAGTGGTTAAAACAAAGGCTGTATCTGGTGGTAATGTTACTTCAGGAAACAGTGAACTTATTAACAATTGTATTAAATCTAATGCAGGTTTTCTCAACCTCGGCGCTCCAGATGTTTTTGGCCTACAACTCCCATGATCCCTAGCTAACAGGACCAGTGGTCAGGGATGATGGGAACTGTAGTCTCAAAACATCTGGAGGGCTGAGGTTGAGGAAGCCTGATCGAATGGATGTTATAGGTTTCCAAACAAGGAAGTAAATGCATAGTTTCTTTCAACCTTCAGTCGCTTAAGTTATTACACTTCAAGTAGTTGTTAAAGGTTTCCAGACTAGGAAGAGAAGGAGGGAGGTGTTCATGGTGAGTTTCAGCACCACTTTTTCTAGAAAAATAGCACTGAGTGGAACATTTTCACCTGGAGCCGAAAAATATATAATGAAGGCGCCAGGCAAACTTTCCTGAGGAGAACATTCCACAAACAGGGTGCCAATACAGAGAAGGCCCCGTTCTCGTGTTGCCACCCTCCAGACCTCTTAAGGAGGAGTCATACAGAGAAGGGCCTCAGATGATTGATGCAGAGTCAGTGCTTGTTGAAAAATTGTGTTCAGAAACAGAATTAATCTGGAGCAGCCCAATCTGATCTTGAGATGATTCTTTGAATGAGCTAAGGGGACACAATAAATAGTCTTGAATAAAAATGTTTTTGGACAAAGGCATCACCATTCACTTTCAACAGATTATTGACTACCCACACTCAGTTTGTGGAGGTGGGTGTGAACATCGTGTAACAGAGACTGGTTTACAACTGCAAAAGGGAAATATATTTTTTCTGTAGGATCTATAGAATTTGAGTAACCCAAACCTAGAAATCAATATAGACAAGGCGCAGAGCAAACAAACATGCAAGGTGACTGCAGAAAGCCATTTTTAAAAAAAACATAATCAGTGGAAGTTTTGTTGCACTCTCTGGGTATCAGCCTGAACTGATTTGCTGCAAAATCCAAAAGGTAAACTAAATGCATTTATTTAGCATTGCGTGAGTGCACTAATTTCAGGCGCAGGCGTAAGGGAGTTTAATTATAACCATAGTTCCTTGGGAGTTGGATGCATTCAACTTGGTGAGACTTCTCGGTAAACATGCATAGGAATATAACTAAATAAAACTGTTTCACTGAAGTGAGTTTAAGCAGACTTTACAGCCTTGACGCCAGAAAGCATCTTATGGAAAAGCTATCATTACTGCGAGGGTGAAACAACCCAACTGCCATATTTTAAAAACTACCTGTACATCCTTGAAAATGCTGTGAGAGAGACATCCTTGCCAAACATAAAGAAACCTGCTCCCAAGTAAATATTCAAATTTACTCAAAATACACTGGGAAGAAAGTTGAAGGGTTTGGGGGTGGGGTTTTTTTGGTGGTTGTTGTTTTTTTATTTGCTAATGAAAAGGTATGAGGGTTGTTTATTTCGCTTTCTTTCTTTCTTTTTTATTTCTTATTTATTGAGTTTATATGAATTTATTTTCAACATATACACCCACACTTGTAAAACTGCATAATCAAAAGAAACAAACAACAACAACAGACAAAACAACAACAAGACACAAATGAAAAACAAAGGAATACAAATAATCCATAGTAACGTACAAAAACTTATGCAGAACAGATAATGAACAATATATATATATATATATATATATGCTTTCGTAGATATATCATATTTCAGTTCCTTTTCTTCCAGTTGACTTCCTTCATCCTCTACACAGTTCTCTTTTCATTTTTGGTAAACTGTCTCCTTCTTAATTTGTTATTATCCCTTTTTCTTACAATTGTTAACTGAAGTACCATAAATTATCTTGCAGAAGTTAATCGATATTTCGCTTTCTTTCGCCCTCCTACCAAAAGGAAAGCCCCTCTGATGAATTTTCTCCAGATCTTTGCCTGGCACCATTCCCTCTATCCACAAGGCTAGGTCCAGAGGACAATAAAGGAGGCAAAATGGTGGCCAGCTTGCCAACTCAACTGTTGTTGTTAACTACCACTCGCAAAAGGGGCTTCAAAATAAACCTTGGAGGGAAAGGGGATAGGAAGCTGACTGTGACACAGCTCTTGGTGAGCTCCTGCCCTGAGAAACTGTCAGAGAATTTCTCCTACTCCCTGGAGAAATTTAGTCCTCCCCTGAACAATTTCTCCACCTCAAGATGGGGTGTCCACAGCTCTGGTTCTATAGAGCTGGGGTTTTCTTTGTATTTTCCTAAACACTTCTTAAATTTATATATGTTGTTAACAATTATCATACATTTTTGTTGTTGTTCTTTAGTCGTTTAGTCGTGTCCAACTTCGTGACTCCATGGACCAGAGCACGCCAGGCACTCCTTCTTCTACTGCCTCCCACAGTTTGGTCAAACTCATGCTGGTAGCTTCGAGAACACTGTCCAACCACTTTGTCCTCTGTCGTCCCCTTCTCCTTGTGCCCTCCATCTTTCCCAACATCAGGGTCTTTTCCAGGTAGTCTTCTCTTCTCATGAGGTGGCCAAAGTATTGGAGCCTCAGCTTCACGATCTGTCCTTCCAGTGAGCACTCAGGGCTGATTTCCTTCAGAATGGATAGGTTGGATCTTCTTGCAGTCCATGGGACTCTCCAGAGTCTCCTCCAGCACCATAATTCAAAAGCATCAATTCTTTGGTGATTAGCCTTCTTTATGGTCCAGCTTTCACTTCCCTACATCACTACTGGGAAAACCATAGCTTTAACTATACGGACCTTTGTCGGCAAGGTGATGTCTCTGCTTTTTAAGATGCTTAATTAATTAACACTGTGCTTCTGTGGAATGCATATAGCACTTAATAACAAAACAGGCTTACTCTTCTACTCCACTATATTTCCAAAGAGCAGCTTATATATGATTTCCAGGGAGTCGTTCCTCCAGGACCATCCTTTCCTTGCTTCAGGGTGGGAACTGAGCGGTGGGTTATCAAACCATGGTCCAGCTTATCTTCTACTCATTCATCTGCATAATTCCCCTTGTTGCCTAGTTTAAAGGCCTACTTTACAGGCCCGTAGCCAGATAATATGTGCTAAGCACATTGGACACTTCAAACGAACTCTATAAATGCCAAGTATTCCTCCTCTTTTGTATATTTACAAAAATGATATTTGCTTCCAAAAGGTCATACAGTTGTTCCACAAATACCACTACTGCTCTAATCTGACTGAGCCTACGGTTCTCAGATACACTAACAGATAATAAAAACAGTATGAATGTCATATGTTGTCACCATAAGTGATGATCGGATGCAGTCATGTATATATGTAATTGGGAGGAAAGGTTATTTGGACTTTTGGCCGGGTAAGCAGGAAAACCATCCCATCGTGCTCTCTCAGATCAGGCTGTAAAACCATAACTTTTGTTCCTAACGTTATTTTGAGTGTACTTTAAATATGTCCCAGTCCACAGTATAAATCTGCCTCTTATGCGTGTGATCTTATTACCTTAAGGTATAATTACACGGTGCTCCAAATATAAGGAATGTGGCAGCTTTTTAAAAAAAAATTAAGGTAGTAACTATCAATAGGCAATAGCCATTATTTTACAGTTCGGTATCATTAGCAGAACTATTACTGCAGAGGAGAGATGTTTTAGCACAATGCACACTCTTTTCTCCTTTAGATAATTGCATGAAAACATAAAACTCATGCTTGTGATAATAAAGTGCTTGTGTGGCTGGTTTTAACTTTTCATATCATAGGTGCATGCTAATCTTTCCAATAGTTATCATTCCTCCTCGCTCCTCCCTAATCCTCCTTGGAGGAGCTTTGCCCAGTTGGTACATATAATTCAGAGTCATAGAGTTTACTTGCTAGAATGCTCAGAATGTTTCAATATGAGTATGTTTAGGGAAGCTTTTAATGTTTGATGCATTACTGTATTTTAATATTTTGTTGGAAGCTGCCCAGAGTGGCTGGGGAAGCCCAGCCAGATGGGCGGAGTATAAATAAATTATTATTATTATTATTATTATTATTATTATTATTATTATTATTAT
>JAXCMG010000089.1:2336450-2432077 GCA_034642415.1 Podarcis siculus | reverse complement strand
TTATTATTATTATTATTATTATTATTATTATTATTATTATTATTATTGAGTTCTCATACCGATCTGCAGTGTTAATGAACAGCAACAAGCAATGGTAATCATATAATTGACAATGGTTGTGCAGCACTTCTTTTTAAATATATATATGTTTTTACTATCATCATTATTATCACAAATCTGTTGTAGCTTGGGTTTACTGTCACATCTTAGGGTAATTATTTGTTCTTTTCTGAAACCGTATTATATTGAGTTAAACCATCGGTTTATCTAGCTCAGTATTGTCTACATCCGGACTCACAGTAGCTCTCCAAGGTACCAGGCTGAAATCTTTTCCACTCCTACCTGAAGCAGGCATAGGCAAACTTGGCCCTCCAGATGTTTTGGGACTACGACTCCCATCATCCCTGACCACTGGTCCTGTTAGCTAGGGATGGTGGGAGTTGTAGTCCCAAAACATCTGGAGGGCCAAGTTTGCCTATGCCTGTGCTAAAGATTGAACCTGGAAACTTTTGCATGCTGAGCAGGCAACTACCTTACTACAGCGAAAACTGAGCTACAGCTGCCCTGGAGGCCACAGCCAATTGTAACAAATGAGCATTCCACCCTTGGTATACAAGTCAGTTAGCGCCAAAGAGCATGCATCAAACAGCATAAAAAGCAAGCAAATTAGACTTACATATGCTGTTTGAAGTTACTGTCGCTCTGTAAATAAATATTGGTATCTACTCATTTGTGGACAGGCGATTATCTTTTCATTTATTTCCTCTGCAAATAGTTCTGGGAGCTTATTGATGCTGCGGAAAGTGAGATAGATACCTCAGCTACAGCCACCTGTTCCCTATCTTGGGTGCACATTATTTGACACAGGCTAATGGCAAACATGGAGCATGTCCCGTCCCCGTCCCCCCGGTGGAATATTAGGAAAACAAAATGGTAACTGCGAATGTTCTTATTGATTCTGATCCAGACTGACAGAAGTCACCTATTGTTTGTTATGCCCTTACACTGAGTAGTACTATCCAAAGTGGGCCCGAAAATGCAGGACTATGCTGTTCGGTGCAAATGACAACGTCGCACAAATTACAGTGGTACCTCGGGTTACATACGCTTCAGGTTACATACGCTTCAGGTTACAGACTTCGCTAACCCAGAAATAGTACCTCGGGTTAAGAACTTTGCTTCAGGATGAGAACAGAAATCGTGCTCCGGCAGCACGGCAGCAGCAGGAGGCCCCATTAGCTAAAGTGGTGCTTCAGGTTAAGAACAGTTTCAGGTTAAGAACGGACCTCTGGAACGAATTAAGTACTTAACCTGAGGTACCACTGTACATGGCTGCTTGCTTAGACACCTGGGTCAATGGCTTTCCAGCATCTGCCATGAAACCCACTGCTGGGATTTCATCTTCTGGTATCAACTCTGCCTGCGCCCAGTAAACCACAGGCACCAAAGCAGGAGCCAAATGCTTTGTGACGCATGGTGCACACTTTCTTTCAGCTCATCAGTATATCCCAGCATCTGCAGAAGTATGCCTAGCTGAAACCACGAAGAGGACCTTTTCACTGGCCATATGCAGTGGAACTCTGGAACTCTCTCCGACAGGAGGCTGGTCTGGCCCCCATTTAAATGGATTTCCACTGGATGGGAACATCCTTCCGGTACAGGGGTACCTCGGGTAAAGTACTTAATTTGTTCCGGAGGTCCGTTCTTAACCTGAAATTGTTCTTAACCTGAAGCACCACTTTCGCTAATGGGGCCTCCTGCTGCTGCTGTGCCGCCGGAGCATGATTTCTGTTCTCATCCTGAAGCAAAGTTCTTAACCCAAGGTACTATTTCTGGGTTAGCGGAGTCTGTAACCTGAAGCTTATGTAACCTGAAGCGTATGTAACCCGAGGTACCACTGTATAGGAGGACTTTGGAGCCACAAATGGTTTTAAAGCAGCTGAGCTGAATGGTTTTACTGGCTGAAGATACCTGGTTGTTTGAAAAGCTGCTTTGTACTTTGTGTAGGCGTGTTCTGCTGTTTGGTATTTTTTAGGTGTTCTGTTTTATTGCATGCTTTGACTTATTGCTATTTGCTGCCTCGTGTATTTTTAGAGAAGGGGTGGCTAACTTTTGGCTCTCCAAACATTCCTGGACAACAGTTCCCATCATCCCTGACTTCTGACCATGCTTGTAGGGCCAACTGTAGTGGGAAGCCAGTATACACACACACACCGACCAGATGTTTTATATACATAAATATATAACTAGACCAGTGTTTCCCAAACTTGGGTCTGCAGCTGTTTTTGAACTACAACTCCCATCATCCCTACCTGGCAAGACCAGTGATCAGGGATGATGGGAATTGTAGTCCAAAAACAGCTGGAGACCCAAGTTTGGGAAACACAGGACCAGATTAGTGAACAGGTCATAAAAGGCTGGTTGTGTCCATTTAGAAATTTAAGTGAAGACATTAAAAGATAAAATAAATCCTATGAAATCCCCAGCTATGCTGGCTGCCTAACCATAAAATATTTTCTCTTCTAAATTTTGAAAAGGTATGCTCCATTACAGTGTATCTCGGCAATCTTAACAATAAGCCTGTAAGGCCTTGCAATGTTACTTTTCTTTCTCCATTGCAAGGTGCATTGTCTGAGAAAAAGGAACTTGCTGGTGGCTGTCCCATATATTAGGGAAGGGGCTGAGATTTGCAGCGGCAACTTTCACCCGCTAGACCACTCTCACCAGCCTTTCCATCTTCAACTAAATAAACAAAGTCTCATTTCAACAGGAGCCCGTTTCCCTGCTAAAGCAGGGAAGAGCCCAGTCCTTGACACCATTAGCCTTTCCAACAGGATTTGTTGCTTACACAAACATATGGCTCATTTTTCTTACACCAATTCAGTAATTATTCCAAAGCTCATTAGTCAGGCTCCCCCACCCCCACCTTCAGAGAGGAGTTGGCAAATTTATGATCCCTGGGAGATGAAGTGTCTGTGTCTCTGTGAGGTACGGGGAGAGAAGCCATCTTCAACACAACACAACACCTAAACTTATTGGGGCCTTTTATTTAGATAAACTGCATTAGCACACGTGCACACCCAACATGCAGTCCCCATTTGTCTTTCAAAGGAACGATGCTGTGCGTGGACTCACAGTGCAGTTGTGAAGATGAATTTTCTTGCGACGAGGGACTCCTGTCTCCAGCAGAACACGAGATCCCGCTATTCCATGCCTAATCCAGGGGCCATTTAAGGACATGGAATATTGGCTTCTTGGCGCTCTCTCTCTCTCTCTCTCTCTTTCTCTCTCTCTCTCTCTCTCTGTCTCCCGAATCAAGGCTCGGGGGAGCCGCTTGTCTCCTTGCAAGTGGAAAGGCATTGCACAATATACGTGCCCTTGAAGTGTCCTGCCAGCAACGTGCTCTCTAACCCCACCTACCCACCCCACATCTCAACTTCTTAATTTCATAGAATTGTAGAATCGGGGGTCATCTAGCCCAACCCGCTGGAATACAGCGCAGCAGGTGCGTGTAAGCATATATTTGGGGGTGGGGAAGGGCTTTATGTCTTTCTTTGCCAGAGCAGAACGCAGCTGGGTCTGTGCTTGCTGCTTGCTCCCTTACAGCACCGGGATGGCCTTGTGGAGGCGAAAGTTTGGCGCATTGCAAGCTCGCCTCCCTTCATCCTTCTCCCCCCCGCCCCTCCATCCCTGCTCAGCCCGCCGCCCCATTCAAGTGATTATCTGTCGAAGACCTCTAGAGCCATCTCCATCTCTGCAGCGCGCTGATAAGACAGCTGTTTCTCTCGCCGCCTTGTCTCTCCGGGCCCCGGTCTGTCTTTCGGTACAAACTGTGGCTTTGTTACCCTGGCCTGCTGCTGTCACTTTCTCTGTTGTGCGGGGCGTTTGATCCGAGCACAAAAGGGGGAGGGTGGCTGGGTGGCTGGGTCGAGGTGCGGGGGGTTGCAGAGTGACAGAGACTAAGGGAGGGAGAAGGGGAGAGAAAAGAGATGGGAATGATCGCCTGGCTGATAGGCATGGCTTTGCGGCATGTATCCGCGCCCAAGTTGCAGAGAAGGGGGGGTGTAGGAGGAGAGGGACCCCCCTGCCCACAAGCAGCAAGCCAGAAACTCCCCCGTCTCCCTCCCCCACACCCTTAAAAAAAACCACAACCTAGCAAATGGGCGAGGGATAACAACGAGAAAGCAAGCAGATGGCTTCCTCCAATCTGAATCCAAATAACGATCATTTATCTTCCCTTTCAAGAAGTTAAGAGATTGCTCGTGCCCTTGCCCGGAAAGAATAATTTTTTAAAAGCAACCCCTTCTTCGCAACTGCCTTTGTACATACCAAGCATTCACGGGGAGTGTAGGGGGGGGCAGAAAGCTCATTTGTATTCAGGCTGCATCATCATCATCATCATCATCATTTTATTTTTTTTTTAAAAGAAGAAGTGTTGCTTAGTCAGGCTCGCAACTCCTAAACTTGCTGCCAACATGTGCAGCGCGAGTCTAGGCGTGAGATATATACTGTATATATGTTTCTCTCTCTCTCTCTCTCTCACACACACACACACACACACACACGTGTATGATTTGGAATAAATCTTCATTGGGCTCAGTTGGGCTCAGTTCTCGGCAAGAGGCTTAAGGCTACAAGCTTTCGTGTCAGCGGGACTTCCTTCCAAGTAGCAACATCCTGTCGGTGTCTACTCGGAAGTCAGCGCTGGTTTATCCCCAAGGAAGTGCGGAGCCCAAGTGGCGCTCCGAAAGACACTCCGAAACAGGCGTCCACTGAAAGGAACTGAAACGGAGCGTCGGAACAAGTGAGTCAGTTGAAGCTTGAGGCCCGTTCGGTGGCTATTTTGCAACAAGGAAAGAAGCAAGACTTTCTCTCTCCAGTTAAGAGAGAGAGAGAGAGAGAAGTTGCAGGAGGCAGTATATTGAATTAAGCAATGCCTAGACCATTTCGTGCGCTGGAGCCCTCTCGTTTATTATATACTTCCTTTGCGTTTAGGGAGCACGCCCAGTAAACATGACCTTATGAGAGCCTTTTCAAAAGGAAACTCTTTTAAAGACCGATCTCTCAACTCGCACAATTTCACACATGGGCAGCACTATCGCCTTGAGATAACATGTTTTCCAAACGGAATAGACAGTTACATCTCAGATATTTATTTTTTTCTGCTGAAGTCCCCTTCCCGTCCCCGCTCCCTGTTTGAGCGTGGACAAGCGAGCCTCTCTTTCTAAGCGACGCTCTTTACGGCTCTTGTGAAACAGTGGTTTTCTAAAAGAGAGTTTGTGTGTGTGTTAAACTTGGCTCTTAGCTGCTGTGTGGCTTCCTCGTGGGAGATGGCTGTGAAAGCAAGGCGAAAGAAGTGAGCTGCTTTGACTAAGGTGCGTTGGGCACCTCTGTCCATGGTCCTGAAACTCCCCAACTTTAGTTTTAGCGTGGAAACTGGAGATTAAGAGATTGCCTAGATTTGGGGATGGTTCCTTTGCTTTCCCCACCCCGTCCAGCCCCCCAAAAAGTGTTCTTCTGCCACATGAAATGTACCTTCCCGGGCGGGCGCGTTAAAAACAACTTGTTTATTTGTTGTTGTTGTTGTTTTCTTGAAATTGCTAAGATCCTAAATTATTGAGTTTGGTTTGCGTGTGACTGGGTGGTAGCAGGACCTACTCAACTCTAAAAATTATGTTGGCCGCGTCTGAAAAGCGATGGTGCTGTTATTTTTGAAGAGCACAGTTGTGTGTGTTACTTTTTCTTTTGTCGCTGTGTTCTTACGTAGAAAAAGCAGCTGTGTAACCAGAAAGAGAGTCTCTTTATTTCTTTGTGTTATGTTGCAAGCGTTGATGTCGGAAATGTGGTTTCTTCTGCAAAGTTTAAAAAAATCAAAAGATTAAAAGGAAAAAAAAGATGAGGACCATCTTTTGCCTAAACAGGAATGGGACAGGAGAGGGACCCGGCGGTAAGCCTTCAGGTCAGCCTGATGGTTGAGAACTTCTGCTTAATTTCACTTGCTACCTTGCTAAGTGTTTGTAAATTTACGGGTGCATTTAAAAAGAAAAGAAATGAGTTCAAACTAGCGGTTACCATGGCATTTGCACTGTGTACAAGGTTGGCATGTGCCATCTTCTTCTAGAATCTCCTGGTAGTCCTTGGGGAAAGCTGACGAAACCCCATTTCTTAAGTTAAAACACACAGAGAGAAAAGATACACACCTTCGAGGGATTTCTCTAGAGCAGCTGCCTTTGAAAACTTAGCAAGAGTATTGTTTTTAATCGATTCCACTGAAGACAGAATGCCACTTTGCTGCACGTTTTAATCAGCTCTGGCATTTCACAAGGTTACTCTCCTTCCTTTATTCTCCAAGGCTGCCAACTCTCCCCTTCAAACATCTCCCCCCGAAGTTAGTCACTTAGGCAACTCCAAAGAGAGTTTTGTCTTACTTCTTTTAGCCTATCAATAGTCCAGGTTGCCGCCGCTCTCCATTCTTCCTCCTCCTCCTCCACCCCAACTCGTCCTTCAAACGCCGATTTGACATATAATAATCTGGCTTCATCAAGAGATGCTCCTGAATGAGGGGCGTGTCTATAACACATGGCTAGAGTGTTAAAGGGAACAAAAAAACAGCCTTGTTCTAATGATGGCATCACTAGTGAAACAAAGGTGGTCATAATTAGGCAGAGCCCACATCTGAAATTTCAAAAGCAACAAACAAAAAGTCCTGGTGTTTTACGGGACACCAACGTTGTAACTGCAACCCCACGTTCATCGTCGAGGTGGGTATACTTTTAAAACTTAACTAAGACATCAGTCATAAAGACAGCACTGTTCTGTTCCTCCCTCCCCCACCTCTTCTGTTTTAGGGTTTCAGGATCTATCCCATCCCACATTCCCCAAAGAGGCAGACAGCGTTTAAGGAGTTAGCGTTATCCCAATGCTTCACAGTACCAACTTCAGCCGAAGGGGAAAGGTTCGTTTGAGGATGAAGCGCCCATTTTAGTTCACCTGAAGGCGGCTAGGCGGTGTAGAAGTGAACACACACACACATACACACACACACACACACACACCCTCCATCTGACGTCGATTGAATCCTGATATTGTAGGGACCAAACAGTCGGATAACCGACGGCTCTGGCATCCGTCCCTTTCATCCCTTGTAAACACTTAAGGACACACTCCCGGGGGTCCCAAATTAACATTAATCTCACGGTCCCTACCTACTTTCTGGCACTCCTCTCCACATGCAAAATGTTCGGTTGTACTTCGGGTGGGGGGGGAGAGGGATGGGCATATAATACCGCCTCCCCCGGGGGCATAGAGTGCTTAGATGTTACACGTAGCGGTTCGCCCCTTCCTCCTTCCCTCTCCCACCAAATATAGTCTAGAAGGCATTTCCGATTGGAGAGAGAGCGAGAGAGAGATTGAAGTACAAGAGAAGGACACGGAAGGGCAAAGGCACGGAAAGCTGCTGCGGTGGACCCACCGGGGGAGGCAGAAGGGAAAAAACATTCTCAAACAGAATTAAGTCAGAACAATCGGCAAGGAGGGCGAGTGGAGGTGGGGGGGAGTCTTTGCTCCCCCCCCCCCGCCGCCGCCACCATCCTCAGCACCCCTCCCTCCGCCCTAGCAGCTTAGGAGAGCATCTTGGAAGGGATGGCGAGCAACTTTCCTGGAGAGGAGGGAAGTTGAGGGCGGGAGGTGGGAGGCAGGACCCTGTAAAACGCTTCTTAGGCAGCCTGGGAGGGGGGCAGATTCATCTTAACAGACTTCTTCCTCTTCAAAGGGAAGACCGGTAGACGCCCTGTGAAACTAAAACGCATGGCAGATGCAAAAGACTGCAGTTGGGATGGAGCTGCTTTTTCCTCCCCCTTTAAAGAAATAATTTTGTGTTCCCCCGGTGAACACAAGTCCCTACAAGTCTTCAAGGTGCGTTTCCTTGCTTCCTTCTCTTCAGTTGGCTGACCTACATAGTGGCAGACCGTGTGTACTGGAGGGGGTGGGGAACATATAATTGTGTATCTCTGTGTTTGTGTGTGTAAGAGAGGGGTGCCTACTCTTTGGTAAAGAGGACTCGTTACAAACCCCCCAAAAGAGGGCTAGACCAGACCTCCTTCCTCCGTCTAAAGAATCGTGGCAGCAGCATCCGACCTAAACCCAGCCGATCCAGCCTGCTGTTGCAAAAAAAATGTGGCAAGCATTGCCAACGTCTTGCATTTCGTCTGGCGTGTGGAAGTTCCTCTCCAAAAGAGAGAGAAAGACAGACAGAAAGGGAGGGCGGGTGCTGGGCAAGAGAAGGAGAGGCAACTTCGCTCAATCCTGCGCTGCTCGCTTCCTGCGCTGCCTCTCCCCTATCTGTCTCTCTCTCTGCCTTGCCTGCCCTGCTCGGCGCAACGCACCCTTGAAACGGGACTCCATTGAGCCCTCCGGAGTGACACGGCCCTGCGGCCAATCCGGAGCAGCCTCTCCGGCGGGGCGGTGCCTGCCGGAGCCTGCCGGACCAATCGGGGGCTCCGCAAGGCCTGCGAGCAAGCTCAGCTGTCCCTGGCTCCGGCGTATACTTCCGCGCGTGGCACTCGGGATAGGTGGGAGAGCCTGGCGCGGCTGCAGAGACACATAGGCGCGCACCCTCGTGCGGAAGCAGAGGAGCGCCGGGTGATACGGTTCCTATAAATCTGTGCTCCACTTCGCCTCCCATTTAAGGCGTCCTCCCCCCTCGTGCCTGTTCTCACTTAAAGAGATGCAGCAGCCCACTTCGATTGGGAGCTGCTAGAGCGAAGGAGGCAGAGAGAGGGAGGCAGCCTTTTAGGAAACCCTCCTTTCATCCCTTCTTTCCTTTGTTCCTACCTTTTATTTCTCCTCCCCTCCCCCCCTTTTTCTGTTTAGTTGTGTTGTAACAGGGGAACCTTCGCTCTTGCCACGCTCCTTATTTTTTTAAGTTCTTCCCCCTTTCTTTATTTTTTCATCCCCCCCTTCCCAAATTTCTTCCCGCGCTGTGGGAGCGGAGAAAGAAAGCAGATTTTAATAATAATAATAATAATAACAATATATATATATATCAATCTTCTTTTACGTTTCTCCGCCCCCCTCCCTCCATTTTTTATTTTCTTCTGTTTACAACTGTCCGCAATTTAGGTTTTGGGTGTTGTCGTGAGACCTCCCCCCTTTTGCTTCTTACTCATCTTTATTGGGACACCGCTACCTTTTTCCCTTTTTTTTCTTTTTTCTTTTTCTTTTTCAAAACTGAAGCGAGAAAGGTAAGTTGCGCTTTTTTGTTACTATATTATTATTATTATTATTATTATTATTATTATTATTATTATTATTTATTACTCTTGCTGTTTCGTGTCTCTGCTAGCCCTTAGGGTGGCTACCTCGCCCACAGAGGGAGGAGGACCAAAAGTCGTAGACAATTAAGTTTACCGCACACACACTTCTGTGCTGGGTTTTCAGCGCTTGGTGCCCCCTGCTAATAGGGTTAGAGACCCGCTGCACCGTTGTAGAAATATCTGCATGAGATAGAGCAGTTGGTAGAGGATGATATACGTTGTATATGTATATTACTTGCGTTTAGGCAGCTATGTGCATACAGGGAGCAAAACGCTGGAGAAAAATACAGCAGCTTAGCTGGAGGTGTAAAGTTCACAGTCTTTTTTAAAAAAACAAACCAAACCACCTCTGATCTTGAAACGCGTCTCTCGCGTTGGACCAGCGGAAAGTACCCAACACACTGGGCATGAGGATGAATGAGTGGAATGAGCATCGCTTTGAGGAGCTTAAACCCGGCGTTTGCAGATCAGACGGGATAAGCTCGCCGCTGTAATTGCATTAGTCAAATAGCATTGGGTGGCTTGGAAAGAAAGAGAAGGTGGAAACGGCGGCGGCGGTGGCGGGGAGGTGGGTGGGTAGGAGAGACAGAGGCGCGCACACACAGCAGACAAGAGACGAGATGGGAGAAGCAGTAGCTTGATATTGGCAAAAATTTGCAGATCCTGGTGTGTGTTAGCTGTCAGAGCTGCTGGCTGGAGATGTGCCAGGATATATATATATATATATTTGTGTGTGTGTTAAAATGGGGAGGTGGCAGCAGGGTGGGAGAACCAGACTTTTAAAGAACCTTCCAATGACGATTATAGCGCTCTGCAGGGAGAGTTCCGCTTTTATATCCGGGCGACACGATTTTCTTTGTTCTGAGGAAGCTGAGAAGGGTGGTGAGTTGGGGGGGGGCGAGGGAGAGAGAGAAAGAGAAAGATGCTTCGGCTCTTGATGCAGCCGAAAGACGTCCTCGCTGGCAGCCCGGCTCGCGTACCTTGCTTGGGCGGAGAGCGAAGCGTTTCCTCGCGTCGCTGTCCTTGGTCCTGAAACTGCGGCTGCGAGGGCGGCCGGCTGGAGAGCCCAGGAACCAGAAATCGGTCCCCTGAAGGCGAGGAAGCGTAGAGTCAGCCGGGCGACGAGACAGTCCTCCCACAGTCCCCTCCTATTGTGAAACTGATACCATGCTGGAGAGGAGGCGAGGCGTTCGTAGTCCCCAGCCCGCTGGTGTCAGCATTTGGGGGAGAAAGCGTCTGCTCCTATGGTTTAATGAAGGACACACACACACACACCACTCCCTCCGCGTCCTTGAATATTGCATGGAAGAAGTTGGTGGCAAAAGGTGGGGGGACATGGGGCGATGAGATTGTGGCAGTCTCTCTTTCTCTCTCTCTGTGTGTGTCGTTTTTTGGTTACGTGTGAGTGGCCGCAGGCTCGCCCCGGGGCCTTGGATTTCGGCTAGGAGCGGCTCCGGCTTGCCGTTGTAGCTTAATTTATGCCCAGCACGTTGCTATGTGTGTATGTATGTGTGTGTGTGTGTATGTATGTATGTATCCACCTATTTCGCTTCCGGGAAGCATTTAACGGTAGAGGTCTATCACTCTGAGCAAATCGGTAGCCTGGGCGCCCTGTTCCAACTGGGCAGCAGAGGAAATTGGGATCGAAGCGCCCAGATTTAATTTACAATTGAAGGGTGGTGGGGGTTTTTTGGGGGGGGGTTGTGTTTTTTAACCAGCTGCCTTCAGGGTGGGTGGGTTTTTGTGGTGTGGTGTTCTTTTTTGCGGGGGCGACTAC
The DNA here is from genome assembly GCA_034642415.1 of Podarcis siculus. Taxonomy (NCBI): domain Eukaryota; kingdom Metazoa; phylum Chordata; class Lepidosauria; order Squamata; family Lacertidae; genus Podarcis; species Podarcis siculus. Next base: position 2,420,986 of record JAXCMG010000089.1, on the reverse strand, counting down.
GTAGAGCTAGAGAGAGAAACCCAGGTAGAGTCAGTGTGTTATATTTCTGAAGCACACCCCTTGCATGCCTTGGAGCCTGCTTATCAGATATTGCTCAGAATATCAGACGACGTTTTATTCGCCCTGCACAGCCTCGGGATGCGCTCAGGCGCGCGCAAGGCTGCAGTGTTCAAAGCTCTGGCCGCGGCGATGGGCGAGACGTTAGTGGGACTCATCTGGGGCAAGTGGCTGAGGGGTTTGGCAGCGTCAGATTTTCCCAAGAGGGTCTCTCCGCCCTTCTTACTTTAAACGAGGCTCAGTGTAATAAGGAACCTTCTTCTGGAGGGGTTTGGAACGTGCTTCGTGTTGGTGGTGCCCCCCCCAAAAAAACCACTTGGTCTTTCGTCTTCCTGCGCCTTTTAAATCTCTCCTTCTCAGGCCACGCTGCAAAGTGACATTGCCAGGCACTCAACGCTGGGAAGTTGAGCTGCTCTCTTTGTGGAAGGCACGCTTTTTGAGAGAGAGAGAGAGAGAGAGAGAGAGAGAGAGAGGGAGGGAGAGAGAGAGAGACGTATAGAATCCAAGCTCAGCGTGACCGCTGGCACTTACAACCGAGCGTACTTAATATTTGGAGTACTGGGGCTACGTAGGGGTACAACCACCCCAATACAGCTGGTTGGGAGACGGGTGGTCACCATCAGTAGTTGCAGTAAAAACGTGGAAAGCTTATATATGCTACGGAAGAAGGCCAAGTGCTATAGGGCAAATGTTTTGCACGCTCGAAAGTTCCCCGTTCAAGCCCTTCATCAGGAGGTCGGGCGTGTCTGAAACTCTGGAAAGCCCCTACCTGTCAATGTGAGCAACACTGGCCAAGATGGGACCCATGGCAGACTGCCTGGGCGAGGCAGCTTCCTAAGGAGCTACTTGTTTCTTTTTCTGTGGTGGGTGGGAGCAGATGGCCTCTGAGTAGACCCCCTCCCTCCCCAAGAAGACACGCGGACCTTATCTGCCCTCCTCTCTCCACCACACAACAGAAGCAGCTCTGCTTTGGGGAGTAAGATAGCCAAGGTGACTCCGAAGCAGCTCTGCCTAGTAAAACCGGGCTGTAGGCCTGCGCTGAGCGCGTCTCGGGGGTTTCAAGGGCGCGCCGCTTTAAGGGAGCCTCCATCCCGGCTTTGCGCCGGCTAAACCTCCCCTGCGCAAGGCTGCAGGTGAAGGAGATCAGCCTCCTGGCAGAGGAAGGAAGGACTCCGCCAAGGGGGCAGGTGCGAGCAATGCCACCTAATTGTCTGGTGAAGGTCAAGCTATGTATGGCGGAAGCCGGTAGCAAATAATGCTGTTGTAGTCGGTGGGATTTAGAGCTGCCTCGAGGGCAGGACTCGGTCGTTCCGCGTTTACGAGAGCTGCTGCCGATTTATTGAATCGCTACAAAGCTGCCCTTCTGAATTTGTCTCCCGTGATTTCCTGCGCCGACGGCGCGCTCTAGGTGCGGTCCAGCTGGCGCGGAGCGCGCGCGATCCTGAAGCCACTTAATCCGGCCCTTCTTGCATTTCAACCGAGCTTTAGGCCCGTTGACCCCAAAAGGAGCCAGCCCAAGCAGCTGCCTTCGCCTAAGCGAGACTGCCATCCTTTTCCGTGGAGGGCCAGGCCCCACTGAACTCGGTGGGGCACGCGGTCCTTGGAGAGAGGGGGGGGGCCGTCGAGGCTGCAGTTCGGCTCCTGCTTTCTGGATCTGAGGGGCGCTGCTGTTCCGTATTCGGAGGGTTGGACAAGGACGGAGGTCTCCACAATGCCCCTCCAATGCCCTTGAAGACAGTCAAACGCCTTTTCCAACTCCTTAGAAGTCGCTGGTGAGAAAGACTGCGCACAGGGCCATGACCACACCTATCTAGAAAGCACTTAAGGCAGCTGAAAGCTAAACATGTTTTTAAGGCAGGATGCCTGCAACCCGCCCCCCTCTTTTGTTCAGACCGGCGAATCTTGGCATGACGGCTTAAGTGCTTTATGGACGAGAGCCACCAACGATTTCCCTTCACGTAGCTCCATAGTCTCCCATTAATCTTTCACGAGATGTTCTGCAGAGTTAAGAGGATTGGTGGATTACAGCCAAAAAGGCGCTCGTTCGACACAGTTTACTCCGGAGTCATTGATTTGAGCTGTACGACGACGGCTTCCAAAGCAGGTCTAGCTGCTTACTGGCTTCCCGTGCTTAAACTGAAGGAAGTCTCGTCGAGTTCAGGGGCGCTTTACTCCCAAGGAAGTGTGCACACTAAATTGTACCAAGCGTTCGGTTATACAGCCGAGCTGCCCGATTCTGTGCACTTGGAAATCGGTGCTAATGAGTTTTGTGGGACTTGTGCCCATCACGCTTGCATTCCTAGGATTGGGCCGCATTAGTTGCAACGGGGTTGGCTTCCTAATAATTGCGCATATTATTCCATGGCTGTAACCCTTCGCACCTACAACTGCGAGTAAGCGCCATGTAACTCGGAAATATTTTCCTCCAAGTATGTATGGCTGTGAGCTTAGCATAGGAGCCAACTCCTAGGGGCCGAGGTCCCCCCAATAAAGTATTTCAGGGGGCCGGTCCCTAATAGTAGTAGTAGTACAGTAGCAGTAATTATTATTATTAATACCCCCCCCCCCCAAAATCTGGCTGGGTTTCCCCAGCCACTCTGGGTAGCTTCCAGCAAAATATAAAGAAATAATAAAACGTCAAACATTAAAACCTTCCCCATACAGGGCGGCCTTCAGGGGTCTTCTAAAAGTTGTGATGGACATTGCCATTCAAATGGTGTCCTTGTCATGTGATTGATTCTGTGGGGCGGAGCTTGCCTGGTCCCCCCAATATTTCATTCAAGTTGGCACCCCCGGAGCTTCGGATCGCCTTCTAACAGCCCGATCCTATTCCACCTTCTTCCAGAAGTAAAGCCATTGATTTTATTTATTACACTGTTGCCACGTGCAATTAATTCCTATGAAAAACAAAGGGAATTGTTTCCGAGTAAGCCCACGACCATATTCACCATCTGACACCATTATTTTCAGCAGGATTTATTTTCTAGCAAGCGTCACGTAGAATTGGTCAGTTTTCCCCCAACCTGGCGCATCTCCCCACCTAACTCTGGGATTATAACTCCCATTAACCTTGACCATCCTAGCTGGAGCTGATGGGAGTTGGTGTCTTAACATCTGGAGGGCAGCAAGTGGCAGGGGAGAGAAACTGGGGCCTTAGGGGCATCAGGCTGGAAGCTGGCTGCCGTCCTACCCATTGGACGAGCCTGTGATATCAATGGTCGTCTTGGGCATGAAATAAACTCGGCGCCAAGGCTTTCAGAAATTACAGAGCATCACATTAGGCTCTCGAAATGGAGCTGCTGTTGCACTAGGTCCAGAGCTAAGGGTCTTCTAATTCCTACCATTAAGGCGGGGGAGACTCCAACCCGCCCCCCCCCACAACCTGTCTTTCAAGCTTAAAAATGGACCTTAACTTGGGGTTGGATTAAACCCGCCTTCCCCACAGTGGCGCAGGCGCACTTCGAGAGCACCCCCTGTTGTCACTCAAAAACTGCTCCAGGGGGCCGTTCATTTGTTTTATTTTTCCCGCCGGCGCCCGACTGGAGTTCTGTGTGCTAGGACGTTGCTCGCTTGCACCGAGAGTATTCTTGCGCTAAAAACGCCGGAGGCCAGATTTTATTTTATTTCTGCAAGGGAGCACGACCGGCTGTGATGACCGCTAGCAGACATTGCAAAGTTAGTATATTGCAATAAGTCTTGGGTTGCTTTTTAAGAGGCAGGGGGTTGTCGTACATCGGCATACATGCTATTTATCTGTACTGAAAGCGAAACAGGATTTTAGGCCAATCCTGTGCGCACTTGCAAAGACACCTCGCTTCTTTCAGTAGGCCTTCCAAAGCAATATGCGTTAGGTACGCGGTTTTAGATTGCAATCCTCGACGTCTACCGGAGAGTAAGGCTGATGTGACTTCTGCATAACCATGCATATAGGTTTATGTCGTACTTAATTTGGAAAACGTCGCTGGCATTGCAGTGGCGTCCGACCGTTTGCAGATGCGAAATCCAAACCAAGTCCGCAAGGTTCCGTGCAGTGCGTAACTCCATCCGGATCTGGTCAGATGCAGGTGTTAATGGACAGCGTTTCTTCGAAACGAAAAGCCCCACCGACCTCGCGTTAACTTGCACAGTTATAATGGGACCGCATGTGCAGTTTTTGGCGAGCAGGCCGTGCCGAGCTCGGCGGGGCCTCCCGGAGACAGCTTGCAACGGCTGCCTGGCTAGGAGAACTTAAATAGGGAGGTCATAAAGTCGTTGCAAAGAAAACCTTGCTCGGGCAATGCTTTTTCTTCTTCCTCTCTTGTAGTAGCCGCGGGGCTGTCGTCGGGTTTGCAAAATGGGGGCGATGTTCAACGTTGGTGCGAAAGTAACAGGTCTCCGGTTGCAGGGAGTCGTTTGCGCCCTTCCTGGGGTTGCACGTGGAGGAAAGGCGGGGCGGAGGAGCGCAGACCAGTGGCTAAAGTGGCGGCGCGCATGGTTCCGCGGGCGCGCCTGGCGCCTCTCATTAGCGCCCTCCCTTCCCTCCTTAGCAGGGCGCGCGCGCGCAGGTGTGAGGTGAGGCGGCCGCAGCTGCAAGCAGTTGGCTGCGGTAGGGTAAAGGCAGGTGCGCGCACGCCGCCCCGCGTCCTCCGCAGGGTTCCTTCGGAAGGGCGCCAGAACGTCGGAAGAAGACCGTCGCCTTTTTTGACCTTGGTCAGGTTAGCTGTTTATCTTCGAGAAGTTAATGTTTCCTTTCTTTCCAGCTAGCCAACAAGCCTGTTTGTGTGGAGCTGTGAACGGCTGGTCCCCCCCTTTTGTTTCCTGGGGGGCGAGGGGGCGTGTTGGTTTGTTTGGGAGGGGTTGAGAAGGGGATGGCGATTTTTAAGTTTCTGTTTCCTCCTTTTTCTTGGTGAAGGTTGTTCTCTTTGCTAGTGGCTTGGGTAAAGGTGCATTTGAAAATCAGGATTTCGTGTGAACGTGCGGCTTCTGGGAGTGCCAGAGTTGTAAGCTGGTATGCAAACCAGAGGGCATATGTTCATTTGCACATATTCCAGGAAGGGCTGCAAATCTTTGGTAAGAGTGCATGCTTTGCACGTGGAAAATCCCAGGTCTAACCCCTTTGCAACTTCCAAGTCGGACTGGCAGAAGCTCTTGCCAGAAATTCTGCAGAGCTGGTGCCAGTTATTGTAGAGAAATAAAACCAATAGTCTACACTTTGTGAAAGGCAGCGTTCTCTGTACGTGCAGAATTCCTGATTCTCCCCCCTTTCAGAATGCTGTGTTGGCAATACAGTATGTGGAGACCAAGTATTTCAGATTTCCAGAATTATATATATATTTATCAGCACGTTGGGCAAAACTGGAATGAGAGCTCAAGGAGGTGCACTCTAAACTTCAAAGAGGAGGCTGTAGCCCGTCAGATTGCACTCTTGTGTGAACAGCTCTCTGCGTGCAGCCCCATAGGCCCTTTGCAACAACTTAATGATTTTTATTTTTTGCTATCGGGAATCAAAGCAAAGCAGCTAATAGTCAACATTAGCTATTATTAACTGCTGTTTGACTCAGAACCTTGAGAATGAAGCTGTTTAATGTATTCAGTGCAATTCTTAATGACATTAAGGTTGCAACCTTGGGTTTGGAGATAAGCATCAGTGGGGCTTCCTTCTGAGGAGACATGCTTGAAAAATCCCAAGTCATCCTAATGCTTGTTGTGCTTACCGATCACAATATTGAAAGCCAGGAGCAGGTTTAAAATTCTGTGTGCAGATTTTTCCTTCCATCAAAAGACTTGGGTATTCTTTTAAAATAAGAGCTGAACGTTCGGGGGGGGGGAGGAGTTTTTTCCCCTTTTTCTTTCAGGTGGAGGCAAATTCTCCCTGTGCGTGTGGCTGCACACATTTGCTTCTAGAGAGGCAAGTGTACTATTCCTATGTGCCATCTTGCTGAAATTACTCCAGAAATCCACATTGACTTTCAGTCCTTACTGATGTTAGAAGGGATCTCTTGCTAAAGGCTGCAGATGCAGAGCTTTAATTTCCTTTTAGGGGAAAATTATTGTAGTTAGACCTTTTGAGACTGGGGCTTTCTGAGGTCTTCTGGTTTGGATATGGGAAATATGCAGGCTTCTTTCAGTACAGCTGAAAACCATTCAGCATAATTGGAAGTAGAGTTCAGGAGAGGCAGATGTCTTAAGATCACAAAGAGATGAGGTTTGCTAGAGTCTTGGATTGGAGGCAATATTTGAGTGAACAAGCTTGCATGGGAAAGATAGCATCTTCTCAAGTCTGCAGCAGGACTGCGTTTAAATGCTTGGCCACAAAACTGGTGTCGTCCTTTCCAAAACTGTATAGTTAATGGGGCGTATTCTAAAGTCACGTTCTGTTGATCTGAACTGACATTGTTTGTTAGCTCCGGAGAACAGCCTTACACAGCTTGCCAAAAGTTTTGGAGAACAACTTCACCTTCCTTCCTCATTTGCCTTTCTGGCTGGGGCCTAAATTTCATTGAAAGCAGTGAGGATTATTTAGCATCCGTCAGATTGTGCAGCTGATGAGGCAAGTCTTCTTTAAAGCACCACCCTTCCTCTATGACAGCAACATCTGATCATCCAGATGTTCCTGGACTACAGCTCTTGACTGTAGCTGGCGTATCCAATAGCCAGGGATGCTGGGAGTTGCTCAGTAACAGCTGGAAGCCCAAAGGTCTTCACGCCTGTTCTTGGCTGACTGGTAAGAAATGGTAGTTGGGGATGAATGTGAAAACACACCCACACACCCAAACTTTTATGTCACATCTGCTTCTCTCGTGACACATAGCACACGTCCATTAAATTTATATCACTTCAGCCAGCATATTTTCCTCAGGATAGACTTCCTCTGTAACTTTAAATTAGGAGTGGGAAACTTGGGCCTTGAAGATGTTTCTGGATTCGAACTGCCCATTGGCCAGGCTGGCTGGGACTGATGAGTCCAACAACATCTGGCGGGCCACACATTCCCCATCATTGCTTTAAATCGTACAGTAATTCTTTGCAAGGGGAAGGATATTCCTGGAAATCTGGACTCTCATTTCCCACAAACTTTGGCATTGGAGCAGTGTTTCCCAAACTTAGGTCTCCAGCTGTTTGGACTACAACTGCCATCATCCCTAGCTAGCAGGACCAGTGGCCAAGGATGATGGGGATTATAGTCCAAAAACAGCTGGAGATCTAAGTTTGGGAAACGCTGATCTAGAGTGAAGAAGAGTAACTTTAGCCAGTTTATTAGGGTTTCATAATTTTATATTGCAAAAAAATCCCCTCAAACTGCTTTGGCGCGGTCAACGCTTGCTGTTTAAACCATCCCATCATGTATCTTTGATTTTAGAAAAGTGGTGGTATAAGAGTATTCATATTGAGCAGTGTTCACAGCATTTGAGCTGCTAAAGGGCAAACTCGGAGCAAGCTCCAGAACTGGGTTTCATTACTTGTCGCCTGCAAGACCGAAATTCAGCCCAGCAGCCGTGCATTGGGAGTCTTCCAGGAAATGTTGTTTCTGCCGCTTGTGGGCGGTATTGTCAAGCTGGCAGACCACAATGTTTAAGGTTGGAGGGTTGTGTTTGGCCTGCTCTGCAAGCAAGATTATGAAGTGCAGCTTGCATTTCAAGTAAGTAGGGGAACCTTTCGAATGGCAAGTCCTGTACGAAAGGCTCTCTTCTGTTGGTAAGAGGCATCTTAAGCAGAGCTACTGACACAATTTATGGGATGCCTTCAAGCCGGAACTCAAATCCGGCACTTCTCAGGTGGGTGCCATTGCCATTATAAGAGAACAAGGGGTGAGTTCTGGCACAGCACTTGGGTGCCTGTATAAAGTAATCTGAGCTTGGTTTCATAATTAACCATAATGTACAAGCGAGAGCATGATGAGTAATGTGTCAATTTGCAGAGCCAGAGGAATGGAATCTTTATTTTCCTAATATAAATGGGGAAATAGCCGGTTGACATCTTCTTTTGCCTTTCAACTGGTTGAAGCAAGTGGCTCAACTTTGTTAACGTCTACTGCTGAGAGTTTGACTCATTACCCTCAACCACTCCTACAGCCTTGCTTTAGAGAAATGAATCACAGAGGAGAGGTTATTGGCTTGGCAGTGAGCAGAAATTGAAAATGCCACGTTGCAAAGAAAGCAAGCAGTCGGAGCTGGATTTGAAGAGGAGGAAATTGCCAGTAGACACAAATCTGCCTTCTGCCCACACCAAGCCTGTATTGCTAAAATTAAGGTGGACCTTTGGCTCTCAGAGAAGAGGTAGAGAATAGAGGCAGATAATTCAAAGGGGGGAGGAGGAACTTGTGTGTCTGTTTAAGTGCAACATGGGGACTTAATACATATGGGGAACAGGACAAGGAATTGAAAGTTCCCAAGGTTATGTACACAGAAACCTTGAACTGATAAGATCTGCCCCTGAAACGAAGCAATGTGTGTGTAGAGAGCCAGTGTGGTGTAGTGGTTAAGAGCGGTAGTCTCGTAATCTGGGGAACCGGGTTCGTGTCTCCACTCCTCCACATGCAGCTGCTGGGTGACCTTGGGCCAGTCATACTTCTCTGAAGTCTCTCAGCCCCACTTACCTCACAGAGTGTTTGTTGTGGGGGAGGAAGGGAAAGGAGAATGTTAGCCGCTTTGAGACTCCTTAAAGGGAGTGAAAGGTGGGATATCAAATCCAAACTCTTCTTCTTCTTCTTCAATAACTCCAATTTGCGACCTGCCATACAATTATTCTTGCACAAAAATGTTGCATTCCATTTGCAAAGCTGAACCAGAATTGGTCATCTTGGTGTTCTGGTGAACCCAGTGCCTTTTGCTCCATTTGCCTATTGGACAATCTCCGGGTACTTTGCTGCGGATTCAGGCCCAAATTCTGACTCCCAGTTGTTTTAAAACAACGCCTGACAAAATCACCCCTTTCCTCACAAGTTGTGCTTCTGAAATTAAGAAAGGTTGGGGCTCAGTTCCGGTATTCGACACAAATTCCCGAGCTCTGAATTCTTTAGTGTGTCTTTTGCCGCTGACTCTGTTTTGGGGTTCTAGTAAAACAAGAAACCTCAAAGTGTATTCCAGAAACCTGAAATATGTGCCTCTACCCTGTTTCTGGGATTCAGATACAGTCATACCTCTAGGTACGTACTGCTCTGGTTACGTAACTTTCAGGTTATGAATGCAGCAAATCTGGAAGTGTTTACTTCCGGGTTCGCCACACACACAGAAGCGATCTGCGCGCTTCGCACATGCGCAGAAGCGATAGGTGCGCTTGGCGCACGTGCAGTAGCAACACTCTACTTATGTACTTTTCAGGGTGCGAACGGCACCCTGGAACAGATCGCGTACCACTGTAATAGTTTACTGGCAGCAAGAGCACCCCCAAGCAGCTTAAAATGAATGGTAGGTTTATGTTTCGGATAGCAGATAGCAGGTGAAATTTAAAACAAAAACTGAGAACACCAGCAAACTAAAATAAACAATATGAGGTGATTGGTAACAGGTATTTAACTTCATTTCTGTCATATTATCCCCCTGACCCAGCTAAAATAATAAAATCAAGAAAGGATTAATATAAAGAGAATATAACAGAACGATGACTTTTACCTAGGAGAAAATCTTTCTTAGAAAAAAAAGAAAGAAATGCATTTTGGACTTGGGGGGCGATGAAGTATGAATATTTGTCCTCTTCAGTTGGTAGAGTGTGAGATTCTTAATCTCAGGATAGTGAGTTCGAGACCCACACTAGGCAAAAAATTCCTGTATTGTAGGGGGTTGGACTAAATGACCCTCAGGGTTCCTTACAGCTCTTCAGTTCAGATTTTACTGTCCTTCTTTTCCCCATACAGTGGTACCTCGGGTTAAGTACTTAATTTGTTCTGGAGGTCCGTTCGTAACCTGAAACTGTTCTTAACCTGAAGCACCACTTTAGCTAATGGGGCCTCCTGCTGCCGCCGCGCTGCCAGAGCACGATTTCTGTTCTCATCCTGAAGCAAAGTTCTTAACCCGAGGTAATATTTTTGGGTTAGCGGAGTCTGTAACCTGAAGCGTATGTTGCCTGAGGTACCACTGTACTGGTTTTTAATGCGTCAGCTGCTTTTTCTAAACTTTGGTTTTATTGCACAAAAGTTTACTTTTTGAATTACTTCCACCAAACCTTTGTGTTTGAGCAACTGTTTTAAATTTTAGCAAAACTGTTCGACTTGCAGCTCAATCCAATGCATGAGTACTCAGAAGGTCTGTTAAATTCAAAGTCGTGTAAATGTGATTCCAGCTTTAGTGGCCAGTTAAGATCATCACATGATTGCTACTGTATTAGTCAAGGATACAAAACAAATGACCTTCAGATCTGCTCAGGACTGAATTTTGTGTGCGTGCAATTATTCTGCAAGTGCCCCCCTGCATAATTAAGCATGGAATTTCCATTTATGCAGATGGGTGAGGATATATGCATACTGTTGACAAAATGCATTTGGCCTTTTGCTGCACTCGGTGTCTTTGTACACCAACTTACCTGACAGCTGTGATGTGTGATGCCCATACGATTTCAGGTCTTTGCAAGATGAATCGAATGTTTGGACAGGGGGTGGGTGGGTGGGGGGAGAGAGGGTGGGACTATATGTGTAAATAGTTGAGTTGTGCAGGCAAACATTTAAACAAAGATTGAGAGGCATCTGTTTCCAGTTTGAAAATAATAATAGTAAATTCACCCTTAGATCAAATGTGTTTCGAAGCTCTTGAGCAGATGGAGCGAAATACCTGAATGAAAAGGTATTTGCTTGTTAAGTAATCCTATGTCTAAAAGCCAAATGAATAGCCTCCATTGGTGTTTCAGGTGTAAGTCAACTTCCGATGTCGCTGCTTTTAATATTTCTCTGTGTGGCAAGTGAGATCAATTGTCAATGACCTTGAGGATGGAAAAGAGTTGTATTGTCATTTAAAGGGTTTGAAATACCCTTTAAAATTCCCCTTACAAAAGCCGTTTTGTAGATACACTTGAACTGATGTTTTCTTTTATGGTGATGCTTGTCAGCTGTAGTGGATTTGTGTGTGTGTGTTTAAAAAAGGCTTTTTATTCTGCTTCGGCACTGCAAAATATTAGTCTTGAGTGAAGCCAGAAAGCCTGTTTTTTTAAAATAAATAAATAAATAAAATGCCAATTGACATTTGAACAAGTCTCCTTTATTAGTCAGGTTTGTGTGTAATCTGTGGGTGGTATGCAGTTAAATCTTGCTCAGAGTAGACCAGTTAAAGTTAATGGACCTAACATTGTCGTATTAATTTCAGTGGGTCAGCTCTGAGTAAAACACAGTTGAATACCACCCTGTACCAAAAAAACTACAATAAAAAGCTCAATACTGTAACCTGTTTATATTATGCAAATTAAAGACATGCACATAATTTTTACATTTTGCATAATTACACCCCCCCCCCCCAGCTATGGGGATAGGTAGTGTGGGAAGCAGCAAATCTCCATGCTTAACTGGAAGTTTTGCTCAGCATTCCCTTCCAAGTTTTGCCTACATAAACTCTTAAATATGTCTTCTCAACCATAAGGGCTCTTCAAGGAAACGTGCAATTTTCAGGATGCTAAATTCCATGCCCAGCTCCACATTTCACACACTTTGCTGTTTGTGTTATGCTCTGTGAGTTTTGGTGCAAGCTCAGTTCTCTCTTGTGAAGCGGAAAGCTTCTGACATTCAGATAAATCCTGAGACTCTTGCCTGAAATTCGTAGTCTCCCTCATGAACTTCCTGTTACAATTAGCATTGAGACACATGGTATACCGTACTTTTCGCACCATAACACGCAGTTTTCCCCCCTTAAAAAGTAAAGGGAAATGTGTGTGCGTGTTATGGAGCGAATGCAGGCAGGAGGAGCCGCTCTTGCTGGCTGTTCGGCAGCCTCTTTTCCTCCGCTTGGCTCCCTGAGAAGCCGGCAACAGCTGAGCAACAGCTGAGTGTCGGGAGACAGCCTCTCTCCCTCCTGTCTGCCTGCTCTATGGCTTTTTAGCGAGGTGGGAGAAGGGAGGCAGCTTGGAAGCCGGCAAGAGCTGCCTGCAGCTGTAAAAGCCAAGGTGGGAGAAGGGAGACAGCCTCTTTTTCTCAGTGTCTGCCTGCTCTATGGCTCTCCCTTACACACATGTAAGTGGCTCTTACTCTGCTTTCTTTACAATGAGCTGGAAGGAGGGACAAAGAGGGCATCCCCTTCTATCCCTCCCCCAGCACCTCACCGGTAAATTCAAACAAAGCAGCTTACAAGGCTCGTGTCCCTGCATCTCCTCCTCTTTTTGCTTCGGTTCGAGGCAAGGCAGCTGCACAAATGTGAGTTCCCCCTCTCTCTTCCCTCCCTCCCTCCCTCCCTCCCTCCCTCTTCCAGCTTCAAAAAATATTGGGGAGACAGCCAGGTAAGCCTCACTCACATACCACAATGGGGGATGGGGGATGACTCCCTCAAATATTTAATGGGGGGGTGAAGGCACCTAGGCCCTTAGGAGTTAGCTGCTTTGCCTAGGACAAATGTGAGCTCCCCCCCTCTTCATCACTGTATTGGAGATACCATACATTACTGACAGTTCCTTCATTCACGTGGTTACAAAGCACGGATCCACATGGATCCTCAGGATTTTTGCATTGGGCTACCCCAAACTCATCGTTAGATCACATGTCTGTGGCCACAGCATGAACCACAAAAATCATACATCCACTGTTTTGTTTAGAATATTTTTTTTCTTGTTTTCCTCCTCTAAAAACTATGTGCGTGTTATGGTTGGGAGCGTGTTATAGAGCGAAAAATACGGTACTTTTTGTTTCCTCTTTGAAATGGCTCCTAAAAGCGTGTGACAAACTTGCCAGACCCAAGGCATGGTATTCCTCATTCCTCTTACGTTCTGCTTTGTTGTGAATGCAAAATAATTAGTTGTACTTCAGAATTTGCAGCCATACTGAGAAGGGAATTTCTCCTGCACATTCTTTATCACCCATCTTAAAATATTGCATGCATATATGATCATGCTTTGCTGGATTGCCTGCTGAAGGTTTTTTTTTCCTTTTGGCCTGCTTTGCTGATCTCTCCCGGTGAGAGAAACTGCAGTTGACAGATGGTTTTACTTGCATTTTAAGTATCCATGGCTGTTTCTCTTCTCCGGGTGAATATTTTGTTTTCCGCAAATGGTTAAACTTTCTAGAGGTTAAGGTTTCGGTTCTGTATCATTGACAGCGATGACTATTCTTTGCTTCTCTAGCTTGCCCTGGGCACAAATAAATATAGAGCTTGCTTTCTTGTGAGTTTTTAACATTGCATTAAGTATTACAGATGAGGAACCCCAAACCGAATTTTGAATTCAGTTCTGTTCTTGTTCGGGGTGTGTGTATGTGAATTATCTAGATTACACTTTCTGGTTGGAATGCCTGTGTGTTTCTGTCACCAGGCTACTGAAGCAGAAAGTACCCTTTTAAGCGGACAACAATATTGTACCCCAAACATTTGTTCTAAAACAATGGAAGATAACGGTAGTTAAAAGCAAAACAAAAAAACCACATGGGTGTGCTGGAGAGCAGGGACTGATATTTTATCCCTTTCTGGAGAGAGAAATTGCCATTATGCTGCCAGTATTTGAAGATCATCCTATGCTACTAGCCCAGCAGGCGTTGTTGTCAAATTGCTGGGACTCCAGCATCTAATGGATTACAACTGGAGCTAGACTTCTGTAATATCTGCCAAATTACACAAACAGAAAGCAACTGCAGGCTTGCTATTCTGCCTTGCTCGACACAAGATAGTTTTAGCAAGTAACGTTCAGGTTTGGCCTGCAGTTTTTGAGCATGCATTCTTAGGAAGTAAGTCCTGTTGGGCTTGGGGAATGGGCAGCAGGGCTGGTTCAAAATAAATACGCTTAGGTTTCTGTGGCATTTGGCGAGGTGTTATTATTATTGTTATTAAATATCTATACTGCCCTTCATCTGAAGATCACAGGTTTGTAATATAAAAACACAGTTTCCTGAGATATTTTCATTTCAGCTCTTCAGACTCCGCAGTAGTGTTAATATAATCTGCGCCTTTTGTGGTGTGCAGCTGAGATTTTAAGTAGCCTTCAGGTGCGTTAATGCTATCCCAGACTAAAGAGAGGTTCGGCTAAAAAGCCACTTTGGGTGTATAAAGCTCCGGAAAATGTTTGGCAGACGTCTCCTAGGACCCTGTTCTCTTGGAAGATTCAGAACAGGCAAAGGAAGTGTGCACAGCACATTGTTAAAACAATGGACAAAACAAAATTTTTTTTTCCTTCCAGTAGCACCTTAAAGACCAACTAAGTTAGTTCTTGGTATGAGCTTTCGTGTGCATGCACACTTTCGTGTGCATGCATGTATCTGAAGAAGTGTGCATGCACACGAAAGCTCATACCAAGAACTAACTTAGTTGGTCTTTAAGGTGCTACTGGAAGGAAAAAAATTTTTTGTTTTGACTATGGCAGACCAACACGGCTACCTATCTGTAATTAAAACAATGGAGTTTGCTTCCACAATATATAGTGACTAAGCACTAAACTTGCTGGAAACTCGAAATGTGTTGCAGTGTAAGTGTATGGGAGCAACTGTCATAAAAGGTATTGCTGTTAAGTACAGAACCTAGTTATGGTCCTTGGAGTTCCTGTTTGTTTGCTTAAAAACAAAAACAAAAAACGTTTGCTGGAATCCTAAAGGGCATTCCAATCCTCTTTTAAGTCGGGGTTTCCCATAATTAGGATGTACAGTGGTACCTCAGGTTAAGTACTTAATTCGTTCCGGAGGTCCGTACGTGACCTGAAACTGTTCTTAACCTGAAGCACCACTTTAGCTAATGGGGCCTCCTGCTGCTGCCGCGCCACTGGAGCACGATTTCTGTTCTCATCCTGAAGCAAAGTTCTTAACCTGAAGCACTATTTCTGGGTTAGTGGAGTCTGTAACTTGAAGCATATGTAACCTGAGGTACCACTGTATAAAATGTTTTGCTAATGCAGGGAAAAGTCAAAATATTTATCTTCCTAGATTTCTGGGAGGGAAACATGTTTAAATTGGACCCGCACTGGAGGAACTAGAACAGGCACCCCCAAACGCGGCCCTCCCGATGCTTTGGGACTACAACTCCCAGCATCCCCAGCTAGCAGGAACAGTGGTCGGATGATGGGAATTGTAGTCCCAAAACAGCGGGAGGGGCAAGTTTGGGAAATGCTGCTTTAGTGTGTTTCCTGCCCCCCCCCCCAAAAGCTGCAGAGAGACCTACTGGATCTACCAAGGGCAGCCCGCAATCGACTGGTAGATCGCAATCGACCGCTTAGACAGGCCTGCTCTAAGGGATGCGGTGATAGGGTTAGTTTGCATTGAGTGTTTTAGCACTTAAGACCTTGATGTTGGGAACGGGGTACCTATGGCCATCACAGATGTCCCTGGATTTACAGCTTTTGCCCATCCCTGACATTTGGCCACGTTGGCTGGGGTGGGAGTGCCAACAACACCCATCCTTGCTTTTCTGCTAAGTGAAAACAGCAAGGAGTCTTGCAGCGCCTTAAGCTAACACGTTTATTTTGGCATAAGCTTTTTTTGAGCGCTCGCTTCATCAGACATATGATATAATCCCACATTGCCAGGCGTATATGCACACATGGTGAGAGGATGGAGAGGCGTTGCGGGGGGCGGGGGGGGAGAGGCGGAGGAAAACAAAATGCAAAAACAGAAAGGAAGAACACACTGATAAGTATGTAACAGCAAATTAGTGACAATAAACCAGGCTGTGTTGCTGATAACACAAACATCCTGTAAAGTCCGTAATTTCAATTCAAGCAGCGGTGATAGATATTGTTTCTGTCCTTTTTGCATTTTGTTATCCGCTGGCCTCACTCCTCCCTGTTCTCCCTTCCCTTCTTCATCCCCCAATTTATAATTCTGTGTGTATAAATAATGCTTGCTGGTTTGGGATTTTACTTCATGTGAATTTTAGGTCTACAAAAGTCATAATAAATGTGTTAATCTTTAACATGCTGCAAAAGACTCTCTGCTGCAGTGGACTGACATGACTGCCCCTCTGGAAATTTATTTATGCTAAGCAGTGTTTGTGTTGCATGGGCCTGCCGTGGAAGTAATTACGGCTTACAAATGATTCCAATGGAAAACGCTTGAATTTATAATTTTAATTATAACTTGGAATTCAGTTCTGCTCATCCTGCAGGCACATCCTTAAAAGAGATCGATGGTGCAGGCACTAGGAGTGTGCAGGGTGTCCTGCAAATAAGAAAAAGCAAAAGACAGAGATCCCTGTCCTAAGCAATTTGCAGACCAAATTGAAGAAGAAGAAAATATGAAACATTCAGTACTTTTGTTTCTGTGCTTTTCTAGGCACCCAGTATGGCTGGGGCAACCCAGTCAGATGGGCAGGGTACAAATAATATTATAATTATAATTGGTATACTGCTATCAGGATTCTTACTAACTACATTTATTTACTTGGAAGAAAGTCCCATTGATTTCCATAGGACTTGCTCCCTGAAAAGCTGCATAGAATTGTAGTCTCCATAGTTTAGTCCTCAGCAGCAAATTCTTGAATGCATGGCAGCTACTGTATTAAAATGGCCTAGGCTAGGGGACCCCCCCCCAACTTGTACAATATTGCAGTTGCGAAAACACATTCTGGAAGTATGGCAACCATCTGAAATTTCCAGACACTTCCTTTTTAAATACACACACACACACACACACACACACACACACACAGAGAGAGAGAGAGAGAGTGGTACCTCAGGTTACATACGCTTCAGGTTACAGACTCCACTAACCCAGAAATAGTGCTTCAGGTTAAGAACTTTGGTTCAGGATAAGAACAGAAATCGTGCTCCGGCAGCGTGGCGGCAGCAGGAGGCCCCTTTAGCTAAAGTGGTGCTTCGGGTTAAGAACAGTTTCAGGTTAAGAACGGACCTCCGGCATGAATTAAGTACTTAACCTGAGGTACCACTGTGTGTGTGTGTGTGTGTGTGTGTAATCATTTTTATTCGATTTTCAAAAAATATAAACATGCAACAAAAAACAGTACAGAATCCAAATATCAAGATTACTCTGAATCTCCTGGCTTCCCCCCATCCCTTCCCTAGGTTCTTTTAGTTCTATTTTCAAGTGCATATCAATACTTCCCCAATTTTTCATCTTCCTAAGTTACTTATACATTCTGTTACATTACAAGTCCTGTTAATATTTTGACCTGCTTACAATGATTTTGTATATACATTATAAGCAGAGATCTCTAGACTCTTAAGCTGTAGTCAGGCTTGGGCTACAATAGGCAGAGGCAAACTCGGCCCTCCTGATGTTTTGGGACTACAGCTCCCATCATCCCTGACCACTGGTCCTGTTAGCTAGGGATGATGGGAGTTGTACTCCCAAAACATGTGGAGGGCCGAGTTTGCCTATGCCTGGGTTACAACCAAGTACCTCAAATAATTGTTTGGCTAAGAGATACTATATGCATACAGTGGTACCTCGGCTTAAGTACTTAATTCATTCTGAAGGTCTGTACTTAACCTGAAACTGTTCTTAACCTGAAGCACCACTTTAGCTAATGGGGCCTCCTGCTGCTGCCGCGTCGCCGGAGCATGATTTCTGTTCTCATCCTGAAGCAAAGTTCTTAACCTGAAGCACTATTTCTGGGTTAGCGGAGTCTGTAACCTGAAGCGTGTGTAACCTGAAGCGTATGTAACCCGAGGTACCACTGTACTTAGAAATTAAGTTGCACGGATATCAATAAGATGCGTGCTGAAAATGAAGGTGTCATTTGCTGTTTATGTAACTTCATGCTAGTCCCATCCATTGGGGGGGGGGGTCATGGACCGGCTGGATGCTGAGGGGTGGGGGTGGAGGAGACGCCAGCTTGGGAACCCCCCAAGGGAAGAGGTCTTGGAGCCAAGGGATTGGTGGTGGGACGATGAGGAAGGAGAAGAGAGCAGCTCAGACTAATAATACCCCACCCATTTCTGGGCGGCTTCCAGCAAAATATAAAAGCATAATAAAACATCAAACATATATAAACTTCCTGATACAGGGCTGCGTTAGGGGGCTGATGTCTGAGCATGTGATGGAACAGTGCAATGCGTTAAGCATTAACACATGAGACATCTTTCATTGACCTGTTTCTAACCTGAGTATCAAATCTTTTTGAGTGTCATGGACCGGCTGCATGCTATGGGGTGGGTGGGGGGCATCAGCTGGGGAACCCCCAAGAGAAGAAGGCTCAGAGGCCTGGGGATTGGTGGTGGGACGATGATGATGAGGGAGAAGAGGGAGCAGAAGGAGGAAGTGTTGGAAGCGGAAGGGACAACAGGCTTTAGTGAGCAGGAAGAGGCTGGGGCAGAGAGCAGAATAGAGGCAGGAGAGGAGGAGGAGGAAGGGTCAAGAGGCAGAGATGAGCCAGGATGCAGGAGAAGCTGTGAAGTCTCCCCCTCCTACTGTGACCACCTACCACCCCCCCACCCCGGTCTCGCAGAACAAGAAGAGGTATGAACAGAGCAGAGACAAAGACAGATGCTTCAACAGAGTCTTAGATTTCCTGGGAAGGCAGGGACCTTCATTCCCCACAACTGCCTCATAGGGGCTGCAATAATAATAATAATAATAATAATAATAATAATAATAATAATAATATTTCTACCCCGCCCATCTGGCTGGGTTTCCCCAGGCACTCTGGGCGGCTTCCAACAGAACATTAAAAACAGCATAAAACTTCAAACATTAAAAACTTCTCTAAACAGGGCTGCCTTCAGATGTCTTCTAAAAGTCTGGTAGTAGTTGTTCTCTTTGACACCTGGTGGGAGGGCGTTCCACAGGGCGGGTGCCACTACCGAGAAGGCCCTCTGCCTGGTTCCCTGTAACTTTGCTTCTCGCAGTGAGGGAACCGCCAGAAGGCCCTCGGTGCTGGACCTCAGTGTCCGGGCTGAACTATAGGGGTGGAGACGCTCCTTCAGGTATACTAGACAGAGGCCATTTAGGGCTTTAAAGGTCAGCACCAACACTTTGAATTGTGCTCGGAAACATACTATAAATGTCTATAAAGTGTCTTCAGGAGTACTTAAAAAAAAACCACACCTATGAAATATTTTTTTTTCTTGTAAAATGAGTGAAGCATTTTGATGTGAACAATTTTTAAAAAATATGCTTTTATGCAAGCTAGTTTAGTATTAGGGAATGGAAATTTACTTGGAGATTAACGTGCTTGTATAAGGCTGTTTTCTCACGCATGCAGTGCTAGGATCTGGCTGGAACGCTCTATAGTTAGTATATTAATACATTTCGGAACCAGCTTTTTCTCTTGAAAAACACTTCGGTTGTTCTGACGAATATATCCTGAAGCATTTGGTGCTGGTTTGTAGCACACTGATGTGCTTATATATATATATAGCTAGAGGGTTCTGAAATTGTGTTTGGTGCAGCAGCCCCAAGATAACATCTTCGAGTCGCTTGCTGTTTATAGTGTCTTGAGATTGCAGAGAAGGAAGCACAGAATAGTGTGTGGGTGCTCAGAAAGAAACCCTGGGACGGAATTGGATGCCGCTGTGCCGAGAGAAACCGGAAGAACATTGTAGGGTGGAATAAATTAGCTGAATGTTTCACCAAGACTGCAAACCGCAAAGAATAGTATCAAAAGCTCATTTGACCATGTGCATTGTGTTGCCTTTCAAACCCAAGTGAAGATTGTGTGCCTTATAGCGGTGAACATTGGAACTTCAAGGGGGCATTTTGGACAGTTTTGTGGAAGAAGCTTCTAGTTCAGGCACCCCCAGACTCGGCCCTCTAGATGTTTCGGGACTGCAGCTCCCATCATCCCTGACCACTGGTCCTGTTAGCTAGGGATGATGGGAGTTGTAGTCCCAAAACATCTGGAGAGCCGAGTTTGGGGTTCCTTTTTTAGTTCCTCCAGTGGGGTCCAATTTAAACATGTTTTGCTTGCAGAAAGCTACGAAGATAAATATTTTGACTTTTCCCAGCATTAGCAAAACATTTTATATGTCCTAATTGCAAGGCGGAGAAGGATATTTAAGACTTGATTCGCTTTTTTCTATATGTACAATTCACTGTAAATTTTGAACCTGCAAGCATAATCAATTAAAAGGTAGGAGGTGGGTATTCTATAATTTTATCTAGTATTTCCCCCCCAGAGTCTGAAATGCGCAGCAGGCTCATATTAACAGCTTGCACCTGCCATTAACTTGCAACTAACGTAATAATGGATTCCCTTGCCATTTTCAACAACCTTTTTGTATCTGTCTAATCAAGGGCGTACAAAATTCCAGTCTCTAAAATTTTCCATTAGAAAAGCCTCAGTTTTCCTGTATTGAAAAAAAAAATTCTTATAGCAGTTTGGGGAGAGGAAATGAAAAGCGTTGTAGCTACTGAAGTCCTTTTACCGTGTCAAGGACTGAAGTTAAAAGTAGTTTGAAAAGTGATGCATCTGCAGTGTCATCAAACTGATAATAAAAGCAGAACACTCTTTTATATTCAAGAATGGCAAGCAAATTTCCATCTCTTATTGGTACCACGCTTCAATATTTTCGGCTCTCCCTCACAGTAGAGAGTGTGGCGCAGTCCTGTGCATCTAGGCTGCTTAAATGCAAAAGGCAAGCAGGAATAAAACCTACTGAAAAAGAGTCATGCATTTAAATGTGCAGAAGGCGGCCCGCAATCTCTGCAAAAGGTTTAATCACTGAGGGGTCTCTGTGGTCAGTCTAGCCTGTTGTGAGGAAACAGGGACGTCTCTGCCAAGTTTTTATCACTCCTCCAACAAACGTCTCATGGCCACAGATTCCTCGTCTCCGGGTGAAAGTTTCTAAACACTTTTTGAAAAGCAGCCCCTCGCAGAGCGTGCTAGTCAAAATAAAAATGCATTTGGGTTATCCAGTGATTAAAGTGTAAGTTTTGTAATTGATTTTTTCATCCCTCCCCCCCCCTTTTGGGGCGCATTTTTGGAGTACAGCCTCTTAAGCGAGACAATTTTGTTGGAGCCCATGATGAGGGATTTCAGCTGTCCTGTTGGGCTTGGGGATTTTGGTCTGGTTTGCATTCAGTTGTAATTAAAATCAAATAATAGGAACAAGCAGCATAGTTAGTGCATGCTGCTCATGACCAGCGCTGGAATTTCGCCAGGCGCTTTTTGCACATGGCTATAGGCCACTTGCGACCAGGTGAAGATGCCCGGACGCCAGGATGATGTCTCCACCATCTGGAGGTCCATCCTTAGATCTTGACTGTTTTCACACACTAGCAACACATCCTGTAGAATTCCATTATATTTTGTCTGCACAATCGGAATGAATTTCAGGAAGCAAGAAGTCACACTGAAAAATACAACTTCTGAGCTGCCTGGCCTCCAAAATGGCAACTTAGGCGTTCTGTTTTGGCGACTGGCAGCCATTTGGCGCCTAGCTTATACAGTGGTACCTCGGGTTAAGTACTTAATTCATTCCGGAGGGCCGTTCATAACCTGAAACTGTTCTTAACCTGAAGCACCACTTTAGCTAATGGGGCCTCTCGCTGCCGCCGTGCCGCCGGAGCACGATTTCTGTTCTCATCCTGAAGCAAAGTACTTAACTTGAGGTAATATTTCTGGGTTAGCGGAGTCTGTAACCTGAAGCGTATGTAACCCGAGGTACCACTGTATATCTAGAGTTTCTAACAGTGCTTATGATGATAGAAATATACTATTTTCAAGTGTGGCAGTTGCACTTAGTTGCTGCGGATAATAACTTCTAGTAGACCTATCCTCCACATATTGGTTTAAACCTCTCCTAAACCCATCTAAACATGACCATATCCTGAGGCAGTGAACTTGACAAATGCATGTTTTGAGAAATTCTTCCCTTTTGTCCTTGGTGTGAAATACTGCAGTTCATTGGGTAACCGTGAGCTCTGTCATGAGAGAGGATTCTCCCAGCCTGTTCCCTTGGTGCTATTCAAAATTTCACACATCTCCCCCCCACAAGAAAACCTAAAAAAGGACCAAAACACGTTTCAACTTTCCTTGAAAAGGAAAGTTTTCTTTCTTTCTCAGACAGGGTGATCAGAGACAACATTGGAAAATACAACCTTAATACTAATAATAACAGTAATTTATTTATATGGTGCCCAACTGACTGGTTTTCCCCAGCCACTCTGGGAAGTTTCCAACAAATTATAACACAATACAACATCAAACGTTAGGAATTTACTCAAAAGGAAGCCCCGCTCATCTCAATGAGACTTAAGCGTTGTCCACATTTCCGCCTGTGGTGTGCTTAGAAAATACGGGTCTGACCAGTCGCCGTCCTTTGCTCCTTTCCAAGGGAAAACTTGCTCTTTAGTGATAAAGGTAAAGGGACCCTTGACCATTAGGTCCAGTCGTGGCCGACTCTTGGGTTGCAGGGTTCATCTCACTTTATTGACCGAGGGAGCCGGCGTACAGCTTCTGGATCATGTGGCCAGCATGACTAAGCTGCTTCTGTAGAACCAGAGCAGTGCACAGAAATGCTGTTTATCTTCCTGCCAGAGTGGTACCTATTTATCTACTTGCACTTTGACGTGCTTTCAAACTCCTAGATTGGCAGGAGCAGGGACTGAGCAATGGGAGCTCACCCCGTCGTGGGGATTCGAACGGCCGACCTTCTGATCAGCAAGTCCTAGGCTCTGTGGTTTAACCCACAGCGCCACCCGCGTCCCTTCTTTAGTGATAGTTTGGAACAAATGGCAATCGATGGTGGCGACAGGAGTCCGAATTGCCATTTGCTCTGCTTGAGCGCTAAAAGAGCATTTTTCCCTGGGGTGGAAGCAACAGGACAAGAAGTGTTGATAAGCCCACACTCCCAGGCAAACATGTATGCAGTTTCAATTTAAGGCTTAATTTGGCATGTTTTATCTGGATTGAATGCAGTAAGAATGCAAACTTTTCGAAAAGCGAAGTGAAACCCTTCCTGTAGGGAAAGGATTATGTGTTCTCTAGGGCTGAGCGATGTCTGGTTTTCAACGTTGTGATACATCGGCAGGAAAGCATCGTGATATACCGATATATCTTGATGTTTGAAATAAGGATGTGTAACTATATAGAGGCGAATGGGGTGATGTTCTGGGAATTGCTGCTACCTAGGGGGTCCAAAACCTGATACATTTTTACTTGCCTTTAAAACACTATTACAATAGTTACTTTATAGTACGCAGCAACAGGGGCAGCAGGAATCAAGAGAAAAGCGCTGGCTGGCTTCATGGTTTTTCCCATACCACAATTTTTTACATAGCACAAACACCCATATCGTGATTTGCGATATATCGCCATGCCGATTATTACGAAACCGTTGCTACAATGTGGACTTCAGACTGATTTTTGGATGCTGTATTGATACATCATCCAGCCCAAGTGTCCTAAAATTGCTCTTTGCTTGTTTATTTATTTTCTCTACTGCTTAATATATTAAAAATACCTCTAAATGGTATACAAAAAACCCCCAAGAAGAAACAACACACAACTTAAGCAAAACATTACAAAAACACACAGTTGCATATAAACACGTCACATCAATACAAGGCGACTAATATATGCAAATCAACATTGGTTCATTTTCTTTCAGAAACACCCTCCCTCTTAATCTCCCAGGTTCTCACTCAGAGTCCATGCAGAGTCTCAGCTCGCCCACAAAAGTCTTGCAACAAGAAGAGTTTCTGGGAACAAGAGTCATCACCCTAATCTCTCACTCTAGACTTGCTTTTTACGGACAGGTGCAAGGTGCGTGGTTCTTCCTTCAGGCTGCCTACTCAGGTGTCCCTTTAAAGGTGCCGCCTCCAAAACCAGTTCCAGGTACAGCAGGTTTGTTGGGTTTCCCAGGGGCTTCAAAGGATGGGGAAAAGCCCCCCTCCTCTCACAGCTCTTTCTTCACCCTTTGCCCTCTCCATCTCTTCTAGCTGCTTCTGAATTGAGTTATGCGCGAAGCCTGCCCTCCTGCCCTATGGCTACATTTGGGGTTGGGAAGCGCAGTGAAAATCCGGGGACAGTGCAGTGGTACCTGTAGTTGCATTCCTCTTTCGTTATGGACTTTCAGCTTACGAACGCAGCAAACCCAGAAGTGTTTACCTCCAAGTTCACGCGCACATGCTCAGAAGCGATCCTTGCACTTGCGCAAAAGTGATCTGTGCACTTCGTGCATGCGCAAAAGCGCTTGATTGCGCTGTGCACATGCACGGAAGAGGCACTCTAGTTGTGGACTTTTTGGGGTGCAAACGACACCCCGAAACTGATTTAAGTCCTCAACTAGAGGTACCACTGTATCTGCTTGCCTTTGGCAAATGACTCTTTGTGAGCGTGAGCCAGAGTTTGGCTTTCTGGCTTGTGTAGTTTCTGTCCCAAAGTTTTAATGATGTGGTTGATACCACTCCTTCGCTTTTTGCTCTCTATATAAATACACAATGAGACATGGAGGAAGCCATCCTCCCAGGGGATTGCTGACAAGTAGGTCTTGTGCAACCAGGCAACCCCGGTTTGGCTAGATTACGTTGCTGAATTTGCACATTTTAGATGTGAGTGCTTAACTACTGCGGTCGTATCTAGGAAGTCAAACTGAATCTGTTCCGGAAGTCCGTTCGACTTCCAAAACGTTTGGAAACCAAGGCGCGGCTTCTGATTGGCTGCAGGAAGTTCCTGCAGCCAATCGGAAGCTGAGGAACCTGTGGCGGACGTTCAGGTTCCAAAGAATGTTTGCAAACCGGAACACTCACTTCCGGGTTTGCAGCGTTCGGCAGCCAAAACGTTTGACTTGCAAGGCATTCGACTTCCGAGGTATGACTGTATTCTTATTCCATACCAGAAACATTGCCACTACAGTGGTACCTCAGGTTACATACGCTTCAGGTTACAGACTCCGCTAACCCAGAAATAGTGCTTCAGGTTAAGAACTTTGCTTCAGGATGAGAACAGAAATTGTGCTTTGGCGGCGCGGCGGCAGCAGAAGGCCCCATTAGCTAAAGTGGTGCTTCAGGTTAAGAACAGTTTCAGGTTAAGAACGGACCTCCGGAACAAATTAAGTACTTAACCCGAGGTACCACTGTACTATGTAAATTTCTGTTAATCAAAACACCCACAGTAATATTTCAGTTGTGAAATAAACTAGCAAAGGCTAGTTTCTTTTGTAACCATCAGGCATATTTTCATCTGACTTCTCCCTGAACCTTCCCAGTTTTTAACAATATACAGTCATACCTCTTCTTGCGAACGCTTCATGTTGCGTTTTTTCAGGTTAAGAACGCGGCATACCTGGAAGTGTTTACTTCTGGGTTTCGCCACACGTGCAGAAGTTCTCTATCACACTTCGCACATGCTCAGAAGCCCTGCTCTGGTTATGGACTTTTTGGGGTGCGAATGGCACCCCGGAACGGATCGTATCCACAACCAGAGGTACCACTGTATTGTTGAAATACTTGGCAGAGTGTTGCTTAGTCTTTCAGTGGAGCTAAAGGATTTGGGTATATCAGGAAAGGGGCTGGCAGTCTTTTTTCTTCATGCACAAGTCTAAACATACAGATACTCTACACTTTGAATTAGATAAAGGTCGGCTCTGTTTATATTGGCTCGGAAAGAGCCTAGTGTTTCAAAAAACCCCACAAAAAAACCACCACAGAGGTGCAGCTCTGCTTGTTTCTGAGCCATTCAGATTAATTCACTACTTCCTTCCATTGTAAAATGTTTTTATCCCTTCCTTTTAAATCTGGCTTGCTTGCTGGTACAGCTGGTGGCAATAAGCAGTTTGAATGAACTAGGGAGAGAAGATGTAACCTTGAAAACTGCTAGTGGCTCTCACCCCAAAAAACTTTTTGCTCCAAGGTGGTTTTCTGGGGAAGTTGGATTAAACAAACTGTTCTTACTGGATTAAAATCTGAAAGCCCAAACAGGGGAGAAATTGAGTAACAGGCAGGGTGGATAAAAATAAAATATTTTTTTTAAAAAAAATATCAGATTTTTTAAAAATTTTAATCTGATTTTTAAAATAAAATGCTCTTGGAGCTAAAACCTTTCTAAAGGTAGTTTTCTATTTAAGTTACATTATAGTCCAAAGGCTTTTCATCAGGAAATAAAGATTTGTTTAAAGTTTTTCATGTGTGCTAAAACTCAGTCCTATGTTTGCTTTTTTAAAATTGTTCTACCACATCGGTTAACAAACATGGATACATTGCTATAATGTTATTGTTTTAGTTAAATAATTTGTTGAAATTGTTATTAAAGAAATGATTATTTTTTTCCTTCCAATAAAGTACAGCAGAAAAGCTGTCCAAATATAAACAATAATTTCATAATTATCTGCCTATGTATTTCTGATAGTATAACCAAATCAGTAGTTTTTGATATAACCGTAAAAACTACTCTGAAAATTTATTATTCCAAAAATGAAACCTTTGTCTGGTTGTAGCTGTTAAGAGGATGCCAGCAAGGTTGAACCTTTCTGTAAAACAATTGATTTAAATCAAGCCTTACAGACAAGTAATTTAAATCGTGATTGAAATTGATTTGGTTTAAATCAAATCCACCCTGGTAACGGGTAATCTTCCTCTTCACCAGCCCTCTTAGTTGCTATCTGGGCCAAGCTTGACAAGATTCCCTGGCACCTCTGCTTACAATAGATGCACTGCTTAGGTATATGTTAGCTTTGCTATTTAACATGATGTAGTAATAAATTGAGGGACGCGGGTGGCGCTGTGGGTAAAAGCCTCAGCGCCTAGGGCTTGCCGATCGAAAGGTCGGCGGTTCGAATCCCCGCGGCGGGGTGCGCTCCCGTTGCTCGGTCCCAGCGCCTGCCAACCTAGCAGTTCGAAAGCACCCCCGGGTGCAAGTAGATAAATAGGGACCGCTTTCTAGCGGGAAGGTAAACGGCGTTTCCGTGTGCAGCTCTGGCTCGCCAGAGCAGCAATGTCACGCTGGCCACGTGACCCGGAAGTGTCTCCGGACAGCGCTGGCCCCCGGCCTCTTGAGTGAGATGGGCGCACAACCCCAGAGTCTGTCAAGACTGGCCCGTACGGGCAGGGGTACCTTTACCTTTACCTAGTAATAAATTACCTTTTTGCAAATTGAAAATCAGTTTAGCGATACTGCAATATGTATGTTCGGCTTTGCTTTCAACAAGCGACCATGCAGTAAAAACAACAACACGAGTAGGACTGTATCCCGTTCTGAGTTCGTGATTTGCATTTTTCTTTTAAATTCTGTCTCGAGTTTCCCTTTCTGCAACGTAGCAGGCAATGCGCCCTGTCCTTTAGGTCACAGGAAATTGCATCACTGTCCTCCAGCTGTTGCTTGCCGGGAACTGGCTGCCTATAATTCCTCCAATCACGGCACTGGTGATGCCACGAAACTCTGAGAACCTGTAAAAACAAAAACACCTTGCTGTGAAATCCACATGTTGTGGTGTGATAGCCACCACAAAGCCAGACCCCCTCCTCCCAGTGAAATTCTATGTTGCACTGATGGTTTATGATTTTATTATCATTTACTTGATCTAAGGCTTCCCGTTTCATTGGCGCAAGGTGAGAGCTAGCCTTATAATATAATAATAATAATTTATTATTTATACTCCGCCCATTTGACTGGGTCTCCCCAGCCACTCTGGGCGGCTTCCAACCAAGTATCAAAAACAATACGATGTCAAACATTAAAAACTTCCCTAAACAGGGCTGCCTTCAGGTGTCTTTTAAAAGTAAAATAGTTGTTTATTGCCTTGACATCTGGTGGGAGAGCGTTCCACAGGGCGGGTGCCACTACCGAGAAGGCCCTCTGCCTGATTCCCTGTAACTTGGCTTCTCACAGTGAGGGAATCGCCAGAAGGCCCTTGGAGCTGGACCTCAGTGTCCAGGCAGAACGATGGGGGTGGAGACGCTCCTTTGAGTCTACTGGACCGAGGCCATTTAGGGCTTTCAAGGTCAGCATCAACACTTTGAATTGTGCTTGGAAACATACTGGGAGCCAATGAAGATCTTTCAAGACTGGTGTTATATGGTCTTGGCGGCCACTCCCAGTCCCCAGTCTAGCCGCATTCTGGATTAATTGCAGTTTCCGAGTCACCTTCAAAAGTAGCCCCATGTAGAGCGCGTTGCAGTAGTCCAAGCGGGAGATAACCAGAGCATGCACCACTCTGGTGAGACAGTTTGCGGGCAGGTAGGGTCTCAGCCTGCCTACCAGGTGGAGCTGGTAAACAGCTGCCCTGGACACAGAATTAACCTGCCTTGGGAAGAGCAGTGGCTCTTTCGCACCTCTCTTGCTCCATATTTGAGTAGCAGCCATCGCCTTACGTTGGCAAGATGCCTCACTATAACATGCTGTATATTGGAGCGCTCCCAAGGCAAGTGCAATAGCCGGAGAGCCTTTCTGAAAAGCCTTCTTTGCGTTTGACCTTTTCAGAATGGTTTTGAAGGTCTCTTTGCTTTTCCCCCAGTGGTGAGTGCTTTCCCCCTCTCCCTGAATTGCAGAGAACTGGGGAGAGTAGATGGGTGTATCTTCCTCAGTGCTGGAATCAACACGGGACTTAGGCAGGGGGTCTAATTGGCATGGAAAGCTAACCGCATGGGCCTGGGTGCTCCCCCATCATCCCTCTGACATGGCCGTGAGAAAGAGATCAGGAGCTTTTGCTTCCATTTTCAAAGAACAGTGTTTTCATTTGTTTGCTTGTTTTTACTTGGACAAATTTTAATCTTGGCTTGTTCATTAAAAAGAATATGCAGCTTTTGCCTTGGTGTAATACAGTGGTACCTCGGGTTACATGCGCTTCAGGTTACAGACTCCACTAACCCAGAAATAGTACCTCGGGTTAAGAACTTTGCTTCAGGATGAGAACAGAAATCGTGCTCCAGCGACGTGGCAGCAGCAGGAGGCCCCATTAGCTAAAGTGGTGCTTCAGGTTAAGAACAGACCTCCGGAACAAATTAAGTACTTAACCTGAGGTACCACTGTACTGGCTGTAATGGCAGTTGATGGAAAAGCAATGGAAAAAGGTAAAAGTAGAAAAAGGAGAATGCGTATGACAACTGCTTGGGGTTTGGTTTGTCTGTTTGGGAGCTTGTCTGTGCATCTCAACACGGCTTTTGTGCAGCGTTCGAAATTCACAAGGTGCTTTTTGTGACCAAGTGAAGATGCCCAGGTACCAGAATGGCCTCAGACATCTCTACCATTTGGAGGTGCATGCCTGGAGGTCCATGGCTCTGCACTGTTTTCACACACTAATACCACGCATCTTCTAGAATTCCATCTATCCTATTTTATCTGTACAGTCCAAATGGATTTCAGGTACCAAAAACTTTCGAGCTGCCTGGCCCCCAAATGGCAGCTAGGCATTCCCATTTTGGCGGCCGTAACCCTGGTTTAAGGAGCCATTTGGCACCTAGCTTATATGTTTCCAACACCGCTTTTGTGGTTGACGCAGTGCAGGTGTGAGCCTAAGCAGTGATTGGTGTGGCGCTATAGGAGAGAGTTGTGCCGCCGCAAGTTGTTATCGTTTGTGCTTTCGTTGATAAACGCTGAACTTGCTAAGAAGGAAGTTCATTTTGACTTTGGTTTTATGAGATGTACTTGTGTTTGCGTCTCTTGTGTCAATGTGCTCTTTTTATTTTCTTTGACGGTTGCATGAAAAAAAAGTCAAACTTTTGAAACAACCCCTTGTCGAATATTTATTGTGTATGCCAGTAGTCTGGAACGAGCTCTTGCTTGATTCGATCCGGATAGAAATAAAATTCGCTTCCTTGAAAGGATAAAGTTTTGGGGGGGTCCTAGTGGAAGTCCTTGAAAGATGACCTTCTTTGCCCATCTATTCAACCTGCCACTTGAATGTTCAAGGGGATTGTGGAACCCCAGTGGGTTGTGCATCCAGAAGGCACCTGTCAACACAAACCAGCTCACAATATGCAAGACCCTTTGGGGTTGGGAGCAAATATTTGGCATCCTTTGTGTGTGTGTGGGGGGGGGGGGAACCAAAGTAGGTAAAATTGAGAACTGTGGTAATGGACATAAAGCATAATTGCAGGCTGAGTAATTACTTTGCAGGACTGTTTGAGCAGGTTACCCCAAGGCGGCAATTTGAAGATAATCACATTTTACTCTATAAGTACTAGCGAACCGAGAGCTCCTTTCTGCCTCCTCCTTCCACCTGGGATTAATGTGATTAGACTTGAATCCAATTGGTGCCTTAAAATGTGGCTGAACAGTAGGCTTATCAGCAGCTACCTAAACCCATCTACATCACTTCATCTGATTTCCCATCTATAAAATGGGACTAAGTTTTTCCCCGAACAGATAAGGATTGTAAAGCTCTGGCACCTAGAGGTTCATATGGTTGTTTTCAGAGTACTTTATAATCAGTGCTGGATTTCCGTATAAGCTAAACAAGCTGTGGCTTAGGGCCCCGCTCTCTTGGGGCCCCCCAAAAAAATTAAAGGAAAAAACCTGGATGTACAATTCCAAACTATAAGATAAAAAAATTAAAACCTACATACAACAACAGTGTTTTGTGTTGTGTAGGCTCCTAGGATGTAAGTCATCGCCCTCGTCTGCTAGCCTGCTCTCTAAAGCATCACTGGCTTGCTCATTTCTATGTATAGGGTGCCTACATTCTGCATGTGCAAATGGCTTGAGATACCTATTAGGTCCATAAATTACCATATAGCATATATCCAACACAAAAAACAGTGGCAATTTGTCGTTGACAAAGGACAGCTGGACATATCAAGGGCCCCGTTACCTTCAGGAGCTTAGGGCCTCATCAAACCGAAATCCAGCCCTGTTAAAATAGGTGCAGTGTTGCCCAGTGGCCTCGTTCATCTTTCTGTGAGATGGTTTCTGGTACGTGGGACACGCAAAAACTGCTGGGATGGACCCTTTAGTTACAGGAAAGTTTTGGGCTCTTGTTTTCTGGCATGTTTATGAATGTCTGCATTACAAACAATTAATTAGTAACTGTTCACCATTCCAGTTTGCTCTGCCTTTTTTTTTTTAATTAAAAAGCTGTCAACTTCAAATGTTAATTCACCAAAGTAGCTTCTCTTCAGTGGCTTTTGTTAGTGAGAAAGAAAAGTGATTTTCTAGTTGAAACTGTTTAGCTTGGATCAAAAGGGCAACTGCAGAGATGCTATTAATCTCTCCGCGCTGTATTCTTGGGACGCTTTCATGAAAGTTCTGCGTTCTGAAGTTCCAACCATGAAACAAAACTTGGGTTATCTATGCAGGGCAACTGTGGAAGTTAAATAATACCTTCTTGCCTGCTCTCATCCGTGCAATACTTCCCCCCCCCCCCTATTAGGGTCAGCTAAAATGTCACTAAATAGCAGGCAAGCATTTTGAGCCCAGAACTCGTCAGGCTAGATAAGCAGGGGGGATATATTATTATTATTATTCCAATTAATATTATTAAATATTGTTTTACTCCTGAAGGCTTTATTCCACAAGTCAATACATGGTATAAACATAGATCAAGTTACTATTTACACACCTCAATAAGGTACATAGCTAGGAACAAGCTAACACAGAAATTCATCAGTTGTAGCTCCTGTTAACTGTAGCTCCATGATAAAGTGTACCTGTTGAGTTCATGGATGCAGACCTCAGTGTCTGGGCTGAAAAATGGGGGTGGGGATGCTCCTTCAGATAAATAATAATAATAATAATAATAATAATAATAATAATAATAATAATAATAATAATAATTTATTATTTGTACCCCGCCCATCTGGTTGGGTTTCCCCAGCCACTCTGGGCGGCTTCCACAAAGACCAAAAATACACTAAGATGTCACACATTAAAAACTTCCCTGAACAAGGCTGCCTTAAGATGTCTTCTGAATGTCAGGTAGTTGTTTATCTCTTTGACATCTGCTGGGAGGGCGTTACACAGGGCGGGCGCCACTACCGAGAAGGCCCTCTGCCTGGTTCCCTGCAGCTTTGCTTCTCGCAATGAGGGAACTGCCAGAAGGCCCTCGGCGATGGACCTCAACGTCTGGGCAGAACGATGGGGGTGGAGACGCTTCTTCCATATACAGTCATACCTTGGGTTACAGAAGCTTCAGGTTGTGTGTTTTCGGGTTACGCACTGTCCTGAACCCGGAAGTACTGGAACAGGTTACTTCTGGGTTTCGGCGCTCAGACATGTGCAGAAGCGCCAAATCGCAACCCGTGCATGCGCAGATGCAGTGCTGCGGGTTGCGAACTTGCCTCCCGCACAGATCACGTACACAACCCGAGTGTCCACTGTACAGGGCCAAAGCCGTGATAGGGCTTTGAAGGTCAGCACCAAGATTTTGAATTGTGTTGACTTCCAAATCTAGTTTATTTTCCTTAATCATATATTGACACGATGCATCCTTGTTTTTAGCAACTAGTCTAGATGCCACAGGTGACCAGGAGTTTCATGCAAGCAGGCTGGCAAAGGAGGGAGGGGTTTTCTGTAGGCTCCTTAGGCCACCATGAGACGATTCACATGATCCCTTGTCGGGCTGGCATTTCTGAAAATGGCTCCCCCCATATGGTGATGGGCCTGTAAATAATACAGCAACATAGTGGCATGGATATAGAGATAAGTGATGTCTTAACTGGCAGGTCAGATGGAAGCCAGTTCTTGGTCCATTAAAATTGCTATACAGAATTGGCAGTAGGTTGCATTTATGGTGCAGGCAGTGTTGCTTTTCTTAGTGTTTATAGGCCTGATTTAAATATTCAGTTAAGGAGCTGTATTGAACTAAGACTTCTGGGGGTTTATTTCATTATCGGAGCCAGTGTTGTACCTGTTTATGGTTTGGTAGAAACAAAACAGTCCTAATTAGGTAGGTGTTTAGAAGCAAACATTCATCTCTACAAGGCAGTTGTCAAAACATTTTGGTTGACCTACCTAGCCAGTACCCAGGATTGGGTTCTAGAGTGGGGTTATTAAGCTGTTAAGCGAAATGTACAAGGCAAATGTAGGAATTTAGTGATGCGTGAAGCCTTCCCAGTGTAAGATTTTTACTGTTTGCTTTCTTGCTTATATTGTGCCAACTGTTTTCTTTCGTTCATTAAAACAAAGCCGTGGCTCTGGGGAAGAAGAGAAGTTTAAAAGTTGCAGGAATGATGCTTAGGACCTATAGAACTCATACAATAAATTGGGTGGGTTTTTCTGCCGGGCGGGGGCTCTTTTGTATTACAGTGGTACCTCGGGTTAAGTACTTAATTCGTTCCGGAGGTCCGTACTTTACCTGAAACTGTTCTTAAGCTGAATCACCACTTTAGCTAATGGGCCCTCCCGCTGCTGCCGCACCGCCAGAGCACAATTTCTGTTCTCATCCTGAAGCAAAGTTCTTAACCTGAAGCATTATTTCTGGGTTTGCAGAGTCTGCAACCCGAAGCGTATGTAACCTGAAGTGTATGTAACCCGAGGTACCACTGTATACCACACTGCAATGCCATTTCAATTATCCATAAATATTGGACTACATCGGTAAGCATAGTATACTCTGTTGGCAGCGTTCAAAATTAGCTAGGAGCCAGGCGCATTTTGCACCTAGCTGTCGGCCACTTGCAACCAAGTGAAGATGCACGGGTGCCAGGATGGTGCCCGGCATCTCCACCATCTGGAGTCGCATGCCTGGGGATCCTTGGGTCTTGACTGTTCTCACACACTAGCAGCACATCGTGTGGAATTTTATCTGTTAAATGTTACCTGCACAATCAGAAAGAATTTCAGGCAGAAAAAAGTCATATTGGGGAAAAAGAGTTATCTTGTAAAGCTGGCCATTTTTCAACAGTGCAAGTGGTAATATAAGTGGATGCTAACTTTTTAGGAGGGTGATGCTTAAATTTCACTGCAAAGAGCTGCACTGCATGTTAAGAACTTGAGTCTCTGCAGAAATGACAAATTCGTAATTGTGTACTGGGAGGAATTGTTCCTGACAATGTTCTGACGAAAGTGAAGTGTCCTTGGGTTGCTTTGGCTTGTTTGCTCAGATCCGATGTGGTTCTTTATTGTGGCTTAGAGCAGAATAATGATGTTACAAGAATTAATTGGTCTCACAGTGCACTTTGTAGTACACAGGCCAGCCATGTATTGGTGCCACATTCCCTGTTTAGAGAGACCCGGCTTCTCAAGTCTTGGGCTGTTAAAGATAAGGTTTGGATTAAAGGAGATGCTAACATGTGAGTGGGGGGAATGTTCAGTGGATTCACTGAAGAATGACCCATCTGGTAGGGTTGTTGGACATACAGTAGTATAATTTATTAAGAAGTACACGTAGGTGGTGCTGTGGTCTAAACCACTGAGCCTCTTGGGCTTGCCAATTGGGCTTGCCAATCAGAAGGTCGGCGGTTCAAATCCCCACAATGGAGTGAGCTCCCATTGCTCTGTCCCAGTTCCTACCAACCTAGCAGTTCGAAAGCACGCCAAAAAAAGTGCAAGTAGATAAATAGGTACCTCTCTGGCGGGAAGGTAAACGGCGTTTCCGTGCGCTGCTCTGGTTTCGCCAGAAGCGGCTTAGTCCTGCTGTCCACATGACCCGAAAAACTGTCTGCGGACAAACGTCAGCTCCCTTGGCCAGTAAAGCGAGATGAGCACTGCAACCCCGGAGTCGTTCGCGACTGGACTTAACTGTCAGGGGTCCTTTACCTTTTTTTTACACATGTTTAGGATGTTCAAGCTCTTTGGGGAATGAATACTCATGAATGAATGAATGGAATATACATACAGTGGTACCTCGGTTCTTGAACGAAATCTGTTCCGGAAGCCCGTTCGGGTTCCAAAGCGATTGAAAACTGAGGTGCGGCTTCCCATTGGTTGCAAGAGCTTCTTGCAGTCATTGGAAGATTCAGGTTCCAAAAAAAGTTTGAAAACGGAAGCATTTACTTCTAGGTTTTGGGCGGTCGAGAACCGAAACATAGGACAACGGAGGTGTTCAAGAACCAACGTACCACTGTACTGAGTTTTTTTCCCTGCCAGAACTCAGATCCAGCACCTCTCAGGTGGGCGCCATTGCCATTATAAGAGAACAAGGGAGGCGTTCATGATGAGTTCTGGCACCTCTTTCCTAGCAAAAATAGCAGTGCACATGCTGTTCAGTGTTTTGCCCAGTGGTCTCTCATTGCTCCCTTGCTAGTCTTGAAAACTTGAGTTCTATAGTAAAACAGCTGAGATAAGTGCATTCCTTAAACCTTGCCTCTACCTTCCCCCTAGTCTCAATTTCATTTCATTTTTCATTTCACTTTTAATCTGTAGACCACTTTTCTATATTACTACATATACACACACGGCACTTTACAGCAACAAAATAGACAATAAAGGACACACACCTAATCTGACCCAATACAAAAAGTCGTAATAAAGCATAACTTTAAAATTGAACAACGTATATGAAATAAAGTAATAATAATCTATTAGAATATACACAATAAAATTGACTCTCAAAACATCAGCAAATAATAATTAAACAGAAATTCACTCTTAACGATTACAATAAATTGTTGTAAAGGTAACAACCAAGCTATCCTGATGTAATGAAATACTTCAGGGTCAAGCTTCCTGCTGTAGAGGTAAAATATCTGCCGTATATTAGGAGATAACATAGGGTTTCCATCTTTCCCTATAGTGTTTCGTTATAAACTTGGTAACTTCCATAGAAAGTGTCATTGGTTACAGCTTTTTGCATTAAGCTTTATTGTCTCGTGGCCTGTTAATTATGGGGTGACTTTCTTTGGGGCTGTTGTGTAGATTTGCCCTGAATAATCAATTCCTCCAGACCTGACTTCTTGCTCTGGAAACAAGCTAAAGTAAAGCAATGTGTGGGTTCTCCGGGAAACCTTTATGCAAATCAGGCCAATTTGCATAAGGTGATTTCCATGAGATAATGTTTGGTTTTGCATTGCAAAATATTCTGATGCCCTGGAGAAGAGTGATCTAGTAAACAAAGCCAAAAACTATGAAACTGCAAAGCTTGACTAATACTGCATTCTTACCGGTAAACTTACAAAAGTGCGTAAAACTAAACACTAGAAAAAATTCCACCCCATGTCTCTGCTGGGGAAATGCCCAATACTGCTTGGGTTTTGTGTCGGATCACATGACGAAGTCATTTTCTTTAACTGGTGCTTGTTGTATGAATGACTCAAAGATTATGGGACTGCAACTTGCATTCATTATATCTGAGGCCTACATATGCTTCTAAAAAGGACAATAATGTGGAAGGCTTGTGTCTGTCTTCTAAAAGTCAGATAGCTGTTTATTTCCTTGACTTCTGATGGGAGGCCGTTCCACAGGGCGGGCGCCACTACCGAGAAGGCCCTCTGCCTGATTCCCTGTCTACTTCCTTTATGCAGAAGCCCAGCTCTGGGATTGTTGTAGAACTCTAGCATAGAAATTGCATCTCTGTCCTCCCTCACCTTGAGTCTTGAGCCTGCAAGTTGCGCACATTTAACATGTGCACATTCAGATTCACATGCTTAGCAATTAAAAAATAATAATCAAAAAGAGGACATCCAGGGATTTTTTTTTCTGGCAAGCCTCTCCACCCTTCCATTGAACCCAGTGTGTTTTGACTATATGCGATTTTGGCTTTAGGTGTGATTCCCAGTACATAACCCCCTGCATAAGTTTATTGTGCCTTGACATTCTGGAGTAATATTCGGTTATCATTTGACAGCTGCAAGAGTTGGCAACCCTTTTTTTTCCCCTGAGGTGGGTTATCAGTACAGTGGTACCTTGGTTCTCAAACTTAATCCATTTCAGAAGTCCATTCCAAAACCAAAGCGTTCTAAAACCAAGGCGCGCTTTCCCATAGAAAGGAATGCAAAACGGATTAATCAGTATTTAATCCGTATTTTTAAAAGCAATCCCTAAAACAGCAAATTAGCATGAATTTTACTATCTAACAAGATCATTGATCCATAAAATGAAAGCAATAATACAATTCACTATTGTGTGAAAGCAGTCACACAATCAATCCATCCGTAGCTGAACTGGATTCCACACAATCACAAAAACAAAACAAAAAAGAGTCGCTAAAACAAAAATGCAAAATAAATAGCAAAACCAGACAGACTTCAGCGTAACACTCAGAACAGAAGTGTGACACTCAAAACGGAGCATGGTTGGCTTCCAAAAAAAAATTCGCAAACCAGAACACTTGCTTCTGGGTTTGCAGTGTTTGGGTTTCAAGTTGTTTGAAAACCAAGGTACCACTGCATATGCTCTCATAGTTCTCTCCAATAATCCCATCTCCCAATAATCGGGAACCTCATGTTGAATTTATATTCTCTTTATATTCTCTCCTTTGCTTGTCAGGAGCCTTTCTAAGAAACATGGGCCCACCTGTAGCCTCATCTGTTTGTGAGACAACTACTGGCTTGATGTATGTCCCCACCGTGGTGGACATCTTTTGAAAAACTGTAGCATAATCCATCTTCTGGACCCCAAGTTTAGTTTGACACTTGGCAGCAATTGCATTCAGAACAGCGCTCGAAATTCGCCAGGCACATTTTGCATCTGGCTATTGGCCACTTGTGAGCAAGTGAAGATGCCTGGGCACCAGGATGGCACCTGATGTCTTCCACCATCTGGAGATGAATGCCTGGGAATTCTTAGATCTTGACTGTTTTCACACACTAGCAGCACATCCTGTAGAATTCTATCTGTGATATTTTATCTGCACAATCAGAATGAATTTCAAGAACCAAAAAGTATTGGAAAAAACAGGACTTTCGAGGTGTCTGGCCCCCAAAATGGCAACTAAGCATTCTGTTTTGGCGACTGTAACCCTGGTTTAAGGAGCCATTTGGCACCTAGCTTATATCTGAGTTTCTCACACTGAGGGTCTAGTGAGCGGGTGTGAAAGCTTTCCAAGTAAAGCTTTTTGAAATTCAGACAGAATCAAGGTCTTCAGCACGCCCTGTGATCTGTTGAGAATACAAACCCTTGCAAGCAACTTAGTACTTCTGCAGTGTTGTTGTTTAGTCGTGTCCGACTCTTCGTGACCCCATGAACCAGAGCACACCAGGCACTCCTGTCTTCCACTGCCTCCCGCAGTTCAGTCAAACTTATGCTGGTAGCTTTGAGAACACTGTCCAACCATCTCGTCCTCTGTCGTCCCCTTCTCCTTGTGCCCTCCATCTTTCCCAACACCAGGGTCTTTTCCAGGGAGTCTTCTCTTCTCATGAGGTGGCCAAAGTATTGGAGCCTCAGGTTCAGGATCTGTCTTTCCAGTGAGCACTCAGGGCTGATTTTCTTCAGAATGGAGAGGTTTGATCTTCTTGCAGTCCATGGGACTCTCAAGAGTCTCCTCCAACACCATAATTCAAAAGCATCAATTCTTCGGCGATCAGCCCTCTTTATGGTCCAGCTCTCACTTCTATACATCAGTACTGGGAAAACCATAGCTTTAACTAGTATTGTACTTAATCATCAAAGGACCCAAACTGCCTTTCATCATCTCTTCCGATTGGTGATGTTAAGGCACAGCAACTACTACCAAAAATTGCAGATGCCTTTTTTCCTGGGCTTTTCAAAGTGGAGCATTTCCCACTTAACAGCCGATATTGCAGAAGCCGTAAAAGATAGGTTGCAGGTGTGAGGGTATTTGGCGGCGAGCTTTGGGCTTGAATGGTGGTTAGGCATTGGTTGATCTTATGATGGGGGAAGGAAGATGCGGCCATCACCTGCCCCTCCAAGCTTAAGGGTATTCCGTTAAAGGAATCTGGGGGTGTGGATCTTGTCCGAAGCGCTGGGTGGGGCTATGGCCATGCCATGACCCCATCAGAAACCCAGGGGGAGCTTGAGTTGGTTTGCATCGACAGGGCTCCCCCTTCCGGTGGTTTACCTTTACTGGACTCCATGCATGATGGGCAGAAGTCAGATATAGCCGAGTCAATTCCAATGCCTAAGCCAATGCCGCTCACATTCTGAAACCAATAAAATTGTGGCCTAAATTTGCCCAATAACCATTGACCTAATATCCGTGTCCTTGTGTCTTATTCATCAACGAGGGGGTGGCTTCAGGGTCTTGACACGCAACCAAAAATTGCAGGTGCCTTTTTGCCTGGGCTCCTCAAAGTAGAGCATTTTCCACTTAAGTTTGAACAGTGGTGGATCTCACAACTGCTGAAAGCAGTATTTTGCGTAACGCTGTGAGATTGCCAGATTTGTGGACCGTATTCTTCATTGATGAGCAATAACACTAGTCAAATGTTCAGTTGCTGACTCTCCATCTTCAGCCTTCTAAGCTGCTTCTCTGACAGGCTCTGCTGGTGTCTCGATTGGCTGGCATCTTCTTCCTTTCCTTCTGTTCACACTTCCCCGCAAAGGTGCCCTTCGTTGCCC
Source organism: Podarcis siculus (assembly GCA_034642415.1). NCBI lineage: Eukaryota > Metazoa > Chordata > Lepidosauria > Squamata > Lacertidae > Podarcis > Podarcis siculus. Next base: position 2,381,621 of record JAXCMG010000089.1, on the reverse strand, counting down.
ATCTGGTTATGTTTGTGCTCGGAAAGACAATGTCTCCAAACATTGCTGTTTTGTGTTCTGCAGTGCTAGAGGGAGAGGGCACTCCAGACTTGAGAGCTTTGTCATCTGAGAAAAGAACAATATGCTAGGCTCAAAGAAGAGGCATTTTGATGGAAGTGAGATGCTCAAAGCCATTCTCGAAAGCTGGCCTGTGAATGATAACCAATACGTCCCGATTTTATTTATTATTGATTGATTGATCGACATAGGACAACTCAAATATCACTGACCCCTGAATGGTGATCAGGGACGGACCAAGACATTTTGACACCTGAAGCGAACCACAAAATGGCCTCCCTCTCCCTGCCGGGGAAGAAGGAGTGAATAAAGATTACGTTGGGAACAAGGGGGCAGTATAGATCTACATTGGATTCTGCTGCCCCTGTGCATCTTACTGCCTGAGGTGGCTGCCTCACCTTGCCTCATGGTTGGGCCGCCCTGGTGAACATAAGGAAAATACAGTGGTACCTCGGGTTACATATGCCTCAGGTTACATACGCTTCAGGTTACAGACTCCGCTAACCCAGAAATAGTGCTTCAGGTTAAAAACATTGCTTCAGGATAAGAACAGAAATCGTGCTCCGGTGGCGCAGCGGCAGCAGGAGGCCCCATCAGCTAAAGTGATGCTTCAGGTTAAGAACAGTTTCAGGTTAAGAACGGGCCTCCGGAACGAATTAAGTACTTAACCCAAGGTACCACTGTAGCTTAACAAAATTACAGAATGCAAACCCCAAAATAGGAATAGCCAAGGCAATGTAATGGAACATAACTTCAGAGCATCTTCTCCATCGTCTTTCATTCTGGTGACAGATGAAGATGTACCTTTTTACCCAGGATTTTGGGGAAGGGGTGAGGTATATTGGAGATATATATATGTTTTGATAGCAGCTGTTGCTGTTACTTGATTTGGTATTTTGGCTTCCTACTTTAGTTATGTTTGCTTAAGTTTGATTCTGAAGTTGGTGTATATCTGCCGTGGGACCACCGGGTGAAGGGCAGATGATAAGCACTTTTAATTAATAAACACATAGGCCCTTCGAGATTGTGTTTGCACTTTAACTGACCGATGGACAGATACTAACATTTGTTAATCACTGTTATTATTACTACTACTAATATTAATTGCCCACCCTTCACCCTAGTGCATGACAATGATAGAACACAATATTAAAAACAGTTGAAAACAAGTTAAATAAAAATTAATAAGAATATTACATATATAAATATATTATGTAAATGAAAGCGTCACATTAAAAACGTGAAAAATCTCCAAGGTTGCCTAGTGATGGGTGGATATGTCAATTTGGTTTTCTTGGTTCCTCATTTTTCTGCTCTTGAGTTGTTCATACTTGCAGAAGAGTTTTGCTTAAAAAAAAATCCTCATGAGAACTTGTCAGCACTTTAGTGCACATTTCTCCTTATTTAAATATTTTTGTAGGCAATTTTGCTAAATGTGCATGTTTTCGCAAAGCAATCTACTCTAACATAATGCAATTTTATCTTCGCTAACAGTATGCATTTTTGTACACATTATTTGGATGGGAAACTTCATTGCAAAATTCAGGGAAGCGTGAATTTTGAAGGATGGCTGTGTTTTCATTTAGTGTATTGTTTTGGAAAGGGCAAATTAGGTCGGGTTGCCTTTAAATGTCAACTGAATCAAATTTCACCCCCCATCTCTATCTGTGGCAAGTAAGAATCACATTTCTTTCTTGGGTACCCAGACAGAAATGCTTTCCTGAAGATGTGGTGGTTCTCTTTTTAGGCTACAGAGGAGTCACTTGAAAATACAGGCTAGGTTTTTTTTTCTTCTTAAAAAAGCTAAATGCTGTCTAATAAATCATTTTGTGGTTGTTCTGCTTCTATGGCGGCAGGTGTCCGGGCCCAATTCAAAGTGCAGGCTTTGACCTGTAACACCTTTAATTGCTCAGGAACACAATATCTCAAGGACTGCCTCTTTTCATATGAACCTACCTGGACCCTGGGATTATTTTCTGAGGTCCTTCTTCCTGTGCCACCTCCTTCAGAGGTCCGGAGGGTGGCAACATGAGAACGGGGCCTTCTCTGCAGTGGCTCCCCATTTGTGGAATGCTCTCCTCAGGGAGGTTCGCCTGGCACCTTCATTATATATTTTTAGGCACCAGGCAAAAACATTCTTCTTCAACCAGACCTTGGGCTGATGAATATCCTACAGCCTTTTACGTGTATCTGTCGGAAGGAGGGGTTATTGTTTTGGTTTAATTATTTGCTTGTGTTTTATCCTGTATTTTATTCTGTGAACCACCCCGAGATCTTTTGATGAAGGACAGTATATAAATGCAATAAATAATAATAATGTCGGTTCTCATCCGCCACTGCCAGCGTGACCAATGACTAATTTCCCCTGGTGCATTGATATACAGTGGTACCTCAGGTTACATACGCTTCCGGTTACATACGCTTCAGGTTACAGACTCTGCTAACCCAGAAATATTACCTTGGGTTAAGAACTTTGCTTCAGGATGTGAACAGAAATCGTGCTCTGGTGGCGCGGCAGCAGCAGGAGGCCCCATTAGCTAAAGTGGTGCTTCAGGTTAAGAACAGTTTCAGGTTAAGAACGGATCTCCGGAACGAATTAAGTACTTGGTTGTCAAACTTAATCCATTCCAGGAGTCCGTTTGACTCCCGGAATGATCAAAAACAAAGGCGTGGCTTCCAATTGCCTGCAGGAGCTTCCTGCACTCATCCTGAAGCGGTGCCAGACGTTTGACTTCTGAAAAACGTTTGTAAAACGGAACACTCACTTCCAGGTTTGTGTTGTTTCGGATCCAAAAAGTCCCAAGTACCAAGACATTCAACAACCAAGGTACAAAAAGTGGGGTGCTTAGCTCTTCCCTACCCAAGCTGAGGGACGCGGGTGGTGTTGTGGTCTAAACCCCTGAGCCACTTGGACTTGCCAATTGGAAGGCCGGCAGTTTGAATGCCTGCAATGGGGTGAGCTCCCGTTGCTCTGTTCCAGCTCCTGCCAACCTGGCAGTTCGAAAGCACACCAGTGCAAGTAGATAAATAGGTACCGCTCTGATGGGAAGGGAAATGGCGTTTCTGTGCACTCTGGTTTCCGTCACAGTGTTCCGTTGCTCTAGAAGCAGTTTAGTCATGCTGGCTACATGACCCAGAAAGCTGTCTGTGGACAAACGCTGGCTCCCTCTGCCTGAAAGCAGAGATGAGTTCTGTACCCCATATTCAAATCCAACTGTGCTTACCTGTCCAGGGGTCCTCTACCTTTTCCTTACCCAAGCTGGTACCATATATGCAGCTCAGTGACTTTCCCCATGTGGGAAATGAATTAACTATTGGCTTCTGGTCCAGCCAGTATTTGGGAGGACAAAATACTTGCCTACAAAACCCCAGGCGGTCTTCCACAGGGAGCCCACAGGGAATGCTGTAGCAATTCCTTACTTTGTATGAACTTCAAATCATGCTTGGGCCTTTCCACAGCCTTTGCTTGTCTTCTTCCTTGTCCGCGGTTCTTGCCACGAGACTTCATGAACTCCTGAGATTAAGTATTTGTTTTGAAACGGACTCCAAATAATCTGTTCTTCTCCTCCTCCTCCCTCTCTGGTTGTGCACTGTCTAGCAAAGGTAGAATGGATATATAAATATATATAAATATATATATATATATATTCTGCCTTTCCAATCCTTTAGCTTTTTCCTGTAATGATGCATTTGCTTTCAATGCTTCAGGAGAGGTGCAATGTGTCATGTCTGCTGCCTTCTGATAAGGAAGCTGCCACAGAAGAACGGCCCTGAGGAAGATAGGGGGGGAAAGAGTTTGATCAGAATAGTGTGCTGGGTTTGGGTTTTTTTAGCTTTGTCGTAGTCGATTTACCTCATAAGCCAAGGAAAAGAATCTGATTTGAGCCTGGCTGGAATGTAAGAAAGGAGGATAGATGGACCAAAGAGTGCAAATAACTTTGCAGGTAGTATTTGACCCTGTTTACGTCTATTGGGTTTGCTACAGCCTGATCCAGTTAACATATTCTCCTAATGTGCCTCATCTGTAGGATAAAAAAAACCCCCAAAACCCATTCGTTGGTAATGCCAAAGAGATAATTCTTTGAGGTGCCCTGAAATTGCTTTCTAAAGTGGGTTTAGGGTTGTTAAACACGCTGCTGTTTCTGTACGTGCCTATTGAAACTGGATTAAGAAGCTGTGACGCCTTGCACTTAAGGAAAATGGTTATTTCTTCTTTTCCATGTTATTATTATTATTATTATTATTATTATTATTAATAGGGATGAAAAGCTCTTTCTGATATTTTTCCTTTGTGCATAGCTTGCTCATCCTTCTTAAATGGATTTCACCTAGTGTTTGCGCAGAACTTCCAACTCTTTGTTTTGTATGGGAAGACGTAGCAAAATTGATAGGTCCCATTGCTGAGGTCTGCTCTCCATGACTTGACGGAACCAGCTGGTCATAGATTTGGCATTGTGCATTGCTGCCATGACCTATGGCTGCATCAGTGTTGGTGGATTTCTGCTGGTGTAGCCGCACTTAAGTTTCATCTTGTCCTCCTTGGCTGGCATTTTCTTCAGAGTGTGCCCCCAACCCTCCGGAGCTGATTTTGAGTGGGGGGGGGGCTGCAGGGAGGGAAGTTCTGTTAGCACACATCCTTTGCTGTTCTGGAATGGGGACATTGGATACCTTTGGCCACAACAGCTGCCTAGCTTATTCTTCATCCTTCAGGCATTAGGGAAGAAAGTGTCTTGAGTCTACCATGAATCTCCGGGCTAAGGAGGAGCAAATCTGTCCGTTTCAGGTTTTCTTGGATTTCTCATATTTCCAATCTTAAATTCAGTTTCCTATATTTCTGTATCAATTTTCAAACTTTTCTTTTTTTAAAAAATATATATCCCCGTGAAAATAAATAAGCATTTTAGTGTGAATCTCTCCCAGTACGTACAAATCCCGCTGTCTGAGCACTTGTTATCCGAAATCTGAGTTATCCATTCCCAAAGAATTCTACCCAAACCTTGCTCCACAAGCGGCTGATTCAAATATCCAAACATCTGGAATATGCCCTTACTTGTTTGTGTTTCGCTGGTCAGCCATTTCAGGCAGAAAACCATGGAGAGGGAGGGTGAGAGATCGGAGAAATCAGTTTTTCCTTTGTTCGGTTTTTGTTGATCGACTAGCAGTTTCAGGCAGAAACCATGGAGGGGAAGGAGAGACGATGGACAAATCACAGATTAGAAACATTTCTGTAGGAAATAATGGAAACAATTAACTTGTTATGCAAACTTTCTCCTAATAAACTTTCCTGAATGGGAACGCACTGTGTTTGGAAAGTGGGAACTTTTTGCATGCTATCTTCAATATGCATTTGTGTGTGCATTTTTTAACATAGTACATGGCCGGACGACCACCTTGCAAAATTTGGTGATGTGTGAATTGTGAAAGTTGGCTGTGTTTTGGCTTGCATATAGTTTCATAAAGTCCAAATTAGGAGTTTATTTGAAGACTGAATCTAATTTTTTTCCCATCCCTACTTATGAGTACTACAACCATGTGGCTGAAAGATATTGAGTGATTTTAGCAGTTGGTAGAGCACGAGATTCTTATTCTCCGGGTCATGGGGGTCCGAGCCCCACATTGGGCAAAAGATTCCTCCATTGCGGGGGGCTGGACCAGATGACCGTTGTGGCCCCTGCAGCTTGACAGTTCAATGATGCTATATGCCCCCTCCCTGCCACATTCATATCCTACTTACATTACAAACAGAGTCTCTTCAGTCATTCTAAACAGAGCTACCTGCTTCCTCCTTATAGTTTTGAACTGCCAGAATGGGGATGATATGAACGCAGTAGTTCCACTTGAAGCATTTGATCTGAGTTCATTGATACTCCTTTATTGCATTGTAATTATGGGACTGTTCAGGGAGGCAGGAGAAGGGTTGTTGTTGTTGTTAAGTTGTTTAGTCGTGTCCGACTCTTCGTGGCCCCATGGACCAGAGCACGCCAGGCACTCCTGTCTTCCACTGCCTCCCGCAGTTTGGTCAAACTCATGCTGGTAGCTTCGAGAACACTGTCCAACCATCTCGTCCTCTGTCGTCCCCTTCTCCTTGTGCCCTCCATCTTTCCCAACACCAGGGTCTTTTCCAGGGAGTCTTCTCTTCTCATGAGGTGGCCAAAGTATTGGAGCCTCAGCTTCAGGATCTGTCCTTCCAGTGAGCACTCAGGGCTGATTTCCTTCAGAATGGATAGGTTTGATCTTTTTGCAGTCCATGGGACTCTCAAGAGTCTCCTCCAGCACCATAATTCAAAAGCATCAATTCTTCGGCGATCAGCCTTCTTTATGAAGGATATATTGTCTATTAATATCCTTCCTAACTTGCGCTAGCAAGTTTTTACTTAGCAAAGTTTTACATTCCCCTTTTAAATGCACAGCGGATAGCTGGTTGCAGGCTTGTGCAAGCCTCTCTCTACCATACAATTCAGTATTGAATTGTATGTTCCTGGTAAGTTCCCTTATATCCCTCTTAAAAAGAATAAACATGCCACAATCTTGTTTAAAGTATATAAAAGAAGTTCACTCACATCAGTTTGCAGTGGGATCCCTGAAGGCAGACTTAGTTACAGATATATACATGTGAGTCTATCCCATATGGGAATAATCCCAGTGTCCTCTGTTGGCTGAAAGCTAACAGGGTATTTCTAGCTAAAAAGCTGCTCCAGCGATGGAGGAAGTCAAAGAGAGTGAGTGTGCTGCGTGCCTTGTGCTTTTGTTACCTTCACAGGTAAGGTCACGCCCACCTATAGTCACACGCAAAGGAAGGATTTCCCAGCCAGAAGGAAACAGGAAGTTTTCGACTGGCTGGACCAAACATTCCCCTGCATGTCCACTCTAGGAAAGCAAGGAATGTTGTACTTGACTGCTCCATATCCCACAGTAATGACATACAACAAATTAACAAGTTTGTCATTGGGGCTTCGGTGTTGAGAGCATTTTGTAATGCTAACCTGTGGCCTACAGCCTTCACCAGACACTGCAATATTATCTCCTGAACTCAGCACTGAGATGGTATGGGGGGGGGATAAAATCCCTCTGCCTGCTTTTGTGATATGTTTTTAATCTTCCTGTTTTAGTGCTCAGCACCACAGCGCTGAGATTGGGAGATGAAGCCCCCTTCTTGCCCATTTGAGAATACAGTGGTACCTCTGGTTGCGAATGGGATCCGTTCCGGAGCCCCGTTCGCAACATGAGCAGAACGCAACCCGCGTCTGTTCGGGTCACGATTCGCCGCTTCTGCGCGTGTGCGTGATGTCATTTTGCGTGACAGCCCATGCGCGAGTGGCGAAACCCAGAAGTAACCCTTTCTGGTACTTCCGGGTCACCCCGGGACGCAACCTGAAAACGTGCAACCTGAAGCAAATGTAACGAGTTATGACTGTAGTCACGAAAGGCAATGTCTTCCCTCGCCCCAGTGCTGGAAAGGAGCCCTTACCCCGTCCTTGGGGAGGGGCAGTTGTGTGTATTTGTTGTGCATGTGTGTGCATATCTTGACCACACACTTACCCTGGCGCATGACTCTTCGAATAGCAGACCGGCTTCATAGTTGAGGAAGTCTTGCAACCCCTCCGCTGCAATGCAGTAGAAGGATTGGGACCCTGCTATATTCAGTGGGGATTTGATAACTGTAACCAACAATACTTTCGCAGAACCGTAATAAAAGGATTTAAGTGCTTCACTCTTGGGAGCTTACTGCACGCACGGTTTCTATTTAAAGTTGGGAATCTGTATTTTTTAGTGGAAGGGAGCTTGTCGCTCCAAATTAGCTCTATTTTGAATGCTGAAACTGAAATATTTTTAAGACACACCTCTATTTCCCACTCTTTCAGCAGTAAATCTGTTGGCGTCACTGCATGTGGTGTTCAGTGGGTTGTGTCAGGAAAGGTGTAGAAGAGGCTTCTTTGGACTGGAGGGAAAAGGCAGCCCCCCGCAAAAAAGGGGGTGGATAGGACTCCTCAGGACAGTGTGGTGGGCTTCAGGAGTAAAGAGGGGATTTGTGCAAGCCATCTCTGTCTTTATTTTGCAGAAGCTGCCTATGGAACGAAGATCCTTTCCTGACACAACTGGGATACCCTCCAGAGCAGGCTTCCTCAACCTCGCCCCTCCAGATGTTTTTGGCCTACAACTCCAATGATCCCTAGCTAGTAGGACCAGTGGTCAGGGATGATGGGACTTGTAGTCTCAAAACATCTGGAGGGCCGAGTTTGAGGAAGCCTGCTCCAGATGGTTGTCTTCATTCAGAGCTTCTGTTTTAAATATTCAATTTTAAGGCAGGGGGGTTAAAAGAACAAAATGGGTTTGTTCCCCTTTTCCCCTGCAGCAAATCCCTCATGAAGCCTCATGCCTGGGAGGGGAAATGCTGATGGCTGGCATTCAACTAGTGCTATTTCTCTCTGTCGAAAAAGAGGTATTGGAAACCACAGTGAACATCTCCCTTGTTCACTTCTAATGGCAATGGCGCCCAGCTGAGATGTGCCGGAACTGAGTTCCAGCTGAAAAAAACCCTTGTACTGTATTCTACTAAATTTAACTCAGAGGAATTAATGTTCCCTACCGAGGGCCTTCTCGGTGGTGGCGCCCACCCTGTGGAACGCCTTCCCATCAGATGTCAAGGAAATAAACAACTATCTGACTTTTTAAAGACATCTGGAGGCAGCCCTGTTGAGGGAAGTTTTTAATGTTTGGTGTTTTATTGTGCTTTTAAAATTCTGTTGGAGCTGCCCAGAGTGGCTGGGGAAACCCAGCCAGATGGGCGGGGTAGAAATAATTTATTATTATTATTATTATTTATTAATTTCAGTAGGCCTACTCTTATTTGTGTTGTTGTTTAGTCGTGTCCAACTCTTCGTGACCCCATGGACCAGAGCACGCCAGGCACTCCTGTCTTCTACTGGTCAAACTTATGTTAGCAGCTTCAAGAACACTGTCCAACCATCTCGTCCTCTGTCATCCCCTTCTCCTTGTGCCCTCCATCTTTCCCAACACCAGGGTCTTTTCCAGGGAGTCTTCTCTTCTCACGAGGTGGCCAAAGTATTGGAGCCTCAGCTTCAGGATCTGTCCTTCCAGTGAGCACTCAGGGCTGATTTCCTTCAAAATGGGTAGGTTTGATCTTCTTGCAGTCCATGGGACTCTCAAGAGTCTCCTCCAGCACCATAATTCAAAAGCATCGATTCTTCGGCGATCAGCCTTCTTTATGGTCCAGCTCTCGCTTCCATACATCACTACTGGGAAAACCATGAATTGGTACATATAGCAGCTTGGTGGGATTTTAAGCCCTCTCCCATGCACAAAGTGATTCTGATTCATATTGCTCTCTTCCCCCAAGCAGTTGCAATTTTAAAAAAGTAAATAGATGGAAACTTAAGACACACACTCTTAACCTAACATGCAGCTTGGCTAGGTGACTTGCGTTGCTGTCAGTTTTGATACTGTAGTAAGGATACCAGTGGACGGCCATCAAAAATTCCACTCAGCAGGGCAGGTTTCCTGCCTTCAGTGAGTGGCCATTCTACAAATTTTGAGCTACAGGGGTAGCTCCCCATTTCCCCATTGACCTTTTCTGTTCTACATTATTCAAGTCAACAATGGGGAAGAATTTGAGACCACTGGCTGAAGGGACTTGGGGTTTCTCCAGCTATCTGCAGCCAACTGGATACTCAACAACCAAGTTGCCAGAGTGTGGAGAGGAGTAGAAATTGAGAAGAAGAAATTGAGAAGTAGAAATTGGTAATTCCAATTATTGACTTGGCATCATACTGCCTTTGCAGGGGTCTACAGCTTTTGGTTAGCATTGCTGGCAAAGTGCACCACTAGGCTTCAAGTAGGTGATGATCTTAGTGCATTGGGGGGGGGGGAACCAACCAGTTCTGTTCACTGTGTCTCCTTTTAAAGAGTTAGACTAGCAATTTCCAGAGCTTCTACTGATGCAAACTAGGGCAGCATTATTAAATTAAGACGTGGCTTGAAGTACCTACACAGAGTGGGTGCAGCTGTTTCATCTTTGACTCATGCTCTGGCATTCAGCACCCCCTGCCAAGTTTTAATTGGGGTGTCCTGAGAACAGCCACCAGAATAATACAGTCCCTTATTAAATACACATGCAGTGGTACCTTGGTTTACAAACTTAATCCGTTCCAAAAGTCTGTTCTTAAGCTGAAACCGGTCTTAAACCGAGGCGTGATTTCCCTAGTGAGGCCTCCCGCCGCTGGTGCCCTTCCACCGTTTGGATTCCGTTCTTAGACCGAGGTAAAGTTCGCAAACCGGGACACTACTTCCGGTTTTGTGGAGTTCGTAAACCGAATCTGTAGTTCATAAACAGGGCTGTTCTTAAACCGAGGTACCACTGTATATGCACATGTGTATTTGTACATAAATACTTCATATATAAATGAAAATAAACATATATCAGCAAACACAATATAATAGAAGACAGTGCTGGACTGTTACATAAAAGCGATTGCAAAGCTAAACATTGAGTAAACTGCTTACAGAATGGATATCCTTATTTCAGGGTAGAGTGATAACACAGCCATGCAACTTCAGATGTTCTCGGAAGAATGAGATTCTCTCGGTCCATTTCAGTCCGGCTTCAGGCCTAGCTTTGGCACTGAAATGACCTTTGATCACCCGGGTGGTCTGGAGAAAGACAGGAGGAGTGTGTCCTTGGTTGCATCTTGTTGATTTCTCAGCGACTTTTCATACCGTTGACCATGGTATCCTCTGGGGAGAGGATTTGTGGGATGAGAATTGGAAATACAGTGACGGTGCTTGTTCTGCTCCTAGCTGTAAGATTGCCTCTAAAGAGTAGCATGAGGAGACATTTGCTTGGTCTCATGGAAATTGTGTAGTGGGGTTTCTCAGGATTCCATCTTGTGTCCCATGCGCGCACACACACATATGCATGTATATATATAGCTGCTGGGAGAGTTCATCAGAAGATTGAGAATGTGAGGCCATCTATATGCAGATGATACATAGAAATAAAGTTGCATGTATTGTACTGTGTATTGAGGCATAAAGGTAAAGGGACCCCCGACCATTAGGTCCAGTCGTGACCGACTCTGGGGTCATCTCGCTCTATAGGCCAAGGGAGCCGGCGTACAGCTTCCGGGTCATGTGGCCAGCATGACTAAGCCGCTTCTGGTGAACCAGAGCAGCACATGGAAACACCGTTTACCTTCCCACCAGAGCGGTACCTATTTATCTACTTGTACTTCATGCTTTTGAACTGCTAGGTTGGCAGGTGCAGGGACTGAGCAACGGGAGCTCACCCCGTCACGGGGATTCAAACCACTGACCTTCTGATCAGCAAGTCCTAGGCTCTGTGGTTTAACCCACAGTGCCACCCGCATCCCTGTATTGAGGCATAGCTACCTGCTAAAGCACACATCTCTCTTTTGGGTACAGTTCTGTCCTTCAGTCTCTTTTACAGATGTAAAAATTCCTGGAAATTCTGAAGCCATGGAAAACTTTTTTTTTTTTTTTTTGCTTAACAGACATTTTGGAGAAAATTAAACTATGCAATAGTCTTGTTGTTAAGTATTCTTATACAGAGAAAATCACTTTGTTACTTTAGGAACACAACATGTATTTATAATTTAGTTTCCTATAAAATTACCATATTTGATAATGGGAAAAGTACGGGTCACTCAGGCAATAATTACCAGTCAATTTTGCTTTTTACGTTACCTGTTGCAATTGGAGGGAGGACCTGCTTTGAACTATAAGGAACCTAGCATCTCAGGACGTAGAGGTGGGTTGGATGTGGGCCAATAAACTGAAGCTGAACCATGAAAAGTCAGAGGTGTTATGTGCCCCAGGTTCTCATGTCCAGTAGGGCTGGGTGATATATTGATGCATCTTCCAAAACCGGTTTGAAGTCCGTATCGTGATATTGATATTTTGACCTGGCAGTATATCGTGAATCATGATGTGTGTTGTGTGTGCTTTGCAAAAATCACAGTGTGGGAAAAACTATGAAGCCAGCCAATGTCTCTACATAGCTCCATCCTTATTTCAGACGTTGTGATATATCAGTATACCGCGATGTTCAGCTGGTGATATATTGTGATGTTGAAAACCCAGAAAACTCCAGTGTCCAGGAGCAAGGACGATTGCCTGCCCTGGATTGGGTTGCACTCATCCTGTTGGGTTCACAACTCGTTGGGGTTCTCCTGGATTCAACGCGGTCACTGGAGGCTCAGGAGGTCTTGGTTCAGCTCGGACACTGAGATCTAGCGCCGAGGGCCTTCTGGCAGTTCACTCATTGCGAGAAGTGAGGTTACAGGGAACCAGACAGAGGGCCATCTGGGTAGTGGCACCCGCCCTGTGGAACGCCCTCCATCAGATGTCAAGGCAATAAGCAGCAATCTTATTTTTAAAAGACATCTGAAGACAGCCCTGTTTAGGGAAGTTTTTAATATTTAATGCTGTATTGTTTTTAACACTCGATTGGGAGCTGCCCTGAGTGGCTGGGGAAACTCAGCCAGATGGGTGGGGTATAAATAATAAATTATTATTACTATTATTATTATTATTGGTGGCTAGGAGTTTCTTTTTTTCCAACTCTAGATGGATCGCCAGGTATGACCCATTTTGGACAGAAGTGAGCTGGCCTCTTTACTCCATTCTCTGGTAACTTCCAGATTGGATTATTGCAATGCACTCTACATGGGACTGTCCTTGAAGACGACCCAGAAACTTCAGTTAGTCCAAAATGCAGCAGCCGGATTATTGGCTGGGGGTTCCATTTAGATAACATATAACCCCTGTCTTAAAACAGCTGCCCTGGTTGCCAGCTTGTTTCCAGGCCCAATTCAGTGTTGGTGCTTAAATGACTGAGGCCCCAAATATCTGGAAGAGCATCTCCTACGAGACCCTCTTGGGTGCTGAGATTGGGAACCCACTTGATAGTTCCTTTGTGGGCATGGAAGATGCATGAAGATGTATCTGATAACTTGGAACAGCAGGGCAAAACAATGTTAAGATTTCTAAATTATTGAATATTGGTAAGGCCTTGATCAGGTATTTTTGATAAACATGTATACACAAAATTAAGATACTTATATGTCTGTTCTGACATCCCTTGTGACTTGGGAGTAGACATAGACTAGTGGTAAAATATTTGGTCAGTGGACCAGTCAAATATAAGTCAGTTACTCCTAAAGCAGTAATATTATCCTTTTTTGTTCAACAAGTTCGATACTTTTATGAGGATTACAAAACAAGCATATCAAATTTTGCTGTGAAACAATGAAACAAACAGTTAAAACATCTAGCAAATTACAACAAAATTCTGTATTTAGAAATGGGAGAGCTGAGAAAATATTTGGTTAAAATCAATAGATTGTCATCATTGTATATCAGCTGCACTATATACAATGCATCTTTCATTGTGAGTCAAGCCTACTGAACTCAGTGGGACTTCCTTTTGAGTAAAAATGCGTAGGGTCAGACTTCAGATGTTAAGGTAAACATAGACAACTTAGCTAAATTGAATCCTTATTTACTTGATGCATATCCCATTGCATCTTAAAAATACTAACATAACTCACCTTTAATGACTCAGAACTGGTGGAGCCTCTTTTATGACGCCAAGCCATAGTTTGGCATTGCGTTTATGAATCCTGAAGGTATTTATGCCTTGTTGCGGTGATTCATGACTTCTGATCCTCATTTACTACAACAAACCAAGGTTTGACTCTTGGTCCAAATGATCATATTCTGACTTGGGTCTGTCTGCAATCCATAGGTTTATCCTATCAAACATGTGTGCATCTTTCTGAACGATGCAAACCTTTTGATTCTAAAACTTCCATGTACACAGAAACTTTACAATGTGGAAAATGGCATGATTCGAAAAAAGCATCTCTACTTCACATGCTAATTTGTCGATAGATTGCGTGTGTTACCAGACTTTTTATTAGATTCTTTACAGTTGTTGAAAATCTGAGGCAGGTGAGAAAGCTCAGCAGAATGTAAAAATTCAAGTTAAAGAAAATTTTATTCTAGCAGTCGCTAGCAGCATATTATGATCAGCAGATATCAAGGGGCTGAAACATACTACGCAACATAGAATTAGTTGTGTCCTTTTATTTGAAATGCAGAAATTGTACCTGACACTATAATTTGTTGGGAGATGAGAAAGCCCTAGAATGCACACAGAAAAAGTCCTGTGCACATAAAAATCTTTTCTTCTTGCCAGATATCTTCTCAGTTCTTCCCACCATAAAAACTAACATTCTTCTGCAAGGTGTAATTTCAGAATGAGTGAAAGAGTGTTTTAAAAACGCTAAAACGCCTTAAAGAGCAAACACACACCTGCCACCTTTCTTAAATTCAAGATTCAAAAGGTATGTGTTTTCCCCATCTTAAAAAACAAACAAAACACCCATTAGCTTTCTTCCGTGTACTAAGTACTAAGGCTTGTATGGTAGCTCTAAGCCCAAATATAACATCTTTGTTATCGTGTTATCAGTGTTGTCTTGTTTCTGTGCTCCTTTCTTGTTTGGCAAAGACATGTACAGTTGCAGAAGCTTGTACAATGCGTGTATTTATTATTTTGGGGGGAAATGATTTTTATTCACAAACATACTACGAAGTTGTGTGCGCTGTTAAGGTATTCATAATGGATCTGGAGTTCCTGGAAGTGTTAGGTGGTTTAAATTTGATAAATATTACAGCATCTTCAGTTTCCCCCCAAACTCTTTTCAGTTTGGTAACTTTGGGAGCTTGCGCTGAGCAGAACTGAGAGATGGGCTCTTGAGAATTGTGGCAGTGATGTAAACGTTCTGTTTTCTGAAGGTAATAATGGATGACAAACAAAATGGAGTATGAATGCAAGCTTAAGTATACGGGGCACATTTAGCAAAATGCTTTTATAGGTGTTTCGGGAAGGGATGTTTTCAGAATCCTAGAATAGCAAGCTTTTTGATTGCGTTGTCAAATGGCTTTGGGGAAAGTGGGGCCGTTTTGTTACGTTTGTTGGGTACTTACCTTGTGAATGTAGGGACGCGGGTGGCGCTGTGGTCTAAACAACTGAGCCACTTGGGCTTGCCGATCAGAAGGTTGGCGGTTCGAATCCCTGCAACTGGGTGATCTCCCGTTGCTCTGTTCCACCTCCTGCCCACCTAGCAGTTTGAAAGCATGCCAGTGCAAGTAGATAAATAGGTACCACTGCGGCGGGAGGGTAAACGGCGTTTCCGCACGCTCTGGTTTCTGTCATGGTGTCCCGTTGAGCCAGAAAGTGTTCAGTCCTGCTGGCCACGTCACCCGGAAAGCTGTCTGTGGACAAATGCCGGCTCCCTCGGCCTGAAAGCAAGATGAGCACTGCAACCCCATAGTCACCTTTGACTGGACTTAACTATCCAGGGGTCCTTTACCTTTACCTTTTTACCTTGTGAATGTGTGGCTGTAACGAAAGAGAATCCTTGTAGCTGAAGGAGCAGTCCAGAATAGAGGAGAGGAGGAGAAGGGGTCAAGAGGCAGAGATGAGCCAGGATGCAGAAGAAGCTGGGAGGTCTCCCCCTCCTACTGCAACCAGCTCCCCTCCTCTCTGGTCTCCCAGAACAAGAAGAGGTATGAAGAGGGTAGAGCAAAGGAAGGCAAGAGAAGGCACCTCAAGTTGTTGGGAAAGGACCCTGGGGGAAGACTCGGAGTGGTGGGAAGGTGGGGACCATCATTCCTCGTAACTGCCTCACTGGGGCAAAACCCACTGGGAAGATTGCCAGGAGCACTAGGTCTGAGCTATCTTGGTTTTCTGGAATAAACAGTTCACTTCACTGATGTTGGGTGTTTTATTGCTGACCTGATCCTGACTCTAGCGCCTGATATTAAGGTAGCTACAGCATGCCATTTTTAAAATAGAAAAAGCAATTTTCATGACTGAGCACATATAGAGATGTGAGGGCCTGGGCAGTGGCAGGGACGGGACATAGAAGAAAAACACTTGCTTTGCCAGATAAGCCCTAGTAAAGCAGCTCCCTTCATATGGCTGTCCATGCACTTATAGCAGTTGTTGTACATTAGCCATCAGGTTTCTTCTTCTTCTTCAATCACTCGTAGGTGAGTAAAATTGTCTTGCATAAACAAGGTTTTAACATTGAGTCTGCAAGTGACTGTGGAGGCCAATTCTGGATCCCAATGTCCTTCCAAAGTGGGCACATAGGTTTCTGGGTGGGAGTTGATCACAGTGTGGATTTGCCAAGCATGCCTTCCTCTTAGCACATTTCTCCTGAGTTCTAGTGTCTTCAAAGCCCATGACACCTTTGGTAAAGGCTGTTCCCCAATTGGAGCGCTCGCAGGCAAGTGTTTCCCAGTTGTTGGTGTTTATTCTACATTTTTAAAATTTGCCTTGAGACAGTCTTTAAACCTCTTCCTGTTGACCACCAGCATTATGCGTTCCATTTTTAAGTTAGGAATAGAGTAGTTGCTTTGAAAGACCATAATCAGGCATCCGCACAACATGACCAGTCCAATGAATCATTGCTTCAACACTGGTGATTTTTTTCTTCTTCCAGTACAGTGTTGTACATTGACCATCAGTGCTTCATTTGAAACTGATGGATGCAGAATGCAGCAGCAGTAACCTATTCCACCTGTAACGTGGCCGTTGCACTAGACCCTCTATTACTTTCCAGGCTGACTCAGTGTGGGGGAATCTAAATCTTAACAAGACATTCACAGCTGGATGCCTGCATATTGCAGTTTTGTGCCCACACTTAAGCTGTTCCTAGTTACGAGGGGTGCATCCCATGTACAAGGTAAGCAGCATCTGTTTGAAGTGGAGGGAAAAGAGGAATAGAATCATAGTATTAAAGGGGAAAAGGTAAAGGGATGGTTAAGTCCAGTCAAAGACGACTATGGGGTTGTGGCGCTCATCTTCTTTCAGACCGAAGGAACCGACGTTTGTCCACAGACAGTTTTTCGCGTGATGTGGCCAGCAGGACTAAACTGCTTCTGGCGCAACGGGACGGAAACCAGAGCGCATGGACATGCCGTTTACCTTCCCTCTGCTGTGGTCCATATTTATCTACTTGCACTGGTATGCTTTTGAGCTGCTAGGTTGGCAGGAGCTGGGACAGAGCAATGGGAGCTCACCCCGTCGCGGGGATTCAAACCGCCGACCTTCCGATTGGCAAGCCCAAGAGCCTCAGTGGTTTTAGACCACAGGGACCACAAGTCTTTTGTAGTCCAACCTCCTGCAACGCAGGAATTTCCATTAAAGCATCCATGGTGGGCAACCATCCAACCTCTGCTTAGAAACCTCCAAGAATCTGTTCCACCGGCAAACAGCTCTTAACTGTCAGAAAGTTATTCTGAACGTTTAGTTGGGATCTCCTTTCTCGGTGACCTGAATCCACTGGTTCTTCGCATCCTAACCTCCAGAGCAGGAGAAAACAAGCTTGTGCCATCCTAGATGTGACAGCCCTTCAGATATTTGAGGATGGCTAGCCCATCTTCTCATATCCAGGGCAACACCGATCAACCCAGCAACCTGGTCCTGACACAGTGTTGTCCCGCAGCTCCTTTTGGAAATGATTTCTGGTGGCTTTGGAGGCAAATGCAGCTTGCTGATGTTGCAGTTACAACCATTCATTGGGATTTGTGTGTGTTTTGGATGTATTATACGCTGCTTAAACTATTTTTTGGAGAAAGCGGGATGCAAAATAAGAGGTTTGTTATTTAAATAGATAGGCAACCAGTGGCAAGTCTGACAGGAAGAACAGACTTGATATCTGCCCCCCTCCCAGAAAATAATAAGAAGGTGGCTGACTGGCTCAATTGCTCTCAATTTGCCTTAACTTAGCTGTTTTTTTGTGTGTTTTTTTGGAATTGGAGTCGAAGAAAGCCTTTCCGTCCCCCTTGTGGAGGGTTGTGTAAAATTTAAAAGTTCCTCTCCATGTGCTGCTGTTGCTTAATTCAGTGCACCACCTAATCTTCAAAAATAAACCATTTCCAGTTTCTCTTTACTTTTTCTCTCTCTTCCTAACATCCACATATCTATTTACCGGAGTTACTCCATGTTGGCTTTGACCAATTTTTTTCAGAGAAAAATCCAATGGGCTCCACCTCCCTCTCCCCCCCCCCCCCGCGTTAATTGGTTAGTTTTAGACTTTTATTCTTCCTTCCTTTCTGGAATTTTTGGTTAACATGCATAATATATATAACATGTGGAACAAGTAATTCAAGGCAGGGTACCTAAAGAATTTTGCAAGTTGGCTGATTTTCACTGTTAGGATCTGATATAACTCAGTCCTGGTGTCTTTTCACAACCTTTAAATACATCAGTAAACCAGAATTTTAGAACATTTAATTATTATTTTTTTAGGGCGTATTCCTGCGAACCTTCCATTCAGGAAAATATATCAATGCATAGCATGAAGTAAAAACAGCAACAACCTAACATAAAAATTTAAATGACTTCTATCCTAAAACACAAAGAAGCATGCTGTTGAATTTCTCACATTTTGTAAATATTTTACAAGCATACTATTAAAGATAACTTCTAAAGATTAACATTAGTTGGACTATGACACTAAAACACACTGTACACTTCTTGACACTTTTCCTAATCGGCCATTTTAGTTTGTGTGCTTTTGTGTGCTTTGGTATTAGAAAAGCACTTGAGAGATTTATACCATATGCAGATGAACATCAGTTTTGTTTGCTAAATATGTCTGACCATCTCAATTATATCCCAGTGAACTTGGGGAGCAGGAGAAGTTTCCGGAAGGCTCGGTTTTCCGCTTAAACCCGTGAGAAGAAAACAGCTGTTCTGAGAAAGCGTATTCTCCATCACAGAGAGCACGTGTTGCGGTTGGGGCAACCAAGACACCCCTCTTTTGCTGGGTGGGTTAGTATAGATAGCCACAAATCTGATTGGGCACCCCTCAGTCGTTGGGGAGAATTTGATGTAGCAATTTTATGAGTGACTGTTGAGGGGCTATTTATTCCCTGCGCGCAGCGTTGATCTTCCTCTTTTCGCTGTGCGCATTGGATCACCCGCCCACCCTCCCTATAAAAGTTGCATCTGCAATATTTGTGTGCAATCATCTATTAAACCTAACCAGGCTCAATTCAGATTCAGTCACAGAAATCGTACCCCATGCTGTCTGAATTGACAAACGATGGTTTGTAATTGGTTTGTAATACTGGTTTGTAAACGAGAATCAGAAACCTGAACTGAACTGAAAAACAAGAGCTACAGAGCATGTTCTCCTTCATTGAGAGCATGTGTTGCGGTGGGGGCAACCAAGACATCCCTCTGTTGCTGGGCAGGTTAGTTTGGATGGTCACGAATGGGCACCACTTGGTCGTTGGGAAGAATTTGCTGTTGCAATTTATGATTGACAGCCGAGGGGCTATTTATTTCCTGTGTGCAACATTGAGCTGCCTTTTTTTGCTGCGTGCATCGGATCACCCGTCCACCCTCCCTATATTTAGGGCTGTTTGCGTTGACCTTGCTATGCCTGTCATGGGGTCGTCTGCTTTTGAGGCCTGGTAGGAATTTTGCCATTTGGCCGATTAGCTGGTGCCATTTGGTTTTTGCCTACTGCGTAGCAAATCGTCACAACTTGTAAGGTTGCGGTTAGGCATTGGTTAAATTTGGTTGGTGGAGGGGCATGGATTGGCTGTGCCTGCCCCTCCAATGCTGCTGCTGCAAGGGAATTCCTTTAAAGGAATCCAGGGGCTCGCCATGCTCTTGTCTGAACCCCTGTCAAGGGGCTAGGGCCACGCAAGAGCCCATGGGAGCATTTGGGGAGAGCCTGGCGCCCAGCTCTACGCTCTCCCCCAAAATGTTCTCCCTTACTGACTTTCGCAGGCTTGCTAATGTCAGTTCTGTTCCTACCTCTACGCGGGAACAGATAGTCGCAAACCAATGCCTAAGCAACCACTCACATGCTGTGATCAATAAAGTTGTGGCCAAAAATTATGCCAAAAACCTTAAACAAAAATTCTGTGTGAATTCTGTCTTTATTTGAGGGTGGCTATGGGGTCCTTGACATGCAAAAAACCCCAAAACAGGACGTGTGTTCGTCTGGCATCTTTGTGTGGGTTCTAGCCAGGGTGTATTTCATTTAAATCAAATTGATTTATTTAATTTTTTGCAGAAAGTCTCATTCTTGCTGGTGTAATCTTAATATTTGCAACCAGATGAAGATTTCATTTTTGGAATAATAAATGTTCAGAGTAGTTTTCACAGTTATATCAAAAATTACTGATTTGGTTATACTGTTAGAAATACAAAGACAGGTAATTATGAAATTATTGTTTATATTTGGACAACTTTTCTGCTGTACTTTATTGGAAGGAGAAAAATCATCATTGCCTTAATAACCATTTAAACCATACTGAAACAATAACATTATAGCATATCTATCCATGTTCATTAACTCATGTGGTTAAACGATTTTTTTTTTTTTTTTTAAAAAACAAAACCTTAGACTGAGTTTTAGCACATATGAAAAACTTAAAGCAAATCCTTATTTCCTGATGAAAAACCTTTGGACTATAATGTAACTTAAGTAGAAAACTATCTTTAGAAAGATTTTTCCTCCAGAAGCATTTTATTTTCAAAATCTGATTTAAATAAACGCCGGCTCCCTCGGCCTGAAAGCGAGATAAGCGCCACAACCCCATAGGCGCCTTTGACCAGACTTAACCGTCCAGGGGTCCTTAAGCAGATCTTCCAGGACTTTGATCCAAGATGGAACAATCAATTTTTTTCAAATTCTCAAATTATTTTTCCAAGTTTTTAACAAATACAACATAACACAAAAAACCAAAACATATAAAAAACATAGAAAATTTCTTCCAATCAAAACCCAAGCTAATTTCCATTGTTAAGTGACTTCCTCAAATCCTTCCTAACTGATTTTCATTAGGTCTCATTTTAGCAATTTTCCAATATTCATTATCTAATATCATTAACTAGTTCGAATTACTAACTTACTTTCTTTTCCTCATGATCTCAATCCATAATATTATACAATTCAACATATTTTAATCCTAAGACAATTTAATACTTGCAAGTATTTCCACTTATATAATATTATAATATTTAGCTAGATATTCCTTAAATTTCTTCCAAGCTTCTTGACATTTCTCCTCTTTCTGATCGCGGATTCTTCCAGTATGGTCGGCCAGCTCCAAAAAGTCCAACATCTTCATCTGCCAATCTTCCACTGTTGGTATTTCTTAGGATTTCCAATTTTCAAGATTGAACAATCTAGTGGACTTCTACCATTGCAGTTAACCGTGAAGCGAAGATTCAGGAGACATGGCTTGAACAAAGTAGTAAGAGGCTGTAATTAGACCGTGGTGCCTCTTATGATCTATGCACGAGCAGTTAAAGCTGACTCATTCACATGCCGGTCTTTAAAAGAGGTGGGTTTGCACTGGAAAGCTGTAACATGGGGAGGTTGGTGGCTCAATATCTGCTTGCTTGAGACCCCTTTGTCCTAGCCCCAGGTGAGCAGATACGTGGCTGTTACAAACCCAATAGGCTCTTTGTGTGGTCAACTTTCTGTTGTCTGCTTGATGGTGTCTCATCCTTATGCAAAAAAGCTCAAATAAATCTGTTGTGGACTTATATAGGGCATGTACATTATGTTTATTCAGTTCCTTCTACTTTTCGATAGCAAACCTTTTGATCTGGGGTCAAGCCGCTTCTTTGTGGTCCTCAAGCAACTTAAGTCACTAAGCACTCTTAAATTTACAGCACTTGGAGAATTAGCTTATGATTTCTTTTACTATAAAGTTCATTTGGAAATGTGTTCCCCTGAAATCAGCAGAATTTATATTTTGGAAGATGAAAGGGCCTGTAATACTGGTGCAAGCTCTCTTTCAGTGCTTTTCATGGTCTCTGCGTTTTTCAGGGTCCAGAGAATTTAGACATGACTTGGTGCATCCCTTTTCTCGTTCGCATATTTAATCCAACACGGAATTGAAGCAGTTGTACTATTTTGTCCTTTGGGTAGGAATGGATCCACAACACTGGAGATTAACCACTCAGTCTTGCCTATCTCTGGTGGGCCACGTTCTGTATTTAGCAGGTGTTTCCTTGAGATTTGTGATGCTGGGGGTGGGCAGGGTAGTCAAGAAAGCAGCCCTGTATGGGGCTTACAGTGCATGAATCATTTAGCTAATTATTTTCCTTGCTGACATGCTTTATAGTGCATCATCCCCTAAATCAAAGGCAACTAAATTGGTGGCCCCTGGATGCTGTCAGACTACCATCTCCATCATTATCATCTAGGATGGCCAATGTTCAGGGATGCTGGGTGAGTTCAGAAACATCAAGTTAGACACCCACACCTTAGCTTGCTTGTAGTAAGTAAAATTAGAGCTTTTAAGATTATTTTAAAAGGTTAAACCATCAGGTACCCAGGTTTTGCTTGCTCTACAACCCAAAATGCAAGGCATTCTTAGTAGCTTCTCTTTCCTGCAGTGAGAATTCTCTTGCTCTTCTGTATGTTGCACAATGGGTAAACCTGGGTGTTTTATCACTCAGTGCACACCTGGCAAGGATCAGCTGCCAATCCTGGTGTCTTCTGCATAATTTCAGGTGGACTTTAGGTCCAGCTTTGGTACCGAAATATCCCTGGTTGTTCTGACGAATGGCCTTTGCTAAGAAAAGGACAGGGCAGTGAGATCCCTGCTTATCTTTTTGTGGATACAGTGGGACCTTGGTTCTCAAACTTAATCCGTTCTGGAAGTCTATTCCAAAACCAAAGCGTTCCAAAACCAAGGCGTGCTTTCCCATAGAAAGTAATGCAAAATGGATTAATCCGTTCCAGACTTTTAAAAGCAACCCCTAAAACAGCAATTTAACAATTTTACTATCTTAATGAGACCATTGATCCATAAAATAAAAGCAATAAGTGATGTACTACAGTCACACAATCAATCCATCAGTAGCTGAACTGGGTTCCACACGGTCACAGAAACAAAACAAAAAGAGCCACAAAAACAAAAACACAAAATAAATAGCAAAAGCAGACAGACCTCAGTGTAACACTCAAAATGGAAGTGTGGTACTCAAAAAGGAGCATGTTTGGCTTCCGGAAAAAGTTCGCAAACCAGAACACTTACTCCCAGGTTTGCATTGTTTGGGTTCCAAGTTGTTTGAGTACCAAGGCGTTTGAGAACCAAGGGACCACTGTATTATAGATACTAACAGCCACAGTGCTCTTTAAGATAGCCTCTTTGGGTTGGAAGTTGGGGACATGTTTCACAGTGGTTTCTTTACTACATCTGATTCCAGAAGGTGGCACTAGACAGCTGCACTAGACAGCTCAACTGGATACTTGGAATAAATTCGAACCTCAGCCTATGCAGAAATGGCAAAACTGACCGCTTAAAACCAAGAGGACAACATTTTCATAGAAGTATGGAGGCCCATTGGTGGGCAACCTATCAAATTATGACTCTCATATGAAATCACGTGCAGGATTTGAGAGCTGAGAAGAACACAAGAATGTAGAGAATGGATTTTGTGGGCTTAGAAAATAAATGTAGATGTGTTTTAATGCAGCTATTGAGGGGGATTTTTTAAAAAAATAGACATTGGGGAAGGAAGGATATAAAGTCAAGAAGAAAAGGTATAACAAAAAAAGCCACACACCGATATATACATATACATATACATATACATATACATATACATATACATATACATATACATATACATATACATATTGTTCCAGTAACAAGAAGCCGAAAGCACCAGCCTGAAGATGACGAGTGAGACCTCGTCGAAACGTCGCCTAGACACCCCAACTTTTACACGGGAAGACACCCGAGGACACCAAAACCTGCATTCCTGTACCCGTGAAAATCTACGAAAGCATATATATATATATATATATATATGAATGATTGGATTTATGTAATAATTTGGAAGGTTTAATAAAGTCCATTATGCAAAAGAAAGGAAATTGAGCCTCAGCTGTCAGTCACATCTTGTAGGATCATCTTCTTGTATTGTAAGGCCATTGTTGGAGGTGGTTTCAGCGGAGATATGTGTGAACTTTTTGTTTTTATTAAAAACAACAACAAACCAAATTGGAAATGGATCTGGTTTTCAGCAGCTTTAGATTTCTTACTGAAAATTCGTATTCTGTAAGGTGTTATTCTGGTGTTTTGAAAGGCACACTGATTTTTTATTGGAAGGTTGGGATATATAGCAGTGTGGTGTAGGACTGGGAAATACCTGGTTTTCTACATTGTGATATACCACCAACTAAACATCGCAATACATGGATAAATCACAATGTCTGAAATAAGGATGGTGCTTTCTATATAGAGGCATTGGCTAGCTTCACGTCCCACCCCCCAATCTTGACTTTTGCATAACACATACATACACACATACATATGATTTGTGATATATTGGCAGGCCAACAATAATGAAACCAATATCACAATATGGACTTCAAAACAGTTTTGGATGATATATCAATACAGTGGAACCTCCTGTTACGTACCGTTGCCCTTGCGAACACTGCGGGTTAAGAGCCCCGCCAACCCGGAAGTAGATGCCCCTTGTGGCAGACTTTGCCCCGGGATGTGAGCGGAAGTTGCGCACCAGGAGGCGCCATTAGTGAAAGCGCGCCTCATGTTAAGAACGGTCTTGGCTTAAGAACGGACCTCTGGAACGAATTATGTTTGTAACCGGAGGTACCGCTGTATATTGCCCAGCCCTAGTGTGGTATAGTGGTTAGAATTGAATTAAGGACCTAGGAGATGAGAGTTCATTTCCACACTCCGCCACGAAGCTCATTGTGTAACCTTGGGCCAGTCACAGTCTCTCAGGCTAACCACAACCTCACAGGGTTGGGGTGAGGATAAAATCGAAAGGGAGCAAACCACGCATGCCACCTTAGGCTGCTTGGAGGAAAGACGGGGTGTAAATGGAAAGAATATGAGCCTATGATATTAATAAAATCTGTATTGCAAGTGTTTGCAAACAGCAGCTGTTTGCATCCATGCTTCACATTTTTAGGTGTAAATGAAACACCTTTGGTGAAAAAGTGTGTTGCATGAGACAACACACTTCTCGGTTGTGTGCCCCTTAACAAGCAAACCTTCTGCTTTTCCTTTCCTCATGGTCTTGAGGCATCATTTCCTGAGGTTATAATCACATGTGATTGTCTACTTACATAAATACTTTACCTTCCAGAATAGTGGGATGCCAGAGGGGAAGGAATTTGAGAGCTGGTGCGCGATGTATTGCCATCTCAAATGGTCTGAAATGGGTATCACCATCTGAACACCATACCGGTTTCAGACAATTAAGCAATATTATCGCCCAGCTCTACTGTTTATTTTTATATTCATTTTTCTTTATCTTGTTCTTTTTCCTTTCCCCTTTTCTTTTCTTTTCTTTTCTTTTCTTTTCTTCTTTCTCTCTTTTTTTGCCTCTGGATTCATCTTTTAGTTTGGACAAAAAAAAGATATTAGACAATAATCTTTGCATTTTTCTTCATGAACCCTAATAAAAAATAATTAAAAAGAAAAGAAAATTAAGACACCCCCCCCCCCCATTTCAGCCATACAAAAGGACCTTTGTTTAAACTATTGTAAGAACCCTACATGGGCTATTGACGAAATATAGCCGGGCTTTGTAGAAATGCAGATAAAAGTATTCACATGGAGCAGCCAAATGTTTTAATGCAAATTTTTCAGGCACAGAACTTTATGCAGTGGTCGGAAGGCTTTCTGAAGTCTCACTGAGGATGCGTTATTGTTAATGTGGCTCCTTGTAAGTCCTATTTTTTTAAAAAAAGGTTGCACACTGTAGTTTGTACCTAGACCATATAACACCAGTCCTGAAAGACCTCCATTGGCTCCCAGTACGTTTCCGAGCACAATTCAAAGTGTTGGTGCTGATCTTGAAAGCCCTATATGGCCTCAGCCCAGTATACCTGAAGGAGCATCTCCACCCCCATCGTTCTGCCTGGACACTGAGGTCCAGCTCCAAGGGCCTTCTGGCGATTCCCTCACTGTGAGAAGCCAAGTTACAGGGAACCAGGCAGATGGCCTTCTTGGTCGTGGCGCCTGCCCTGGGGAACGCCCTCCCATCAGATGTCAAGGAAATAAACAACTACCAGACTTTTAGAAGACACCTGAAGGCAGCCCTTTTTAAGGGAGTTTTTAATGTTTGATCTTTTATCATGTTTTTAATGTTCTGTTGGGAGCCACCCAGAGTGACTGGGGAAACCAGATGGGCGGGGTATAAAAAAACTATTATTATTATCATTATCATTAGTTTTAGTTTTTGTTTATTTACTTATTATATACCATCGTAAAACTATTACTATATTTATTGACAGATTCCAGTCTTAAGAGTTAAGGTTGATCGAAAAGACTTTTCATAACTAAAATCTGCAAAAGCAAGTAAACGAGAACCTATAATGCATGAAGCTTCATTGAGCTGTATAAATTGCTGGTGGTTCTTAGGTGGTTCTCCAGCACTGGACTAAGAAAGCCTGCAACTCAGGATTCATTTATGAATGGCTTGCTGTCTGATCCCTTTAACAATACCATATTAAGTCTCCTTGTATCAAAAATAGGGCTTGAGACTTAAAAGCTCACAGTGGTAACATGTTCTTTGCAGAGCAGGTTGTGGCTTGTGGATGTTGTCGTCTGCACCAAATATTGTATGTGTCAATGTGCTTTTCATGTCAGTTTTTAGAAGTAGTATTTTGCGTATCTGCCTTGTTTCTAAAGGATTCTTCCCACTCTTTATTCTGCATCCTTTGGTACCCTTTTAAGTTAGCCTATATTAGGGGGTTTGTGTGTGTGAAGAATTATTCGTGGACCACATTTATTAGTTTTCCCCAATACTTTTTGTTCCTTTGTAGTTGTCTGATATTCCTCAAGTAACTTATTTAAAACATGTTGCAGATATTTGACACAAATCTTATCCTCCTTTGTGCCAATATACTTTTATAGCAATAGTAAAGTAACTACCATATTTTTCGCTCTTTAAGACGCACTTTCCCCCCTTCAAAAATTAAGGGGAAATGTGTGTGCGTCTTATGGAGTGAATGCAGGCTCCTTGGATTCAGCGATAGCAACGCGAAGCCTCCGAAGCGGAGAGGGAAAGCTCCCTCCGCGCTCCAGAGGTTTCGAGTTGATTTTGCTGAAGCTGCCTGAAGCCCCCGGAGCGCAGCGGGAAGTCCCACTGCGCTCCGGAGGCTTCAGGCAGCTATCCGCAAGCCTTCGGAGCGCAGCAGGAGTTCCAGCTGCGCTCCAAAGGCTTGCGGATAGCCGCCTGAAGCCTGGAGAGCAAGAGGGGTCAGTGCACACTGATCCCCCCTGCTCTCCAGGCTTCGCTTCGCTGGAGAGGTGCTGCACAGTTTTCCCTCTCTGTGCAGCGCCCCTTCAGTGAAGTGGGAGGAGAAATGGAAGGGGCTCCGTTTCTCCTACTGCTTCGCTGAAGGGGCGCTGCGCAGAGAGGGGGAGATTTTTTCCCCCTGTTCTCCCCCTCCTATGGTCCGGTGCGTCCTATAGAGCGAAAAATACGATATATGTATTGGGGTACAGTGGTGCCCCGCAAGACGAACGCCTCGCAAGACGGGAAACCCGCTAGATGAAAGGGTTTTCCGTTTTGGAGGCGCTTCGCTAAACGAATTTCCCAATGGGGTTGCTTCGCAAGACGAAAAAATCTTGCGTCCCCCTGCGAGTCTTTTTCGCTTTTTTTCCCTTTTCCTAAGCGCTAAGCCGCTTATCAGCTGTTCCGCTGATAAGCCGCTTATCAGCTGTTCTGCTGGTAAGCCGCTTGACAGCTGTAGCACTAATCCACTAAGCTGTCAATGGGCTTGCTTCGCAAGACGAAAAAACCGCTAGACGAAGAGAATCGCGGAACGGATTCTTTTCGTCTAGCGAGGCACCACTGTATATTGGTGTATACTGTGTGAATGAACGTGTTACAAAGGTGGTGTAATTTTGCGACTCACCTAGGACCTACTCATTAGCACCAACGTGTGCTGTCATTTTTTTCTTAACCTCTGTCTTCTTCAGAGGAGGAAAGACAGTAGGCTAGTTCAATAAAGCAGGCACCAGGCGCATTTTGCACCTGACTTTCAACCACTTGCAACCAAGTGAAGATGCCCGAGGTCCAGGATGGCGCCTGACCTCTCCACCATCTGGGGATCGTTGGATCTGGACTAGTCACATGCACACACACCCCATCCTGTGAAATCCTATCAGTTATATTTTATCTGCACGATCAGAATGAATTTCTGGAGCCAAATTGCTTTTTCTGTGCAGCTGGAGCAGGAGCAGTCACCATTAAGAAAAAGAAGTCGAAAGAGGCCAAGATATACATGGACTATCCCTGGATCAAGTGCCTTTTCTTCTTTAAGTTCTCAGAGCTCTTAACCTAGCTCAGGGTTGTCCTCTGAATTAGCCAGATGTTCAACTGAGAACCAGTCGCAGTCAATATGTCATTTGAAATATGAGACATTGGAGCCCTCTTGCCCCCCAAATGGCAACTAGGCTTTCCATTTTGGCGAATGTAACTGAAATATACTCGGAGTTGCGTAGTGATTTCATGCTTTTTATTGCACCTTGTAGGGACTCTGGCTTGCTGATAAGAAGGTTGGTGGTTCAAATCCCCGCAACGGGGTGAGCTCCCGGTGCTCATTCCCTGCTCCTGCCAACCTAGCAGTTTGAAAGCACGTCAAAGTACAAGGAGATAAATAGGTACTGCTCCAGCGGGAAGGTAAACGGTGTTTCCGTGCGCTGCTCTGGTTCACCAGAAGCGGCTTAGTCCTGCTGGCCACATGACCCGGAAGCTGTACGTCGCCCCAAACCGGTTTGAAGTCCCATAGCGGTTTCGTAATTTTTACCCGGCAATATATTGTGAATATTGATGTACGTGTATGCATTTGCTCCATGCAAAAATCACAATGTGGGAAAAACTGCAGAGCCAGCCAGTGCGTCTCTCGATTGCTGCAGCCCCTGTTAGCTGTGCTGGCTCAGCTCTCCTCTGAGGGAGGATTTGCAAGGGTCAGCAAATCACGAGAGCAGGCGCTGGCGAAAATGCAGGGAAAACCGTGAAGCCAGCTGATGTCTCTACATACCTCCATCCTTATTTCAGACATTGTGATACATCAGTATATCGTGATGTTTAGCTGGTGATATACCACAATGTTGAAAACCAGATATCGCCCAGCCCTACTTAAGTAAAGTTCTTTTTCCAGGATCCTTGGGGTAACGGAAATAGAACCAGGGTTTCTTTTGTAGCAGGGAGAATGGTGATCAGCTTCTGGAATAACTTAGGCTTAGCTTTGGAGTGATCATACTGCTTCCCGTTGCAGTCATGGCCCAAGTGTCTTCACCTCCTCTTTTGGTGAAAATCCAGAGCAGGCATAGGCAAACTCGGCCCTCCAGGTGTTTTGGAACTACAACTCCCATCATCCCTGACCACTGGTCCTATTAGCTAGTGATGATGGGAGTTGTAGTCCCAAAACACCTGGAGGGCCGGGTTTGCCTATGCTTGATCCAGACTCTTCAGATCTTGTAGCAAGGCTACTGAAGTATGCTCTTTTTTGGAGCTCTCTTGTCTTGTTTGGGACACGGGTGGCGCTGTGGGTTAAACCACAGAGACTAGGACTTGCCGATCGGAAGGTTGGCGGTTCAAATCCCTGTGACGGAGTGAGCTCCCATTGCTCGGTCCCTTCTCCTGCCAACCTAGCAGTTCAAAAGCACATCAAAGTGCAAGTAGATAAATAGGTACCGCTCCGGCGGGAAGGTAAACAGCGTTTCTGTGTGCTGCTCTGGTTCGCCAGAAGTGGCTTCATCATGCTGGCCACATGACCCGGAAGCTGTACGCCGGCTCCCTCAGCCAGTAAAGCGAGATGAGCGCCGCAACCCCAGAGTCGGACGTGACTGGACCTAACGGTCAGCGGTCCCTTGTCTTGTTCAGACATTGCTTCTGCTGTAGCTTTCTGCCTTTTCAAGAGGTTAATGCCAGGACTTGAAGCACCCTGCGAAGCGTTTTAGTGTTTTCGCAGTTTGACGGCACCCAATAAACAATGAGAGTCCGAGATATTCAAGAGGCTTTTCCCTCCCACGTACTGTTTCTAGGATTATGAAGAAAGAGGAATAGTGGTGGAAAAGCTTAGATCAGATTGGCTGCCCATCCCTTCCCAGGTGGGCAGTGGTGTAGCGTGGGGGGTGCAGGGGGGGCCGGGCGCAACATCTGGGGGTTAGGGTTAGGGGGCGCAAATCCACGGGTTAGGGGGCGCAAATTACTTGCCTTGCCCCGGGTGCTGACATCCCACGCTACGCCACTGTAGGTGGGCAGTGGTTGTGGACCTCACCTCTGTTCACCATCCCCATCAAGTAGAGCCCACATGTCTTGCCAGCACTTAGGGAAATTCCCCACCTGGCAGAATCAAGGAAGAGGGGATTCCCCACCAAAATGCTGGCATCAAAAGGGCCAATAAGCTCTGGATGGGCAGTGTTTTGCCGGCTGGCTGGGCATTGGCTGTGGGCCATGTTAAACTTGGTGCCATCCTTTTGAGTTGCAGGTAAAAAGTGAAATAGCCTGGATAGCTCAGCTGGTTTGAGCATGGTGATGATAGTGCCAAGGTTGTAGGTTTGATCCCCGTATGGGACAACCGATGCTTCTGTGATACTGCAAAGGTTTGTGTTTGATGAGCAGACTAGAATAAAATAAAATAATTAGCTTATACTCTTCGCTTGAATTTACATTATTGTTCCGTTTCTGGCCATGGATATGCAGGTGCTTAAAATGGGGGCGTGAGGGTGTTAAAAGGTATGCTAGATGCAAGCAATCTCAAAATAGGCTGACTGTCCTTGTGAGAACTTTGACTTTCGTTTTTATGTTTAGGTTGTGTGCAGCTGATACTTAAAATTTTGTGTCAAGGTAGCTAATTCTAAGGATCATTGGGCATGTTGAATTTGTGCAGACAATCTCCATTACCTGCGTAAAAATGAAACAAAACTGAAATTTCATTATGCACCATACTGGTCACGGGCCTAGCAAAATGTTTTCTTCCCCTCTGCCTGTAATGAGTCCATGTTTATCCCTATTTTCCCCAGTGCCCCTTCATGGGCTTCCACTCGCAAAAAAGGGGATAAACATAGGCTCATTCCTTGGCTTAAACAATACTGGAAGAATGTGGGATTTGCCAGGCCTCTTGTGAGTGTTGTGTATTTCTACCGTGGGCCAAATGTTGCATTTATCGTCGCTTGCCATAACCTGCCGATCTCGTATCGCTAAAAGGCGATTCACTTTGTTTCTTAAATGTCAAGGTAGGACATTTTTCTGTGTGTAAGCAATGGTGGTGCTGATTCAAGAACATACCATTACTTGTTCCTAGAGTTGGAACACATCCTAAAAGTTTCCAATGTTCTTGTTAAATCGATTTATTTCGGTCGCTGACCAGAGTGGTGCTTGGAGTGTCTGCTGTTCTCCTTCCAATGACTTGCTTGTCTCTGCCATGTCCGCTGTGCTTCCATACAAACCTCAAATCTCTGTACATTAATTGCTTGGTTTGCATTCTGACTGAGTGGGTGTTTTTGTGATGTTAGAAGAGGGATTTTTCCAAAGGCTGCAGTTTATTCTTGAGACAATTTCCCTTTAATCTTAAATGGCCCGTATTGCTTCTGTTCACATTAAGAGTATGTACAATAGTTCTCTTGAAGTTTTTCATTTCCACTTCCCCTTATTCCTGGGAAATTTCCTTGGCAATTTGTAAAGGAGTGGTTTCCTTTGAAGGAGCTCTGTGTTGTCTTAATAGTGAGAAAGATTTGTGTGTCGAGGTCCCCAAGCTACCCCAATAAAACCCAATTCACACAGTATTTTTGTTTAAGGTTTTAGGCATAATTTTGGCCACAACTTTATTAAAATACAAAAAATGTGACTGATTGCTTAGGCATTGGTTATGACTATCTGATCCCGCACGGGGACAGACTGACATTCACACGCCCGCGAAAGTCAGAAAGGGAAAACATTTTGGGGAGAAAGATGGAGCTGGGTACCATGTCCTCGCCTCTCCACAAATGCTCCCAGGGGCTCTTGCGTGGCCCTAGCCCCTTGACAGGGGTTCGGACAAAAGCATGGTGAGCCCCTGGATTCCTTTAATGGAATACCCTTGCAGCAGGAGCATTGGAGGGGCAGACACAGCCAATCCATGCCCCTCCAACAACCAATTCATAAAACCAATGCCTAACCGCAACCTTACAAGTTGTGACGATTTGCTACGCGGTAGGCAAAAACCAAATAGCACCAGCCAATCAGCCAAATGGACAAAATTCCTACCGGGCCCTTCCCCAAAAGCAGACGACCCCATGACAGGCATAGCAAGGTCAACGCGAACAACCCTAAATATAGGGAGGGTGGGCAGGTGATCTGATGCACACAGCGGAAAGAGGAAGCTCAACGCTGCATGCAGGGAATTTAAGAGTTCTGACTGTCATTCACAAAATGGCAACATCAACTTCTCCCCGACGACAAGAGGAGCCCAATCGCAGCAGTGGCCGACTACCTTCACCCGCCCAGCAACAGTGGGATGTCTTGATAGACCCCACCGCAACACATGCTCTCTATGATGGAGAACACGCTGTCTCACACGTTGCATATTATTACAGAGCACAATAGCATGAACGCAGAGATAGAGGTAGTCTGTTTCAGGACCTCATATTTCTTTGCCAAATATTTTATACTGGTACCCTTGCCATTGCAAATATTGCGGGAAACAATTGATAGGTCTCCTGCTGCCCTCCGGAAAGGCTATTTGAGGTGTGGGCTTCAGGGGAAAGGAAAGACTGGTTGTGTACAACAATATCACCAGGCGCATTTTGCACCTGGTTATTGGCCACTAGCCACCAAGTGAAGGTAGATGCCCAGGCGCCAAGATGGCACCTTGACATCTCCACCTTCTGGAGATCTTTGGATCTTGACGACTGTTTTCACACACTAGCAACGCATCCTGTAGAATTCCATCTGTTATATTTTACCTGCACAATTGGAACGAATTTCAGGAACCCAAACCATTGTATTGGAAAATTCGACTTTTGAGCCGTCCGGTCCCAAAATGTCCACTAGACATTCTGGTTTGGCAACCATAACCCTGGTTTAATGAGCCATTTGGCACCTGGCTTATATAGTTTCCAGCACTGGTTGTGTAGCCTGCCTTCCCCTGTTGAAGGTCTGAATATAGTTCTAAGCAACCATCATCTTCTGGCTTGGCCCAGAAAGAGCATAGCCTTTTCGTCTTGCTTACCATTGTATTAAAAACTCACAGTACCACTCAAGCTGCTGACATCTTTTATTCCTTTGGAAGAATGTAGGAGATTTTTTTTTTATTTTATGATATAGTGAAGTGTGATGTGTCTTCTAGCGAATGTGTACAATGACATGACACTAAATGTATCCTGTACCACTGCTTTTATCAGGTTTGTCAAGGTATTACATGAACAGCTAATAAATGTCATTCCTGTTCAGTATGTGTTCCATCTCGTGTTGAATTTTCCCCAGCTTATCTCATTCATATTCAACTTGTAACTTGATAATTCTGTCCTTGGAGGATTCACTGTTTTATAGCAGAGTGTGTGCTTTTTGCAGTGGATAGAGAAAATTCTACAGCTTAGGTGCCTTACCACTTAATTGAGGCTATATACGTAGTGGCGCAGATTTGCAAGCAATCCAGTGAGCTAGTTGACTGTTAATATACTTAATTTTGCAACGGCTGCATTTTAATCTTAACGATTTTGAACTTTTGACCAAATAATGTCTGCAATATGAAAGTTTAAACCTGCCGCGTACACGGTTGTCTGTAGCACTTGCATTGTGTATGTGATAAAGTGGGATCACCCCCCCCCCTTTTGTAAATTGGAAGATAATATTTTATTTCAAGCTCTTGTTGTGCTACAAATAACCTAACGGAAGCTGTGATGTTCAGTAACTCTTTTCCCGTTAGCTAGGAATTTTTGTGGATCTCCTTTTGCAAGACCGAACTAAGCTCTTCAGTTTGGCTTGCGTGTGATTGAAAGCCAAAAATAAGTGTCCCGAAGAATGAATTTGCTCCAAAAGGCAGTCCCCGCCCCGATGCAGTGTTTACATACATGTATCTATGTTTTAACAGGACAGATTGGCATACAATTGTATTTTGGCAAATGAATCCAGCTTAGAAGAGTTAGCAAAGATAGCTTTGTGTATTCATGGTTCTGTCTTAAAAAAAATTACTTCTATCCTGCCTTGACTATCCTGCCAGCGCTGACCCAAGTTCAGAAAGCTGTAATCTGTTGTAAACGACACATTGGCAGTATTTGTCACTGCCTAGGTTTGCAACATTTTGAATCCTGGCAGGTTTACAATTTGCATGGGGCCTAACTTAATTTCTCTGTGTGCCTGGGAAACAACGCATTATTGAAGACCATTTCTTTATTGTGGCTCTGTTGTTCCATCTCTGTAATGCTTTTCAGCTCTCGCTAATGCTTCCCAATAAATAACACACTGAATGAGGGTGCTATTACAACATCAAATTGAACAAAGCAACTTATATCCTACTAAGGATATTATTTATGAACAGGGTGGATTCTAACAGAGCTAGACGGCAACTGATATGTAATTTAGAAGGCTTTTATTAAGGGGAATATGTATAAAATAGCCCATGGACACACAATTCAGCCCCATTTTCTCATTCTACCTGTCTCCACTAGGCATTTAATTCCCTCTCCCTGCCTGCCCCAATGTGCTCATCGTAGACACTTGTCTACAACACATGCATTTATTATACATTTAAGCAGTGCTTTTTTTGGGGGGGGAGCAGGGGTACGCATACCCCTAAACATTTTATGAATCTTTGTACTTTTGTCCAATTTACTGTATTTATTTTTCCCAATTTGAACTATAAAATGGTGGTTTTCTTGAGTTAAAATGAGAACACCCCTAAAAAAATTTTTTTTGGGGGGTGGGAAGCACTGGGTTTAAGGCTTGGGTGCAAACAAAGCTAGCTTGTGCCACCTTTTTTTTTAAAAAAAAAACCAAGCTTCTAAAAAAAAGTGTCTTAATTCATGCAAAGCAACGGCGGCGGCACATTAAACGAATTTGAAAAAGATTAGATTGGAATTGCCTGAAAATTCTATTAAGCCACACTGCATGGACGTGCTGGGAATAATAAAGACAATTAACGGTAAATTTGTACAAACTGATTTGTTGCATTATCTTTTGCTAATCTAACATACGGTACTTTTTGTGTCCATATTGCAGCCGGCAACTCCAAACTAACATGGCAGTCAGACTGTGTGATGTGGCTTCTCTGCTTAGAAGTGGTTCGTGGGCAGCAGAGCCTTGGACTGGGGTCTGTGGGATTTTTTTATTAAATTCTGTAGGATAATTTTCGACATGTTAAAAAGTAGTGCTGAGGCCATACCAAACCCTTCAAATTATATTTGGAATACCTCTGCATATACCACACCTTCTCTTTAACTTTTGGTGCAGGAATCAGTCTGTATCCCTGGTTTTGGGGGACGGGGGCTCTCAGGGCATCCTCTGAACTTGTAAAATATACAAGTGACTTCCTCGAATAACGTCCCCCCGACTTTCCTCATAGTAACTTGTCCTGGAGTTGAACACCCAAGTCAACATTTGATTTCAAAAGAACAAAGCTTGCATTAAAGCTTTTATTTGGTATGGTCTGAATGCTGAATAACAGTAACTTTGGAGGGGAAAAAAATTATTAATGTTGTGTATTTTTTTGGTTACTGATGAAATTAATAGAATTCCATTCAAATTACTTTGGCCGGTAAAAAAAAAAGAAAAAGAAAGGAAAAAATATATATCTCAGGAACTGTTGGAAAGCCTGATCTGTATCAGGTGACAGCTAAGTTTTTATTCTGACACCTTCAGTGGGATAGGAACTATGTGTTAAAATACAGATTTATTAGCAGTGTTATTTTTCTAGAAAAAGTGATGGATCTCACCATGAACTTCTCCCTTGTTCTCTTAGAACGCCAATGGCGCTCACCTGAGAGGTGCTGCGGTGAGCTCTGGCAAAAAAGCCCTGTTTAATAGCATTGCTTTATTTGGAACAGTGCAGATGGTCTTGTAGCTGAGACATAATTACAGATAAAGGGACCACTAGGGTCATCTAGTCCAACCCGCTGCAGTTCAGGAACCTTTTGCCCCACGTGGGGCTCGAACCCACAACCCTCAGATTAAAATCTCATTATCTAACGATCAAGCTGTTCCAAGGAATCCAGACTCCTGAATCTGTTCATTTGAATGATGGTCTAGGATTTCACTCTTGCTGTCTGAATATGAAAATACAATATGCAGCTATATGATAATACCGTGGTGGTTGTTTTTTTGTTTGAAGAAGCCTTTTAAAAATTGTTTTCAAACAACGGATGCTTAAAAAACATATTTATTTTTAGAAAGCTTTAATCTAAGAACAATGTTTTGGCCCAACAGTTACTCAACTTCTGGCAGGTATAGCAGGGATATTTGAACAGTGACTTGCTTAAAGTGTTCTTGGTCATTTTGTGCCTAGGCAGTTTAGTTTTGCTTAGAGTCTTTTGTGTAGAGTTTATGTTGGTCGAAGTGAAAGGATTGCTTATCGCGAAGATGTGGTTCTTTAAAAATACACACTGAAGAGATTTTCTCTTTTTTTCCTGGAACCCAGTTATCTCCTGGGTTAATCCATAATCCTCTCATCCCTTCGCAAAATATGTGCAATTAATGTAAATACAGGCTTATTCCCATTATTGTCAATATACAATTGTAAGTCTTCTTGAACGTCCCAAAGGCAGAAAAAAAGGCATGTTTTGCCAAAAGGCAAATTGCTGACTCTAAGCTGGAGGTTCCTTTGTGGAGCTTTAGGGTAGAGAACAGTTTTACTGGCGCAAGTTGAAATAGGGTTTGTGTTTTGTATTGGGAAAAAAATTGATTGAAATTCTTTAAATTGATGAAATTTGTCCGATTTGATTGAAATCTCAGGCTCTGAGCTGTAAAATGTCAGCAGTACCCAACGATTGCCAAGCAGTAGCAAACCTTACATTGAAATGAATACACACAGTTAGAATAGTCATATCTTATATGAGCAACCCCAGTTCTTCTGGTGGACAATATTTGAGGTTAGTCCAGTTTAACTACAAGCATAGATACAAAGATCTCTGGGAACATTGGGGAGAGCAGGAGATGTCAAAATACTTGCGTAATAATTGATGGGTACACCTTTTCCTATCTTAGAGTCACCGGCAAAAAAGGGCTTATGTCAGAAGGCAAACGCCCACTCTACTTTAATCCTCACTTAAATGCAACATTTTGGAACAGAAATTCGTATTTTGCCAGCATTGTGACCAATGCGGCCAACTCTCTTCAATACTGCAAAAGTAACCAAAACAGTACATTGCTTCTAGTAATGCCTTTCGTGAAGTCTGCCATTGATTGCCATTGTTAATTTAGCTTTTGCAATCACCATTGAAATTTCTAGTTTGTGTTTTCCTTAGCTGAACAACTCTGGGGCTTCATCTGAATTTTGTATTTGCACAGTTAAATCTTAGGATTTACTGAAATAACAGCACTGGCTTAGGGGGAAAAAAATATTTCTAATCCCTTGCTGTCAGTTAAAGCTCATGGGATTCCCCCCCCCCCAGCCCTAATTTATAAAATCTTTCAGTAGAACCTTTGTTGTTGTTGTTGTTGTTTTAAAAAAACTTCTAAATGGATTTTATTGCTAGATAATTAAAACCATTTCATTTTATTGTTAAGACCATTATTGCAGACCTGACAGCTGGGCACTGTTTTATAGTGACAAAGCTTTAAATTCTTGGCTAGAATCGCTAATAGATTCTGAAATATGAATTCTGACAGTTCCCATTTTCTCTGTTTTTAGCAGGTAATTGCTGCCATGGAAACACAACTGTCCAATGGGCCAACTTGCAATAACACAGCCAATGGTCCTACTACCATAAACAACAACTGCTCATCACCAGTTGACTCTGGAAACACGGAGGACAGCAAAACCAATTTAATAGTCAACTATCTTCCTCAGAATATGACACAGGAGGAGCTCAAAAGTCTGTTCGGGAGCATTGGCGAGATAGAATCCTGCAAACTTGTAAGAGACAAAATAACAGGTACGTAAGCACTAGGTTTTTGCAGATGCACCGACACGTACATGTTGCTGCTTGAACAGGAGTCTGCATTGCATTACTTCTGAATTTCAAGGGTGTGGGGGGGGAACATGGTGTTTTATCTCATCTGTAATGTGAGAAATAGAAAGCTTCATATCAAAGAATAGTTTGCAAAGGCTTTTGGAGAGCAATATTTTGTCGCCAAGGCAACATGCATGTTCATCTTCTTAGCAGTTCTTGGTTTTCACTACCAGAAAAATGAAGTCTTGACAGATTTTAAAACTGCCTTCTTGTAACTTAATTGTTGTCATGGGGCGAGGGTGACGGGAAAACACCAGAAAGTGAAGCTGACCTTTGCATTTCACCTTAAATGTTCTGAGAAAAAGATCAAATGAATCATGTGTGGACGCTTCGGGAAACTTTTAAAATTGGCCTTATATCTCTTGATTCTTCACAACCAGTGCAGAGCGCAATGCTAGCAATGCGGAGCTGAAAATAATTTTCCTTTAAGAAACCCAACGGTGCCACTTTTGGGTTAGTAAAATAAAGGTCTTAAATAAAAGTGGAATTTAGGATCAGAAAACGTCCAAACAGTTTACAGGTACAGATGCCCAGTGAACCGTAAGGAACAGGAATCAGTATTTTAGTCCCAGTTGAGGAAGCCACGAAGTACTAAGCACCCCCAGCTGTTTTCTGCTCACAGAGGTAGACCATGTGAAATACCATATTTTTCTGTCTATAAGACTATATTTCCCCCCAGTTTTTTTTTAAGTTTAAAATTGGGTGTCGTCTTATACACGGAATGTTGCAGTTATTTTTTTCTTAATTTTGGGCTCAAAAAATAGGGGTCGTCCTATACATGGGGGCGTTTTATACATGGAAAAATACGGTACATAACTTGAAGGCAGGGATTTGCAGGTCTCTTTCAAGTGCAGCAAAGTCCATCAACTTCAAGGCACTGAATCCATCCTGTAGTTTTCCAGTTCATTATGGGTCACCCTTGGCAGTGAAACCGAAGTTTGTTCGTGTGCTAATAGTTCGACAAAGTCCCGCCCCCACCCTGACTTTGTCTCAAGGTTCTGCATTTGCATTATTCTCTTGGCAGCGTCCAAGTATTGTGTTCCATCTTTCCCCCTCTTTGTTCCCATTCATCACCCTGTTGGCTGCCATATTGACACTTGGATCTTGGAATCTCTCCTGAGCTTTCGGGCCAAAAAAGGCATCAAGGAAGCTTAGTTGTTGTGACTCTCCAGTGCTTGAAACGAATTGCACTTGCAGCTGGAAAGTTGGGTTAGCAGTATATAAAAAGTTAGCCACTTAAGTGATTGGGGGGGGGGGCATGGTTTGGCTTAATGCACTTTATGGAAGTGGATGGAAAGTGTGTGGTCCTTGCTAAGTCTTGGTTATGCTCCCCAACTGCACATTCACTGCTTGTAATTGATAATGTTGTTGTTGTTGTTTAGTCATGCCTGACTCTTTGTGACCCCATGGACCAGAGCACGCCAGGCACTCCTGTCTTCCACTGCCTCCCGCAGTTTGGTCAAACTCATGTTGGTAGCTTCAAGAACACTTTCCAACCATCTCGTCCTCTGTTGTCCCCTTCTCCTTGTGCCCTCCATCTTTCCCAGCATCAGGGTCTTTTCCACGGAGTCTTCTCTTCTCATGAGGTGGCCAAAGTCTTGGAGTCTCAGCTTCAGGATCTGTCCTTCCAGTGAGCACTCAGGGCTGATTTCCTTAAGAATGGATAGGTTTGATCTTCTTGCAGTCCATGGGACTCTCCAGAGTCTCCTCCAGCACCATAATTCAAAAGCATCAATTCTTCGGCGATCAGCCTTCTTTATGGTCCAGCTCTCTTGATAATGTAAGAGCGTCTTTTTTTGAAAATCAAGAATTGCAATTCAAGCAAATTGTACTTAGGAGTTTTGAGGGGGACTCCTGTCCAGTCACAGTTTCTGCAATGGCTAAAGCAATAAGCCTGGGTATAAGAGGCTGTGTAGAGAACCAGTGGCCCCTCACTGAAATGAGGTGGGAAGCATAGAGAATACTTTTTTCTAGGGCCAAGGGAAAGGATTGTACCATTCTGTTGGCTTCCACCACCTCCCCATTTCCTCTGTCTGAAGAAGGGGCAGAGGAGGTCCTTATCAGAGCAAAGCATGCTGGGCTCGCTCATAGGCTGAGAAAGTTCCTGCACCACCATTGTGGTGGGAAAAGGCTGAACTAGCTCAGTAGCTTTTGAGACCCTTATTGAAATCAGTTCTGAATTGCCATGGCAAATTGCGAATTTCCTGCTCTGCCTCTTGTTGGGCAACCACAGCTTAATCCTTGGCAAGCTCTTCATTTTGGATTACTAGCAGGAAAGCTGTCCTAA
Source organism: Podarcis siculus (assembly GCA_034642415.1). Lineage (NCBI taxonomy): Eukaryota > Metazoa > Chordata > Lepidosauria > Squamata > Lacertidae > Podarcis > Podarcis siculus. Next base: position 2,341,042 of record JAXCMG010000089.1, on the reverse strand, counting down.
AAATGCCCAGCCGCCTTGAAAACAGGTGCCAACCGTTTATTCTTCCGGGCTTCAATGATCTAATGTAGAAATGTCCAAATTTGAAGTAGTGCAAAATTGTTATCTTTCGAAGAGGAGTGCCTGTTTTTGATTGAAGTCCTATGTTCTGGGAACATTGAGGGAGACGGCGAGGGCAGATGTAGGTATTTCTGACTTGCAGTATGGTCATTGAAAAACTCTAGGGAGAGATCTGTCAAAATTTGTAGCCTGTTAACAGAATCCTGTGCTGCGGACATTAGGGCCTCAACTGATTATTACTTTTAACAATTGTAATAGAGTGAAGCAAACCAAAAGACCAGGTTTAGAAACCACCAGAAATAAAATTTACAAAATAGGCAGCTAGGATTTCTGCATGTCTTGCTTCGCGTTATACAGTGGTCAAAAATAAGTATATTTGGAAAGAAAATTCCCCATATTGTAGTCTTGTATTGTAACTGTAGCCTTCAGTTCACGATTGCTGAAATAACCTGTTGGTGGCAATGTTGGAAACAAGGAAGACTGAATCTGATCTCCAAGTTTCCCAGGGGCACTTCCAAGTCCTTTATCTGTTACTGTTACATTTGAGATATATCTATATCTATATCTACATCTATCTATCTATCTATCATCTATCTATCATCTATCTATCTATCTATCTATAGATATATATAGAGATAGATAGATAGATAGATATGTGTGTATGTGCATGTGTGTGTGTTTGTGTGTGTGTGTGTAATGTAGATTATATATGTATATGTATACATATATATGTGTGTGTGTATACACACACACACACATATATTTATATATTTATATATATGTATATATGAGAATGTCCAGTAGCACCTTAGAGACCAACTAAATTTGTTCTGGGTATAAGCTTTTGTGTGCATGCACACGTCTTCAGATACTTAAATTTGCATTGTGTCTTGTTATATTGTTATATCAGCACTTCCAGAACCGTTACCCCAATTTCTGTACCTCTATGGGGGCCAGAGTATGAATGTCTATACTCAACTATTTGCTAAGATTATAATTCTTTCCTACTTTGCTAGCTCCCCTTGTCCTTAAGGGTGAATTTCAATCTTCATGGTCTCAGGCAGTTACAACTGAAATTTTAGCTCTGGGTTTTCCCCTTGATCATTTGCTCAGAATGGGTTTTGGTCAGGCTAAACCAGCCATCAGGCAGCGTATGACTGACCTAGAACGCCGAACTGATCTGGGTAGGCTCCACTCCTTTATTGTCAGTGATTGTAGCAGGTACCATCCTGGATTAGTATAATATATTGACCGATAAGACAGTCCTAGGTGAGAAGGGTTTCCTTTCTGACAGATAGATGACCACCTAGACCTGCTTTTATGTCTATGTGATTTTACATCATTTTTTCCTCTTTCGAGCTTTTAAATTTTGCCATTGGTGTTCAATGTCTTGAGATCGGTCATTGACCATAATAAAATGACTTGTACCTCTATGGAATGGTATGCCTTTGCGTCCCATGGAATCGCTGAAACTTGACTCTGAAGATGACAGGTTCATCAGAGCTTTATGGACTGAGAAGGCAAGTCCATTCAGTAATGTGCGTTATAAAACCTTCCTTTTTGTCATTGTTCTGCGTCCTTAATTGATGAAATTTGAATGAGCTGATATTCAAGCACACAGGGCATGAAGTAAACTGCTCACATTTTTCATTAACAAGTACAGTGGTACCTCAGGTTACATATGTTTCAGGTTACAGACTCTGCTAACCCAGAAATAGTAACTCAGGTTAAGAACTTTGCTTCAGGATAAGAACAGAAATCGTGCTCCGGCGGCACAGCGGCAGCAGGAGGCCCCATTAGCTAAAGTGGTGTTTCAGGTTAAGAACAGTTTCAGGTTAAGAACGGACCGCCGGAACGAATTAAGTACGTAACCAGAGGTACCACTGTATATAGCAAGTTCCCATGCTTTTATTAAGCAAGATTGGATAAATTGGCGAAGGGCAAAGTCTGCCCCTTTGTAAACTTTACTTTGAGCCTAACTTTTGCATAACTTTTGCACTGTCTCTAGGCTATACTACTTCAGAGTACAGGTGTGTGCTCACATAATGGAATAATAATAATAATAATAATAATAATAATAATAATAATAATAATAATAATAATAAAGTACCTTGCCCATCTGGCTGTATTGCTTAGCTCATTGGAAAACTAGGTCTCTGTCTGCCTCTTTGAGATTGTTCTGTTCCACACTTCATCTCTTCTTAATACCAAAGAATTGGGGAAGATGGCTGCCACCTTTATTTTTATGCCTCTTTTATGAGACTATAGAGATGGGATCTGAGGGTTTGTGTGAAGGGTTTCCCTGGGAATTACCTGGTCACTTTACGGGGCGAATTCACGATTCACAGGCTGGCCCTTACGTGTTAGTCGCTCAGCACAGAAAGAGGAAACACTAATCGTGTTGCTTTTGCGTGATGATGTTTAATGCAATAGTGGGAGCTTGTGCAAGTTGCAATGATATGGCTGCATTTCCGCATAACATGACAACGTGTAGTTGATGTGGCACCCTTGAGATGCCGTAGAAGTTTGCATGCACAAAGGAAGTCTGGAAAACACTGTATCCCAAGAAATCTATTGATTGTTCGAAAACAACTTTCATCTGATTTCCAAAGACTTGACTTTCTAAACAGTGAATATTTGCAAGATGCCAGAACGGTTCAGCAGAATTGGCTTCTTGGTTATAGATCCCACAACGCTCCTTGGTTTTCCAGGGAGCTGCTGAAAATTATGAATCTGATCAGATGTCTGCTATAGAGCACAAATGGTGTAAAACTCAACACAGAGAATAGCAAACATGGCACTGTTTCTCAATAAAGCTTTACAGTGGCCCTGACACACCCTAGTATTTCAAAAAACCAAGGATCATGGCGCTGTGTGTGTGGAGAGTATGGCGCAGCAACTGAGCGTCCTCAGTGGTCCTGACATATAGGGAGATGGGAGAGACAAAGACAGAAGAGAGGAAGGAAGCAGACAGAGAGAGATGCAGGCAGAAGAAAAAGACTGGATCTGGAGTGGATCAAGCAGAAGATCCATTCCAGCCATTTTCTTCTGCCTGCCTTGTCAGTCTCATGACTCACCACCTCTTTGTGGAGAGAGATCTATGGGGCTAAGGGACTGCTTTCGTGACTGCTTTCGTGACATGCAAGCCTAAGGGACTGCTTTCGTGACATGCAAGCGAAAAGGAGCCAGTATGTATTACATAAGTAAAATTTAGTTCTTCATTAAAAAAAAAGTTTAGTTCAGTTTTAGTTTCTTTAGTTTGATGAATATTCACCTTAAAAAAATATATCATTGGCTTCATTCCCTAATTAAATGCATTGTGCATGCCTACACATCCAAAACCAGGGACTTGTTCGTTTCTCTTTTGCCATCAAGGCCTAAAACAATCCCTGTTTCCACTAATTTCATCTGTTCCTCACACTCCCTTTCTGAAAGAAATTCAGTTAAGGTATGTGAATTGCCCAGACACTGAGGTCCATCGCCCAGGGTCTTCTGGCAGTTCCCTCCCTGCGAAAAGCAAAGTTACAGGGAACCAGACAGAGGACCTTCTCAGTAGTGGCACCCTATTATTATTATTATTATTATTATTATTATTATTATTATTATTACCTGTCCAATATCTTCAGCAAGTAGTCTACAATCTCCTCATCATTCTCTTAGCTCATATTTGACTCCATCATCCAACTGCATCTCTAGCCAGTTTCTTGTTTGTTGTATTTAAATATGTTTTATTGTGGGTTGCATGTCTTTAGCGATATGCTCCTTGATTATTATTATTATTATTATTACTACTACTACTATGTTTGCATCCCTTGTTGTCTGCCTGGCTGTGTGTGTGCATGCCCTCCAAAACTGTATTCCTTTTCATTCTCCTCATTTGAACAAGTCAACTTCCATTTTCTGAAGGAAACCTTTTCCTGTAATAGATTCCTTGACTCTTTCTGTTAATCACGTTGAAGTCCTCTTGGGTTTGGTGGTGCCTTTCCAGATTGGAGGTTATATTCTAGCCGAGCTGTAATTGGGGCTTTGAATAATTCCCATGCATTCTGAAGAGATCTGCTTCTTGAGTTCCTTTCAACTTTTGTTTTACCAACCCCCCTCATTTTTGAGATGTTTCTTCTTTGGAATTCAAATGTGAATGTGCTAGACTTTCTTGGCAGTTGTCCACTTCCGTACGCATGTGTGGAATTTGTTAACAATTCAGCCTTCGTGTTGTATGGTTTTGGGGCTTTGTATAGCAGGGGCGTGTTTCAGGGATGGGAGTCACTTTTCAAAGAAGTGGATCACTTCCACTTGGTCCAGGCTCCTTAGTTTTTTCTTAATAGTTTATTTAAAACTTCAAGTCTCAACCTGAAAGAGAGTTTTAAAAGGATCTCTCCATCCCGGGTGAATGGGCATCAATATGGCAAACACAATTCATTGTAAGCAAGTCTAAAGTGAGGCACAGTGAAGCAAAAAATATATATCTTTCACATAAACATGCATGGCGTCTGAACTGCAGAGGATTGCCCAGAGTTTTACAGCTGGGGGGGGGG
>JAXCMG010000089.1:2312119-2326450 GCA_034642415.1 Podarcis siculus | reverse complement strand
TGTGCTCTTTGAGGAAAAAAGGTTTGCATCCTTCCTATTTGGACTGGTTCGTACTAGAATTTTGGAAGGTCACTTTGCACCTTGCACGTCTGTGGCATTGAGCGTAGTTGAGGATGTTCTTAGATCATAACTGTCAACGTTTCCCTTTTTTAAAGGGAAATTCCCTTATTCTGAATAGGATTCCTTGCAAGAAAAGGGAAAAGTTGATAGCTATGTCTTAGATATCTGCCTCTTTGCCCACTGTGTAACAGTGGTGTTGGATCTGGTATACAGCCGTTTTTGGCAAGGTTGAATGCCTAACTCACATTAATTTAATTTAATTTCTTAGGTGCCTACTACTAAAAATAGTTTTGAGATGACTTACGATATATATAATATATATATATATATCTAATATATAATATATCTAATATATCTAATATACCATACTTCACAGTGGAATATGCATGAGCTAAATCGACAGTGAAGTGCTTTTCCTGAAGAGACATTGATCAAACTGGATTGCATCTCTACTTTAATTTTATACCGTTACCTTAAGTTTAGCGATGCACTTGGGGGCGAATGAAGTCTCCTTCCAGGGCTCCTGTCGCATTCTTTTGCCAGCAACCACTGGTTGTTCGTTGCTGTTTCAGTTGCCTCAGCAAATGCTAGAGCCGTGGTTCCCAAACTTCTTTCTCTTGGCCACACTTTCAGAATAAAAACTTGCTTCGCGCAACACAGAATTTTTCAGAGATACGAAAAACCCTGGGGAAAAAAAAAGAACTCTTAGCAATGCTTGATTTATATTGGTAGGCAAACTAAGGCCCAGGGGCCGGATCCGGTCCAATTGCCTTCTAAATCCGGCCCACGGACGGTCCGGGAATCAGCGTGTTTTTACATGAGTAGAATGTGTGCTTTTATTTAAAATGAATCTCTGGGTTATTTGTGGGGCATAGGGATTCGTTCTTTTCTCTCTCTCCCCCTAATATAGTCCTAATATAGTCCGGCACCCCACAAGGTCTGAGGGACGGTGGACTGGCCCCCTGTTGAAAAAGTTTGCTGACCCCTGATTTATAACATAAAACATAGCTACTTTGTAATGTGATCATTGGTTATCCAAAAAGTATGAAACAATATAGCTACATAAGAACATGAACCATTCCCAATATATAATTTTAAACGATGACTAAGATTGTCCTCAATATCACTTAAGGGACCACAAGGTTTGTCCAGTCCAACCCCCTGCAATGCAAAAATATTTTGCCCAATGTGGGGCTCAAACCCACAATCTTGAGATCGAGTCTGATGTTGTACTAACTGAGCTATCCAGGCACACCTCCAATGCTCTTGTTCTCATTTTGAAAAAACATCTATCCATATTCTGCGAATAAAAATAATTTTGATACTATACTGCACTATGTTGAAATATTTAAATGTTCATTTGATTGTTTTTGAATCTTCCCACCGCTTTTCATGCTCTCCTGCCACACCCTTTGAGAACCACTGTGCTAGAGCATACTTTGCATGTGGGTTAAACCACAGAGCCTAAGACTTGCCGATCAGAAGGTCGGCGGTTCGAATCCCTGTGACGGGGTGAGCTCCCGTTGCTTGGTCCCTGCTCCTGCCAACCTAGCAGTTCGAAAGCATGTCAAAGTGCAAGTAGATAAATAGGTACCACTCTGGCGAGAAGGTAAACAGTGTTTCCATGCTCTGCTCTGGTTCGCCAGAAGCGGCTTAGTCAGGCTGGCCACATGACCCGGAAGCTGTACACCAGCTCCCTCGGCCAGTAAAGCGAGATGAGCGCCGCAGCCCCAGAGTCGGTCACGACTGGACCTAATGGTCAGGGGTCCCTTTACCTTTGATTGCAATGCATTTTTATATTCTTGTGTATTTTTTTACACTATATAGAATTGTTAATCTCATTTACTATGTAGCTGGGGCAGGAACATGCCGTAGGACTCTTGGGAGCCCCTTTCTGGTGGTAGTCCTTCCATCGGCGCAACCACAGGACCCCGCCCCATCCCTCTAAGCAGCAGAGATGCTGGGCTGCTTCCCTCCGCTCCACATGTAGTGTTCCTGCTATGTAGCATCTTTCACGTCTGACTTTATGTCACCATCAATATAATACATATTAATAGTTTATAGGTCTTTTATGGTGACAGTCTGCTTTCCTATTTGCTATGCTCACAGGTAAACAAAATAGCATTTGATACAATGGTGGCTCCCACTGGTAGAAAGAAAAGGGACTACAGTGGTACCTCGTGTTACGGATGGGATCCGTTCCAGAGGCCCGTGCGTAACATGAAATGCCCGCAACCTGAAGCGCTGCAGGCACGCGGCACAATTTGGTGCTTCTATGCAGGCGCGAGCGACGAAACCTGGAAGTAACCCTCGCAACACGTCTTACGGTTCTCAAAATCATATTTTGGAGAGTGCAGGAGACTTTGGGGAGAAAGAGGGAATTGATGGGAACATGCATGTGTCCACAAGTAAAAAAACCAGTGTATCAGAAAGGACATAAACACTATACCAACTATCATTATTTATTATATGCGACTGTAGCCTAACATGGAAGCTAATTACATAATAAGCAGGTACCTCTCACCAGTCTCCAGGGGTGTTTACCTGCCTAGAATGAGATGTTGATGTTCAGTGATGCCTCATGGCCGCAAGGATGGAGAAATGTGTATGTGTGGGTGGGTGCCAAACTCCTCCGATGTCTGTGGGGTCTACAGTGGTACCTCAGTTTAAGAACTTAATTTGTTCTGGAGGTCCGTTCTTAACCTGAAACTGCTCTTAACCTGAGGTACCACTTTAGCTAATGGGGCCTCCCACTGCCGCCGCACGATTTCTCTTCTCATCCTGAAGCAAAATTCTTAATCTGAGGTACTATTTCTGGGTTAGCGGAGTCTGTAACCTGAAGCGTCTGTAACACGAGGTACCACTGTACTGTATTAAGTCATATGGATTACTCCACTCAGAAGGCAATCTATGAGGGAGAAGGCACTGGCCGTTGGTTAAAAATGGGACCCCCACCCTGATAGAAAATGTGCTTCATATCTCATGAGAAGAGCTCACCCACAGAAAGCTTGTATCCATTTTCCCAGGCTCCCTGAATAGAATACATGTCTATATATCTAAGCATATTTGCTGTATGCTAACTTGTGCTTCAGAAATTCCAAGCGTTGTGTACCTGCATCTGTTTAAAGTTTTGTGACAACTTGCACTATTGCTGTTCTTCTGACAATAGCATAGTTTGTTTGCATGCTTCAGTGAGTACTTGGGAAGTAAATTAGTCGGCAACTATAAATTATTTTTAAAGTTACTTAGGCTGTCTTTTATTTTGTCTTCAGTGTAAAATAGCTTATCTACCTCTTGCTAATGAAGGGTTAAGATACAAATGTAGTTGCTTGCATCGCTGGGTAATAATATTTTTCTTCCCCCTTCTCTTTTTTCTTTTTTACAATCAGGACAAAGCTTGGGGTATGGATTTGTGAACTACATTGACCCTAAGGATGCTGAAAAGGCGATCAATACTCTGAATGGATTGAGACTTCAAACCAAAACAATAAAAGTATGTAGAATTTTTATGGGGGAAATTAAGTACTACTGGAAGACAGTGCACGTTGCTGTTTGTTCTGTGTGTTTCCAAAGGCTATACCTGGCTTTTGAATTGGTGGTTTATTCACAAGTCTTTAATTCCTGGGGCCTATACTACTAGTTGGCATATGCAAGGATATTCAGGACAAGTTTTTACCTCCATAGCAGGCATTTGCAAATATTCTAAAATGGCATCCTTTCACTTGGTAATTTACATAGTGTTCTAATGTATAGATGCTTGAAGAGGATAATGCATTTAACCACATAATCATTGCTGCCGCATAATAGTCGCACTCCCTTTTTTTAAAAAAAAACCCCTAAAATTGGTCCCAAAGCATTTACTACAGAATAGTCGCAGGCCAACTTCTGAAGCTTTGCTAAGCCTCAGGTCCCCTTCCTTTCCTCCTCAACCACAAGCTCCTAGGGGGAGCGGAGCAGGTGGGAACATTTCTCCCCATCCTGCTGCTCCTTTTTTATGACTGTTTTGGTGGAAATTCCCAGACGGCGGGCCGGATTTAGAAGGCGATTGGGCCGGATCCGGGCCTTAGTTTGCCTACCCATGACCTGGAGCCAAGCACAAAGCTTTCTGAGTACAGTGTGCTTGTGTGTTGCCTTCAGGATGCCACCTGTTCCTCTTTCTGAAGAGAAAAGCATAACACTGGGTGCATTTTTAGTCACAACCACACATTGTGAAGTGAGGTGGGCAACCAGAGATGATACCAGGATAGAAATTCCTCGTTTGCTCAGCCAAAGCAATTTGTCCTCCCTGCTCTCTCAGAAAAATAGAGGAATCTAATTAAATTTACTAGACTTCACTAACCTACTTAGTTGTTGTCACCTCTAGGCAGGACATGTTATGGTAAGATAAAGCAAATTGGAGCTTTTGTAAATTGCATTTACAAAATGCTCATAGAGAGAACTTAAGAGTAGGAATATTAGAACAACTTTATTTGTTTGTTTGTTTGTTTGTTTGTTTGTTTGTTTGTTTGTTTGTTGGCTAATAAAAAAACAACCCTGTCTTTAAGTCCACAGTTCAAGTTAGAATTAATTTCTTACAGGGCAAAGGCTAGCCAAATATTCTGTTTTTCTTTCATGGAAGATTTCTTGACATGACATTTCTTCTGAATTGTCAATTAATGTGTATATGTATAATTATCACCTGTCGGGAATATAGCTTTAAAAAAACACCACAACCTTCATTTTAACTCTGTAGGTTTTCTTCCCACTCGGCAGTATTTAAAAAATCATAAATGTATTGCCATTACGGAGGTGTTGGCAAGTGGGATTTGAAACATTTTTATTTTTTCTACGCAACTGCTCTAAAGTTTTAATAGCTACCTATGCAATAACTGTCCCAGTTACTGAAATTGTATATTTCCACACCTGGTTGTGAATTCAAATACTGGTTCATATAAGAGTCTGATTAAGGAACTTGATTTTTAAAGGGTACCAAATCTCACAGGCCTACATTTATTTTGCTTTGCTTTTTGTTTCCAATTGCAACCACTCTTACTGTTGAAGAGACAAGCCACTTTTGAGTTTAAAACTGACTTGCCTCTTTGGTAGCAAGACTGCTGTTTCTTGCCAAGGGTTTTTATTTCTAGGTAAACCTAAAAATGCAGGCAGCAGAGAAGTTGGAATGCACATGCTTAAAAGTCACATTGCACTTAAATAGGTTTCTGTATTTAAGGAAGGTGTTGCAATCCTGCAAACGTCCGTTTGTCACCTTCTCAGCACTTGGCAGTAACGGCTACTTCGAAACACATATGCTGGTGTCATAAATTGTTGTGGTGCCACCTGTATTCTGCAAACTTCTGAATTTACGAACATGCTTTTCAGAACGGGATAAATGCTTGAACTACAGTTGTGGGGATGCAGGTGGTGCTGTGGGTTAAACCACAGAGCTTAGGACTTGCTGATCAGAAGGTCGGCGGTTCGAATCCCCAAGATGGGGTGAGCTCCCGTTTTTCGGTCCCAGCTCCTGCCAACCTAGAAGTTCAAAAGCACGTCAAAGTGCAAGTAGATAAATAGGTACTGCTCCAGCGGGAAGGTAAACGGCATTTCCGTGCGCTGCTCTGGTTCGCCAGAAGCGGCTTAGTCCTGCTGGCCACATGACCCGGAAGCTGTACGCCGGCTCCCTCGGCCAATAAAGCGAGATGAGCGCTGCAACCCCAGAGTCGGCACGACTGGACCTAACTGTTAGGAGTCCCTTTACCTTTACCTTACAGTTGTCCAACATTAGAAAATATAGATAACCAAATATACTTTGCGGGAAAGTAGAACTGCCTCTTTTCAGTGAGCATATTTGAAGAAGAGAAAAAACAGCCGCAGAAAATCTTATGCAACTGAGAAGTACGGCTTGGTAGACACCAGTTTTTAATGGTGATCTTTTCCATTAACCAACGTGTCAAGAGAACGGTGAAATATGTATGCATTGTATAAAAATCCCCTTAGAACATCTGAAGGAAATGAACTGTGAAGGTGAGGAAGGAGCCCCCTTTGCAACCTCTGCAGTTGTACTTTCCATATTAAAGAACATTGATCCCAGTGAGTGGCAAAAGAAGGTCCTATTTGGAGGTTTAATTAAAGTGAGTGAATTTTATTGATGCTATCAATCAGCGGAGATTGAGGGAAAGGGCTTGGTGCCAAACCATTTAGTGCTCTTGACAGGGTAATTAAATACCACAGGACTGTACTCTCAAGATAAAGTGAAGTGCTTCTGCAGATGTGAGGGAGAATAACAATTTGTGTTGGGACCAAAAAATAAAATAAAGTCTAGGTCCCTTTCTAAATTGTCTACACGGGTTTTAAAAATTGTGATCAGAATAGTTTGGACCGATAGCAAATATCAGTCATATCACCTCTATTTTTCTAGAAATCGGGTCCTCCCTTAAAGAGGGCACGTATTGCGGTGAGACCTGGACAACCGACACCCTGTGTTGTGGGTGGGTACGATTGGTCAGCCACAACACCCGATTGGTAGGTCCCTCGAAGCTGGGTGCAATCTGGCCAATGAGACACAGTCCAAACGGTTCGAGGGACCTTGCTATGACCTTGCTATGCCATCGTGTGTCGTCTGTCGTTGGGACAGGGGCACGGCAGGAATTTTCCCCACTTGGCTAATTGGCCATTACCATTTGGGTTTCGCCTGCCATGTAGCAAATAGTCACAACTTGTAAGGTTTCAGATAGGCTCTGGTTCAGGTGATAGGGATGGGAGAACGCTTTAACTATCCCTATGTGAAGTGTATTCCGTTAAAGGAATCCAGGGACTCGACTGAGAGGGGGTTGTGCCTGAGTCCAGGGGGACATTTGGGTGGCGGAGATGGCCCGTTCCCATCTTTCCGCTTATCCAGGTGTTCACCCTTGGCTGACCTATGCTGGAACCCTGGGTCAGCACTACCTGCATGGCAGGGAGCTAGTTGAACCAGAGCCTATGTAACCAGTCACTTTCTGTAATCAATAAAGTTGTGGCCTAAATTCTGCCAAAAAACAAAAACAAAATTTTGGGTCAAGTGTGAATTTATTTAGGGGGGAGGTTTCTGGGTCTGAACACGCGAATGGTTCCCCCACCCTGATGGAAAATATGTTTGATATAACAAAAATATTGTCATAAGCATCCATGAAACAATTTATTTACATTTCTTGCAGAGTGGATTTGATTTAAATCAAGTGGATTTAAATCACGATTTAAATCACTAGTCGGTAAGGCTTGATTTAAATCACTAGTCAGCAAGACTTGATTTATTTATTTATTTTACAGAAAGACTCATTCTTCCTGGTATAATCTTAATATTTACAACCAGATGAAGGTTTCATTTTTGGAATAATAAATTTTCAGACTGGTTTTTACAGTTCTATCAAAAATTACTGATTTGGTTATACTAGAAATACATAGACATATAATTATGAAGTTATTGTTTATATTTGGACAACTTTTCTGCTGTAGTTTATTGGAAGGGAAAAAATAATAATTTACTTAATAACAATTTAAACAATTTATTTAACTAAAACAATAACATTATAGCATATGTATCCATGTTTGTTAACTGATGTGGTTTAAACGATTTAAAAACAAACAAACTGAGTTTTAACACAGATGAAAAACTTAAAACATTCCTTATTTCCTGATGAATAGCCTTTGGACTATAATGTAACTTAAATAGAAAACTATCTCTAAAAGATTTTTTCCTCCAAAAGCATTTTATTTTAAAAATCTGATTTAAAAAACAACTACAACCCTGATTTAAAATTTTAAAATCTGATTTTTTAAAATAAAAAAAAAAATCGTTGATTTTTATCCACCCTGATTTCTTGTGAGCTGTGAATGCCAGAAAGCAGTGTATAAACCAGAGTCGGGGAACCAATAGCTCTCAAGATATTGCTGTACCACAACTCCTATCATCCTGACTATTAGGCTATGCTGGAATAAGAGCTGTTTGACAGTGGAACCGTTTTCCTCAGGAGGTTGTGGACTCTCCTTCCTTGGAGGTTTTGAAGCAGAGGCCGTTTGGACTGTGTCCCATTGGCCAGATAGCACCCAGCTTTGAGGGACCTACCAATCGGGTGTTGTGGCTGAACAATTGTGCCCACCTACAACACAGGGTGTTGGTTTTCCAGGTCTCACCGCAATGCGTGCCCTCTTTAAGGGAGGACCCGATTTTTAAGCAGAGGCCAGTGCATTCTCCCTCGTGGGCAGCCTTTGGAGTGGAGCAATCCATACGACTTAATACAGTAGACCCCACAAACATTGGAGTTTGACACACGCACAAAAAAAGACATTGTTCCATCCTTGCCAGGCATGAGGCATCATTGAACTTCAACAACACCTTCCAGGCCGGCAAAAACACTTGGAGGCTGGTGAGAAGCTTCTGATCTCCGCACCCTGCATAAGATGAGATGCCTTTCCACATTGGCAAGCTGGGGGAAAAAACACAGCTTGAAATTTCCCATAACCTACGAAGAGCAGTTTGATATTGTTTCAACACATTTAGCTTGCAAACCTCTTGCTCGCTCTAGTCCAAATCACTGCGATATCAACAGGAGGAAATAAATTTGATTAGTTTAAATCGTAGCAAAGTCCATTACAGCAGCGGCATTGAAACCAAGGCAGCATGTTGGTCTTATGCAAGGCCAACTCTCTCCATGTCATGCAGCAAATAGCTTTCGTGAGCATCATTCAGACATGGAGCCAATCTGCAGGTGTGAAGGCAAGCAGAAAGGAAAACAGTCAGGAAAACAATGGGCAGGGTATAAATCATAAAAGTTGTTGTTTTTGTTAAAAATGCAAGAACAAGATGCACTTCTGCAACTACGGGGCACTGCCATTGCCACAAGTGAAAGAAGGATTTAGGGCAGGAATAGGCAAACTCAGCCCTCCAGATGTTTTGGGACTACAACTCCCATCATCCCTAGCTAACAGGACCAGTGGTCAGGGATGATGGGCATTGTAGTCCCAAAACATCTGGAGGGCCGAGTTTGCCTAGGCCTGATTGAGGGCCTTTTCTGCTTGTTGGCTCAGTTGGTAGGTTTGTTTCTGTCCTCTTGAGAAAACCTAAGATTTGATCACCGTGGGACCCATTCCTGGAATCACAAGTATTGGCCTGCCACCTTTGCAACTGTTGGTATTTTAATTACAGTACAGTCTCTAATAACAAATCAGTGATTTATGATTTTTGCCTTGGATGACAGGGCTAGCCTTTCGTTGGATGAAATGGCAGGCCCAGCGTTGGCTTAAGCGCTGCCGGCTGGGTCCTTGTTGCGGCCTGTGAGGGCGATGGAAAACATAATCCATGAAACTCTACAAGTCTGCGATTCTCTTCTCAGTAGATGCCCCAAATGCTCAAGTCATGTGTCACAAGCATTGAGGGCTCTGGGGGCAGAAAGCGGCTGTTGCTGCTGCTGTACTTCTCGTCCTGCTTCCCTGTTGATGGTTCTGGAAATTGTAAAAAAGAAAAGGAAAAGGAAAATATATCTTTTGCTTTGGCTAAATGAGATCATACTACAGCTTCCATTTATAACTTTTATTACTAACAGCAGAGTTCGAAATTTGCAAGGCATTTTGCACCTGGCTATTGGTCACTTGTGGCCAAGTAAAGATACCCAGGTGACAGGTCATATTGCTCCTCCAAATGGCAACTAAGCATTCAGTTTAGGCGACTGTAATCCTGGTTTAAGGAGCTTGCATATCTGAGTTTGTAACACTGACTAAGAGCAGTGTATTATACTAACCCCTAATGACTCACACATCGCTGTGGAGAAGGGGGTACTTGCCTCTGATTGATTATCCTTTTGCCCTCCCTAGATGTGTTCCAGGTTTCTCCCTTCCTTAACTAATTGATTCTTCTTTTGTCGATGATGGCTTTTGATTCGATTTCATTTTGCTATAATCAGCCCATATTTATTTATTAACACTGAAGATGAAGGAAATGGCGTCAACGGCCTCTATAACCGTCATGTCTCAACACACAATTTAGAGAGCAATTGCAAGGAACAAGGGCATTTAAATATACTTCTAAGTTATTCGGTATAGTTTGCTAGCATTGGATAACTTATCCGATTGGCATGGTACCAGTTGCAGAGGATGCAAGGTTCTTGGTTTAGATTGCCCATCTGGTTTTGAAAGGAAAAGTAGCCTTGCACAGTTCAATCTTTCTATTCTTCTTGTATAGCCATTTGCATGACGGAACAGCAAACACTTTATTCTCATCCCACAGGTTTCCTATGCGCGACCAAGTTCAGCTTCCATTAGAGATGCAAATCTGTATGTCAGTGGTCTCCCAAAAACTATGACCCAGAAAGAATTGGAGCAGCTATTCTCCCAGTATGGACGTATCATTACTTCTCGTATTCTAGTGGACCAAGTCACTGGTAAGTCGACAGCTGCGCCCTACTATCTCGCTCGCTTTTCTCAGCCTGGCAGGTTGTGAGATATTCCATCTTCCAATACAGCAAGCCTGCCTTCAGAATATATCAAAGGTATATATGGGCCAGAAAATACAATTTTCTGCCGGAGTTTTTCATAAATATGCATGGACTAAAATAGATTGTAGTGTGTAGTCAGCCAGCCCTGAGTCATTTCCACCTCGAAGGTGCAGGTTTTGAAGCCTGTTTCATGCCTTGTAATAAATTTACAGCTGCTATAATCCTCATTTCCAAGCCGCCGAGTGAAAATAGTCCCTGTACTCCTTATAAAGTGCTAATAAACAGTCTTAAAAATAAAATAAGGAAAGCAAAATCTTACACGGAAGTGCTCTGCTGTTATCTTAGGCTAAGTCTACATGAAATGCAAACTAGTAATTGCTACTCAGATTTTTTTATATATATAATGTTGCGTTATACTCGTGCTGAAGAATATTAACTGTTGAGATCTAGAGGAAAACAAATCCCACGGGTTTTAAAAAACAAGTCTGAAAGGCATATTGATTTGATGCATAAATATTAAACTCAGTCTTAACTCTCCAGGCACTGCCATCCTAGTGAGCTTATTGCTCCATATTTTTTTCTATTTCTGATATAATATAATCTCAATGAAGTAGACTAATCCATTAGAGGGGCTGGAGAATGGAGCACCCTTTCTCATTATTAAGGGTTCAGGGATCTTCTGTTTTCTCCCAACGCATTTCAAAATCCTAGGAAAATATACAGCAGGCTTTCCTATTATCATTCTGCCATAATTTCCAAGCTAGATAGCGTTTTCTTCAATGCCATGAATAAAATTTAAAATAGACCTGGTGACTTGGTGACCATTGGCTGCTTTTGCTAAACCAAGGTTTTGATTTGAACAGAAAGTAGGTTTCTGTGCATGGGTCCCAGTTCAGTCGTGGAACTGCACATGTACAAAGGCTAAGTACCGCACTTTTCTGTATATAAGACTAGGGTTTTGTTCTTTTATTAAATAATTGTGTTAAAATTTGGGGCTCGTCTTATACACGGATAGTGCATGGGGGGGATTTTCTTAATTTGGAGTCCCCCAAAATAGAGGGCATCTTATACACAGGGGCGGGTTATACACAGAAAAATACGGTATGTAAGAACATTACCATACTGATGGATCACCCAAAAGCATGTCTTAGATCAGCATCCTATTGGGCTGTGGTAAACCAAGACGCAAGGTTATAACACCACGTATTAGTTATGTTCATAACCATGGTTGAGGCTGTATTTGAGCAGATTATTCTGTATTGCAACACAGGGGTTTGTTTTTGCCACCATCAACATAACCATGGTTATGCAGACATACTTTGTAGAGAAGGACACATTATCCACAGGCCTGCTGTTTGTCTGCTTTTTAAAAATATGCATCGTCACAGTATTACACGGGAATTGCCCTTTTCTAATGAGCTTTTTCAGTGTTCCCTAAAATTCCCTCTTCAAAACAACAACAACGACAACATCCCCTTCCAAGGGTGTTACTTAAAAACAATGTGTGTTTCTAAAATGTGCATTCAGTTGGGGGGGATTGTAAAGTTGTCCTGTGCTTTGGTAGACTCTGGAACTTCATTGCACTTGCTGCTGATTAGGGCATACTCCCAGTTAACATTGCGGTATGGAAATCCACATTAAAATTTGTTCTGAAGGAGGATAGATAGAGTTGCAACATAACCATTGACTAGGGCTCTAGGTAGGGTCGTGTTGTTGTGTGTTGTCTTCTCCCCTGCCGTATGCATTAATCCAGTCCTTCCATATGACACGTGTGATTTTGCATCTCGCTGCTCGTAGCGGTGTGTGCAAAATCGGGAATAGCCTGAACCTAGGAAAGGCAGGTCCAGAGAATTCTCCCTCTCCACCCCACACAGATTGCTGTCAGCGTTGAGCAGAGTAACCATGTATGGAAAAGCAGGAGGCAAAAAATAAAAAATTCACACGCAAAAAAGCAAAATGGTGTGGTTTTGAGTAGAAGTACCTGATCCTGCAAATTAACCAAGTTGCCTAATACCAATGCCTTAAAGGTAAAGGTAAAGGGACCCCTGACCATTAGGTCCAGTCGTTACCAACTCTGGGGTTGCGCGCTCATCTCGCTCTATAGGCCGAGGGAGCCGGCGTACAGCTTCCGGGTCATGTGGCCAGCATGACTAAGCCGCTTCTGACAAACCAGAGCAGCGCACGGAAATGCCGTTTACCTTCCGGCCGGAGCTGTACCTATTTATCTACTTGCATTTTGATGTGCTTTCTAATTGCTAGGAGCTGGGACCGAGCAACGGGAGCTCACCCCGTCGTGGGGATTCGAACCGCTGACCTTCTGATCAGCAAGTCCTAGGCTCTGTTGTTTAACCCACAGCACCTCCTATGTTGTGCTAATTAAACAGCAGCTTTCAAGAGATTCAGATGGCGGGTTTTTTGCGCATCCCTACCTGGAGATTCCAGAGTTTGAATCTGGGGGCCTTCTGTGGCTCCAGAAGGCTATTGTCTTCTCTGACCCCTTAAACTTAAGTGTTAAGATTATGTTGCATGTGAAGCAATTTGTGTACCGCTTAATAGGTGAAAATACCTCTAAACCAGAGGTTTCTAAAGTTATTTGGCCTACCGCCCCCTTTTCAGGAAAAAATGACTCAGCGCCCCCCTGGAAATCTACAAGTCAAGCCTGATGGCTCAGTCCCATCTGCCCTAAGGGCGGGGCTGGCGCCGGAGGCCACCTGCCATTGGCCAAATAGGCAGGCAGGGAGGCTACAATCCACTTCCCAGGCCTGGGGGAAGCCAAAAAGGGGTTCCCCCAAGCCTTGGAAACCCATTGCATGACCGCCAAATCCAGGGGAGGTATTGTTGCTGTCTCGCAACACCTCCTGACCTGACGGTAAATGTCATTACACAACTGGTGAAACGTGTAAGAACAGTTCCCCCCCCATTTTTCTTTCTTTCCTTATGCTACCACCTCCCCCTTGTATTTATTCAACGCCTGCCAATTGCATCCACGGCTACTACTGCCCCCCTGGATCGTTCCAGAGCCCCCCCCGCCCCCCACGAGAGTGGTATTGCCCACTTTAGGAAACACTGCTCCAAACAGTGTCCAGAGAACTAAAGAAGAAGGACAAATGTTCCAAAATTATGCAATAAAACAATTAATGCAACATACTTACACACACACACATACATATCCTCATCCTTCTGACACACTTCCCCACTGAAGATATTTCCGCCTGCTGGCGCTTCTTTAAGACTCAACCCATCTTTCCTGGCTCCCACCAGGTCCTGCACAGACCCACAGATCACCCCCCAAAATGTGCGTCAAAGAGGGTTCCTGGAACCTGCTGACTTCAGCCTAGTCCAGGCATGGCCAAACTTGGCCCTCCAACTCCCATCATCCCTAGCTAACAGGACCCAGTGGTCAGGGATGGTGGGAACTGTAGTCCCAAAACAGCTGGAGGGCCAAGTTTGGCCATGCCTGCCCTAGTCTCTCACTCTAGGCTTGCTTTTTTTGGGAAGGCACCACAGTTGATGGGGCTTCCTTGAGCTTCCCGTAGTTGTGTCGCCTCCAGCATTCCAGCTGTTGCTGCACACAAACAGGACCAGGCTACAGCGGATTGGATATGATGGTGAACCACTTCAGAATTTTCAGCACCGCAGTTTTTTGGGGGGTCACCCTTTGTTCTTACCCCTAAAGCACAGGGCCACCGCAGAAAAGGTTGTGTATCCATTTGTTAGGTCCTGCGCCTTGACTCCAGTTCCTACAAGAACAGGGTTTCCCGGACTTGGCTCTCCAGCTGCTGATAATAATAATAATAATAATAATAATAATAATAATAATAATAATAAT
>JAXCMG010000089.1:2300803-2312109 GCA_034642415.1 Podarcis siculus | reverse complement strand
ATAATAATAATAATAATAATAATAATAATAATAATAATAATAATAATAATAATAATAATAAAAATAATAATAATTTATACCCAGCCACTCTTTTGCACTACAATTCCCATCTTCCATGACCCACTGGCCTTGCTAGCTAGGGATGATGGGAGTTGTAGTCCAAAAACAGCCAGAGACCCGAGTTTGGGAAACAAGTGTGTTACAACCTTCGTGGGGACAGGAACCGCCTCTTCAGGTTCTACAATAACAATAATCTTTATTGTCATTGTCCCATACAGAACAACAAAATTGGGGGGGGGGGGGAAATAAATCTACATAAGACATTCAAAACCAACAAGCCTTCTATCCCAGCCTGTTTAGCCCTCTAAAAACTCTGATACCCCATTTTTAAAAATACAATACACTCCCATAGAGACTCCTTACACTGCGTTTAAAACCAAAATCACATTTGGATAGAAACTGATTCTCAGGCGGCTAGTCCTAGTCTTTATAACCCTGTACCTTCTTCCAGAAGGCAGAAGCTGAAAGAGATCATTTCCGGGTTGCACACTATCCTGCGCTATCTCTGCAGCTTTCTTGTGGCACCTGGAAGCATAGATTTGACGAAAGGTGGGAAGAGTGCAACCAGTTATTCTCTCCGCAGTCTTTACAACCCTGGACAACATTGTTTTTTCCCTGGACAGCATTGTTTTTCTGCGGCTAGTCTTGTCCTCCGTTGCTTCATACGGCTTGTTGGCTTACATGTAGCTGTGCAAATGGGGGTTCTGGGTGTGTCGGCATTGTTTTGGAAGAGAGCAGTGAACGAGCCTTCTACCTTTATGCAGGAGTTTCAAGGGGTGTGGGCTTCATCCGGTTTGACAAGCGGATTGAGGCAGAAGAAGCCATCAAAGGCTTGAACGGACAGAAACCGCCGAGTGCCACAGAGCCAATCACTGTAAAGTTCGCCAACAATCCAAGCCAAAAAACAAACCAGGCCATCCTTTCCCAGCTGTACCAGTCTCCAAACAGAAGGTACCCAGGACCTCTAGCTCAGCAGGCTCAACGTTTTAGGTAAGTGGAAATGTATAGGAACCCTCTTGAGACCCCCAACCATTCGGTCCCAATTTTCCTTTGAACCAGGTTGTCCTCTCTCTGGTAGGAATTGCATTTCCTCATATGAGAGTTATTGAGTTTCTTAAACTTTTGTGTGTGTCTGGAAGGCATAGCAGTCAACACTTATTTAACAGCACTGCAATCTGTTAGCAGCTATAAACAGAAGAGTTTAAGCCGCTAATTAGTAACGCTTAAAAGAAATGGGGAAACATTCTTTTTCCAACCAGGGTTTTAGGGTTATTTTTAAACTTCTAGAGTAAATAATTCTACTAAATCAGACATTTTTCTCAACCTTACAATTCTCTTTATTTAAAAGTTTGCCTTGGACTTTGTCCATTCTTCTCTACTTTCTGGATCGTCCCTCTAACCTTGCCCTTTTTCTTATTTTTTCCTGTGGAAAAAAATGTTTTTTTGTTTTTTTAAGTAGTTTTTTGTGTGGGTCTCTGTTCCTGTGGCACAGAGCTTTGCAGCCATATGTTTTTCTCTTGTGATATTTTAGTGTACTGAAGAGGACAGATGGTGTGAATTGAAACAAATACTGTGTTGATCTACATTCAGTAGCTGCTTTAGGGTTTTCTATTTAGCGCTGTGCTATGAGAGATTTTGTGTTATGTGCATATGCACACTTGCACATGCATGCTCTGAACTTTGACGCTGGCTTGCACTAGAATCCGGGTTTTCCAGAAAGGTTATAAAGAGTTGGAGTCAGCCGAGAATTGCTGCAAAGTAGAGCAAAAACAGAATCGGATGAGTTGGTTTTCCTTCAAAGAGAAGCAGAATACTCACATTGGGGAGAGAAAAACCTAGGCTTTGCCAGGACTTTAATTTTAATGTTTCAATTAAGCACCTGGCCAGTGGCATAGTTAAACTAAATCCAGGCAACTTCTTTGCATTTTGTTCCACTAACTTTGTTCACCCTTAAAAGCGTTCGTCCTGGCGAGCTCTTCTGTCGGAGCCAACAAAGGCAGTTGTTTTTATTCAGTATTCAGTGGATTTTTCTAATCTTCCTAGAGGTTTTCTTTTGGTTTCTGTGTTTTTCTCATCAAAGGATACTCTTGTCAAGCCGCTGAATATTGAATAAAAGTAGACTTGCCCTTTCTCCATAGGCAGAATGCCTGCTCCAGTACTGAGTGCCGGGGCAGAGGTAGCACTGCTCAGAAGAGGAACCCCAGAATGCCCTGTGCCTGAAGTTAAGGCCATTGGGGAATGACTGCACTGACATGAAAAAAAGAGGTAAATAAACTCCTGCAGAAATGGCGACTGCCAGGGTTGGGACACACACAATGCCCCCGTGGCCTTTTCAAACCCCCTGAGCAGTCTTTCTCCAAAATCCCAGCGGCCCACCTGTCCCCTAGATCACCTGTGAGCTTACACATTGTGAGTGGTATTCATTGTGTTTTGAGTGGCGGCAGCTGGATCTGAAGGGGGAATGTGGCGTGCGTGCTGGAATACGCAATACTTGTTGGGAGATGTTGGGATGAATTCCGAAAGCTGCACCTGCATTCCTTAACGACTTCCAGAATAGGCTTGCTTTGACCACTGTACTTTTTTACAGTTTGAAAAAAAAGAGAGAGAGAGGATGTTGGCCTTTATTGCCAAGGCATCCTTCAGCACTAATTTTGTGAACCGGAGTGGTTTCACCCCACTATTAAGTTTTCAGATGAGATGGTGCCCTCTAGATGTTGTTGGGACTCCAATTCCCATCATCCCCAGTCCGCAGAGCCAGCGGTTAGGGATAATGGGAGTTGTAGTCCAACAATAAATGGAGTGGGCAACTGCGAGAAGCGAAGTTACAGGGAACCAGGCAGAGGGCCTTCTTGGTAGTGGCACCCTTCCTGTGGAACCTCCTCCCATCAGATGTCAAGGAAATAAACAACTATTAGACTTTTAGAAGACATCTGATGGCAGCCCTGTTTAGGGAAGCTTTTAATATTGGATGAATCATTGTATTTTAATATTCTGCGAACCCAGAGCCCGTTAAAAAATCAGAACCCCCATTCCATTGTCTTCCATTGCGTAGCAATGTCAGGAAACAGTAATGGCACACAGGGAGAGGAGAAGAACGTATTACTCTCTAGGACTTCTGCAAGTGCAGTAGCTACACTGGCCTTTGGGACTTACAACCCAGTGTACCTGCTACTCAGTGTATCAAAGCGGAAAAAAAGAAAGGGGGGCAAAACTACCTTCCTTCTGTGTTGATTGTGGCTCCTACTGCCATTTTGTGGAATGGCATGGGCTGGTAGCGGGCAGGGAACTTAAGGCTCAGAACTTGATCCCAGCAGCTTTCAAAGTTTTCCTCTAGCTTAATTTTGGCTTTTCGCACCTCTGATTTTAGTTCTGGCCACTACTGCCTGTGACTCGGAAGCTAGTTGGACTATTTTTCAGTGGGGGTTAATTCCTGGTTGCATCCTTCGGCAAGCCCATGCAGAGGCCGGGGGCCGCCGGGTACACTTGAGCCGGACCTTGGGGAGTTAAGCTGGCCGGGGGCTCCCCTCCAGGGACCAGCTGCTTTTTCGTTTGAGTTTATAACTGTATTCTAACAAGACTCCCATCCTGGGCTTCAGACAAATTCCTCACGGGCCTGTCCTTAGGTTTGTAGCCTATTCACTGCAGGGATAGGATAGCTCATGATGCAATGCAGAAGATTTTCAGGTGTGTTTAATTAATCAGCTCCAATCTGGCACTGGAATTCCGCCCCTCCCCCCGATACTATTACACCTATGTATAACTCCTCTAGCACAGATAACTAGTCACAGAAGTTGATAAATGTCCTCTTACTCAGTTCCCTCAATTAAAACTTTTCCATTTTAATTAAAATTTCAATTAAAAATTAAGACAATCAGTTTCACTTGGACCCATGTTTCTGATGGCATATTACTTCATGCCCAAACACTTTGCTCAACGGCTTAATTAAAACACGAAGCAAGTTTTTCCATGCTTTATACTAGAGCAGGATGAATGTATCAGCACTTTTGCTGTCTGGAAGTTGCCAGAACAATACAGTTCCTTGATAATGGATGATCCATCTTACCCTTTCCACATCACATAAATGTTTCGCAACCTTTGGAATCCGTAATGTCCTGTAGCCTCTTGCTCTTAATTCTGAAGTGATTTGAGAATTATGCTGGTTTCTTTTAATCTGAGGTCTCATTTCTAAGTGGAGGTCTTATCCAAGATTTTAGGGGATTCCCACTGTGCATATATCAGTGTCTAGATCTGCAGTATTTATACTTTAACCTCCCAACGGACGTTACATTTTAAGTTATATTTAGAGACTGTTGAATCGAAATAGCTACACTGATTATCACTAAAAGGGTGATAGCAAGAGTTGAAAGGCTGTAGGGGGGCAGACTTTTGGGACAGACTTAAGCAAGCATTCAAGGGCAAAAAACACTCAGTCTTACAAATATTCTCTCTCCGTGGCCACTGACCAAGTAAATGTCCAAGTAAGTGTCGTTAATTGCATACTGACAACGCAGATTAATTCGATGAATGTTTGAAGACATCTGAAGGCAG
This sequence comes from Podarcis siculus, assembly GCA_034642415.1. Classification (NCBI taxonomy): domain Eukaryota; kingdom Metazoa; phylum Chordata; class Lepidosauria; order Squamata; family Lacertidae; genus Podarcis; species Podarcis siculus. Next base: position 2,307,501 of record JAXCMG010000089.1, on the reverse strand, counting down.
CTCTGTTTTTAACGTTTGAAGTTTTACTCTGTTTTTAATGTTCTGTTGAAAGCTGCCCAGAGTGACTGGGGAAACCCAGCCAGATGGGCAGGGTAGAAATAGTAAATGAATAATAATAACAACAACAACAACAACAACAACAACAACAACAACAACAATAATAAATTTAAATCTTCACCAGTAAATGCTGATACAGTGGTACCTTGGTTCTCAAATTTAATCCATTCCGGAAATCCGTTCCAAAACCAAAGCGTTCCAAAACCAAGGCATGCTTTCCCATAGAAAGTAATGCAAAATGGATTGAAACAAGCCATAAAACAGCAATTTAACATGAATTTTACTATCTAACAAGACCATTGATCCATAAAATGAAAGCGATAAACAATGTACTGCAGTCACACAATCAATCAATCAATCAATCAATCAATGAGTAGCTGAACTGGGTTCCACACAGTCACAAAAACAAAAGACCCACAAAAACAAAAACGCAAAATAAATAGCAAAAACAGACAGATTTCAGCATAACACTCAAAACGGAAGCGTGGCACTCAAAACAGAGCACGTTCGGCTTCCGAAAAAGGTTTGTAAACCGGAACATTTACTTCCGGGTTTGCAGTGTTTGGGTTCCAAGTCGTTTGAGTGCCAAGGCGTTTGAGAACCAAGGGTCCACTGTAATCGCCTAATTGTCAGAATTCATGTGTATTCCCCTGCCCCCCCCCCCCAAATGAAGAGATGTGTATCTCTTGGCATTCACAAAACTTTTATTTGATTTTGATGCATCACATGTCAGTTTAGCTATTAAATTTGCTGAAAGGCAAGCATAGGCAGTAGATTTTGATGACTTGCAAAAATTATTTTTAAAACCCTGCTGGGGCTCATGATTTGCTTGCTCATCCCACGATCACGTCTAGTCTGAATGGAGCTGTAGTTCGCAGGGTTGGTGTTTTTTTTTAAAGTCCCACCAGGGGCAACAATGAGATGAGGAAAACATCGAAGTGTGTAATGCGGTTTCAGAGGCTATTCAAGACATGTTTTCGCCAAAGGCAACTGAGGGACATAAGAATTGGTTCCTCTTGGACCAGTTCTAGTTTTCGTATGGTGTTTTCATCTCCAGAGGATTCCTTTCCATAAAAGGCAAAACCGTTAATTCCAAGGCGATGTCACTGCTCATACATCTCATCTTGAGGTGATCAGAGTGTTTTCATAGTGACAACTTCCCTTCACTCGAACAATTTGCGTAATTAAGTAATTTATTCCATAGGCTGATAACATCAAGTGCTTAACATAGTCTTCCATTTACTTCCATAATTGTGCAAATGAGTTTGTGCATAATTACCTACAGATATTTGAAGGTTGTGATAGCGAGGTCTAAAACAGAGCTTCTTATTAGGAGTTTTGGGGGCAGAAATTGGGTCAAAGTGTGGACGTGTTCAGTGTGAGAGTGGCTTGTGTTGGACAGAGAATTATGGGCAGAAACACATAAAGTCGGACTTCGGAACCCGGATGTCCCACGCAGCTTCTGATTGGCTGCAGGAGCTTCCTGCAGCCAATCAGAAGCCATGCCTTGGTTTCTGAACATTTTAGAAGTCAAATGGACTTTCGGAACGGGTTCCTTTCGACTTCCGAGGTACGACTGTATGAATGCTGCTATCCTAGAATTGTAGAGTTGGAAGGGAACCCAAGAGTTATTTTATCCAATCCCCTACAATGCAGGAATCTAAAGCATCCATGACAGATGGCTATCCAACCTTTGCTTTGTGGCTGGCTTGATAATTGGATGAATGTATCATATGAGCAAAGACCAATGTATTTTGTAGCCTGTAGATGCTCCTTTTTTCTAAATAATGGGACTAAAGCAGGCTTGATCCATGAGCCACTTCCTCCTAAGGTGACTACCTTGTTACGGAAATTAAATTTCCTTCAAAAGAAGCCAATAAAGCACACACTTTTATGCTTAGGAAGTCAGGATCTTTCATTAAACTCAAAAGGCACTGCTTCCAGTTTATATTTTTAAAACTGCTTTTAATCACGGTTGCGAGTACATTTGCAAAGGCAGAATGAAAGATTTGAAAGGCAGAATGAAAACTGTTACATATTGCCACTTAAGTTTTATCATTTATTAATTTTAGAAATTTATATGTTGCGTCTCGGAATTCCTTGAGTGGCTTTTCAATACACACACAAAAATCAGAGATGCAATAAACATTTTCTAAACAGAGCATTACATTTAGGAAAAGGCTACTGGCCTCATCACTCACCTTTCTGATCTCAGGGTTTAGACCAGGCATTTAGACCAGGGTTTAGACCAGGCATAGGCAAACTCGGCCCTCCAGATGTTTTAGGACTACAACTCCATCATCCCTAGCTAACAGGACCAGTGGTCAGGGATGATGGGAGCTGTAGTCCCAAAACATCTGGAGGGCTGAGTTTGTCTATACCTGGTTTAGACACTCTGCTTCAAGGCTGCCACATTCTTTCCTGTGCTTTTGTAGACCTGTCCACCCCCAAGTCTACTCTTTAATTGACAAACAAACCCTTTAGGTCAGGAGTGGCTAACCTGTGGGCCATATGCATTATTTTTAGTTTTCCCCACAGATTTGTACCTTACATGGGTTCCCTGGACTTCATCAAGGCCCCCAGGTGGTTTTTCAGTTGATTTCCATTATGTAATAACTCCCCCCCCCCCCCAGAAAAAGAGAGACTCGGGCAGCTTAGTTCCATGTTGTATGTGTGTGCTTTGTGTTGGTTTCCGCTGCTCGTGAACAGTGCTTCTCAGCTGCCTGTGAAGCTATCAGCAGCACGATCACTAGCCCTTCCGTATTCGGACGAACTCTTCCTTCCGAAGAGGGATGACCTGTCACCATCGCTCTCAAGAGCCGCTGAAGTGACGGTTCTCAAGGATGATCATGAATGATTGTCTCTCTTCTGAAGACATCGGCAGGATTTCTAGAGCTCTTGGTGGGTGAGGGTTGGCCAACTCTCAAAACCACTCCTGCTTTAGTCAAAGCTCAGAAATACGTGTGTGTGTGTGTGTGTGTGTGTGTGTGTGTGTGTGTGTGTGTTTAAAATCCAAGACAACACCAGCTTAGTGTTGCATCCATCATTGTGAGCAGAAGGCAGCACACAGGGCAAATCTTTTCACTTCTGCTCCTCCCCGTTGGTTGGTTGGCATCCATCTGCCTCAGGAGAAAATGGAAAAGAGTGTCTTCAGGGTGAAGTCAAACTGCTGGGAGAGTTATGGTGCCTGTTGTGTCTGTGGAGATCGATACAGGAGAGACATGTTTTGTTGCAGACGGGAAGACGAAGGCGTCCTGTTGTGCTGGTGCAAGTGTATCATGGTTTTTCTTCTCTTTGCATTCCTTGCGGCGGTCATTCCTCCTCTGGTCACTGCTGCACGGAGATCTAACCTCACTGATTGTCTCCAAGGCCCTGTGGTCATCTGCAAGGGATTCCCACATGGCGGGGTTCATGTTGCCAGCCTTCCATGTCACATTTGCAATTGAGAGTTGGTCCTCCAATCGCCATATCCATTTTGAGAGTGGATTAAAGTGACTTAGTATTAATCGTAGTAACGGCTGGTACCAACCTTTCACTCAGCCAGACACAGGCAAACTAGGCCCTCTAGATGTTTTGGGACTACAACTCTCATCAACCCTGACCACCAGTCCTGGTAGCTAGGGGTGATGGGAGTTGTAGTCCCAAAAACATTTGGAGGGCCCAGTTTGCCTATGCCTGCACTCAGCTATAGTAAGTGTATATGTTCTCAAGTGTGGCTTCTGAATTCTCAACAATAAGTGATACAGACCAGCATTGACCCAGTCGGTATCTCTATCACTCTGACTGAGCATAAAACTTCTTGCTTTGCGTAAGACGTTCATGTTTTGCGGCGAGTTAAAAGTAAAATCAAATCTGCATTACTGGCACGGTAGAAAATGTTTGCAGTTTGTGGCAGCACGGTTGACATTTAAGCAAGTGTCTGTGCCAGGGTATAACATTTATAAACATCTGAAGATAAACCCGGAGCATAGTATTTAATTGTGGTACGAGAAGGTTATGTCTTGTCGTCGGAAATCTTGAGGAACAGACTTTAGGAAACGTGTGCAGAGTAACTTAATAACGTGTTTTAGCCCCAAAGCCTTTCCGATAATGGAGTGAGAGTGTGGACAAAATGGTCTGGTCCCTCATGTAAAGACTTCTGTGTGAAATTCATTTTCTGAACCAGTATTTTAATACGTGTGTTCTGTCACTTTTTTAAAAAAAAAACACCTAATTGTCTTGGTAGCATGGAATTGGAAAGCCGTGTTTTATGTCCTCCCGAGGCTGAGCTGCTCTTTTGCATAAATACCTAATGGAAATTTAATCAAAGCTGGCTTTATGGGGATACTTGTAGGATCTCTCTGTAGCGGGGGCGGGGAGGGCAGAGGAGGATGCAGGTAATATATATTGATTGTGCATCTTCAGCCTTGTAAGTCTGTTCTGTGAGAAGCCTTTCAAGACCCAACTAGCAACTTGCACTTGAAGGTAGACGACCCAAAGACTGAACACTTTGCTAAATGTGTTTTGCAGGTTGGACAATCTGCTCAATATGGCTTATGGAGTAAAGAGGTAATGAAGAATTGTGTTAGGTCCATAACGCTTAACCCTTCCTAATAATAAGTTATACTGTTTTGAGTTGAACATACTTTGGAGCTAATTTATTTTAAGTTGCATTGTCTCTGCATGTTCAGACATTAAACAAAAGCTATTTTTATTTCAGTACATCACTTAACACATTCTGTCTCGTCATCACATCCATAATTTCAACAGCTTCCAGCATTATTTACAGTGGTATTTGTCTTTTTCAGTTAATGGCTGGCATTTTATTAATCTTTATCGCATTGCCTTTTGTATCATTCTAGCATTCTGCAACAACTTAGGGCCTTTCTGCACTAGAGTTTTGCTTATTCAGCCTTTCCCACCAGTGCCAATAGTATTGTATCTGCGCCAGCAGATGGTCATAGATCCATGGAATTGGAAGGGATCCTGTGCGGATCATTTGGTCCAACCCCCTGCAATGCAGGAATATGCATTTGTCCCATAAGGGGACCAAGCCTGTAACCTTGGCAATCATGAGCGCCACACTCGAACCAATTGACTTGGTGCAGTGATAAGGGCTATGTAACACAGATGCAATTCTTTAGTGCTAAAAGTACTTCTCATGGATTATCTTGGTAAATCTTAACGCATCCTGCAGGGTGATAATATTTTCGTATTGCAGCTAGGGGACTGAAGCTTCCCAAATAGTGAAGGGTTGAAGTGGATATTTCATTGCATGTCTGCATTTTTAAAAAGAGACAAGTATTAGGATTTCTAATACTCAGTTGTCTTAGGGACACTTTTGTTCTTGCTTTTGTGGCTAAGGCAAAGTTTGACCAGTCCGCAAACGCCACATTGAGTGACCCAACAGGAAGGAAAGGTGTGGACAACTAGAAACTAAATAATGTGCCACTGTTAATCAGATGTGTCACTGTTAACGACTTACTAGGGCAGCAGGGGTCCGACTAGATACTGCACCATATGACAAGGGGGATCGATAGTTCACAAGGCTATAATAAAGGAACAAAACAAAAATATTCAGTAAATGGAAGACTGGCATCTCGCAGCAGATAAGTTCACTGCAGAAGAAAGGATTAGATGACCCTAAGAGTACAGCCTACAAATAATTTTATTAAACTTCTTTACAAAAATATTGACATCAGTGCTAGGACAACATTTTGCCCCCTTGGAGGAGCTTTTCCCTTCGACTTTTGTGTAGTGGCAAGGTGATTTCCTGAAAAAGCAAATTGGTGGGAATGGCTGCAATTTGCCTCATTTTTAACAGTATGAGGAAGCTGAAGGATACCTTTGCTTTTCTTCTACGTAAAAGTGCTGCTCCTGAAACTTTCACGCTGGCTTCCAAGCGCCGACACTTCCAGCACTTCTCAAATGTCTCCTGGCTTTGAGGCACACGCCACTCACGTGTCTAAAAAAGTCTGGAAGGAGGCCCACCCCAAGCTGAGAAGTGTTGAGCCACAGCAGGTGGCCTCCAGGAGACACATAATTCTTTCATGCCTCAGCACCAAGCAAATTTGAGGCCCAATGCAGGCAAACAGCAGAATAGTCTTGTCGAAAGGGATCCACAAAGCCTGGCGAAAGCCTTAATGATAATTCCTTGCCATGCATTTTTCCTGAGTTGGGCTCGTGCGTCCTGCACTCTACCTAGTTTGAAAACTGCTGTGCTGCAGCAATGAATGTTTGCAGAGGAGCCAATTCCTAGAGGCCGAGATCCCTTCGCCACCACCTACCCCCCCCCAATAAAACATTTGAAAGAGCCAGGGCCTCCTAAAGTTGATGGCCACTGCAGTTCAAATGGGGTGTGTGTGTTCTGTGTCACGCGATCGATTATGTGTGGCAGGACTTACCTGGCCCTCCCCAATATTTCATTCAAGTTGGCACCCCCAAACGCATGCTTTGCAGACGCTGAAATCAATGCTTACTTGAGGCACAAAACTAGGCAGAAAGGCTCTCAGTTTAAACTTGTGCAGCATGCTGATACCATGTGGAAGTAGACTGCATTTTTAAATTCATGTTCTGAACTTGCCTTCTCCTTAAAATAAAAAAATCTCCTTTTTGTCTCTCTCTCTCTCTCTCTCTCTCTCTCTCTCTCTCTCTCTCTCTCT
>JAXCMG010000089.1:2238841-2300793 GCA_034642415.1 Podarcis siculus | reverse complement strand
CTCTCTCTCTCTCTCTCTCTCTCTCTCTCTCTCTCTCTCTCTCTCTCGTCTTTGCCCCTCTCCGTTGGTTAGTAGGTTTTCTCCAATGACCATTGATGGAATGACCAGTTTGGCTGGGATCAATATCCCGGGACATGCGGGGACCGGATGGTGCATTTTCGTTTACAATTTAGCTCCCGATGCAGACGAGAGCATCCTGTGGCAAATGTTCGGACCCTTCGGGGCCGTCACCAACGTGAAGGTCATCCGCGACTTCAACACAAACAAGTGCAAAGGCTTTGGATTTGTGACTATGACAAACTATGACGAAGCGGCCATGGCTATCGCCAGCCTGAACGGATACCGCCTTGGAGACAGAGTTTTGCAGGTCTCGTTTAAAACAAACAAAACGCACAAAGCCTAATGAGGTGCCCTCGGCCCAGTTTATATTTGAAAACTTATTCGACAAAGGCAAGTTAAAAGAAACTTTATACATTAGTAAATGTCTTTGTAAGTCAGTGTTGAGATGGGGGGGCGGGGGACAAAAGACTAGCATCCTAAGAAATATGCGAGATTTTTTATTGCTAGTATTTGAATTAAAAAAAAAACTTCTTAAATATCTTATGTTTGAATATGGACAAGAGGTACAGGGTTTTTGCCTGTCACAATGCATTCTATTGCCTTCTTTGAAGAAGGCGGAACCTTTTAAAATGTTTGAGCTTAAGGGAAGACAATTTCTTTTACACGACTGCCTTGAACCTGTGAGTAGTTAATTGAGGCTTTGTGTTAACGATCCTTGAGTTAGTTTAGTCTTACGTTGTGTTTGATTTACACTTTAATGCCTTGCAGTTTAGTCTGTTCAAGAAAAGTGTTTCGAAGTTTACATTTTTATTTATAAAGTTTGAAAGTATTTATTTTGTAATTATTATTTGGGTCTGGGGGAAGGGGGGGTGGTGCATTATAAAAGCTTATTGTAAGATTAATGGAGAACTTTTCGTAAAGCAGTACCTTGCCAAAGAGATAAGAGCCTCTTTGATGTGGGTTTAAAAAAACAAAACAAAGCATCTATTTTTATAAAAAAGAGAAAATTTGGAGAAACTTTTTACAGGTCCTGGAACAAATATTTTGACTTGAATACTTTGAGAAATCTCTTCATATGACACCTAGTGAGCTTTTAAAACTTACCAGGAAATTTGCAGTGGTTGGGGGAAAAAAACACTTTAGAGAGATTTATGATGTAGAAATTCTTTAGAGATCTTTGTTACTCAAGAAGTTGGAATCACTGAGAAATGCACTGCTGGTTTTGATTTTGTAATCGTTGGTGCAGTCTCTGAACATCCTGGTTACTATGTGATAGGTGGCTCACATTAACTTGTGTGGTTTTGAAACAAAAGGAGAAAAAAAAATTAAAAGTATATAAGAGCAGGCAAGAAATTTAAATTAACTGAGATAGGGGAAAAAAATCTGTTCTTCCTATAGAATTCCCTTCAGATAGAGCTCATGGTGTTTAGTGATGTACTTCCAGTATTGTTTGAAGAATTGTTTTGTCTTAAAAAATAAAAAAAAAGATGTTTGCACACGGTTTGCACCAATGGCAGACCAGGAAAGAAGCAGTCTTGCGTTGGATATATTTGAAGGTATTTTGAAAGTTACGTTCAAGGCTAACACCTGAGCTTTGTGTAATGTAAATAATATCTTTTTTGTTTTATGAACCTCTTTTCAGCTGATAACTTTTGAGTTTCCTTCTGGTTTTTTCGTTTTCCCTTATTTAACATGCCAAGTGATGTTCAAAATTCTGAATGTTTTTGTATGTTTCCTTTTCCTTTGTATAAATGGCATTAAGATTGTTACTTGAGGTCTGCTTAATTCATTTCTGTTGTCCTGAGGACTTGAATTTACAGTGTATCAGATATGTTGCAAATTTTGTCTGTAGATAGTCTAGCTTCAGCTGTTTATGGTGATGCTACATTTTTGTTTATAAATATGTTTGTGGTAAAAAAAAATGAGTATAACCATAGGTTTTGAACAAATTCCTTACATTTTTCATACCAGAATCATAAATACCTGTATGCTATTGAAATTTAACTTTGTATGACGCTTAAAAACACTTATTTGGGGGAAAATAATAAAGACTTTACCATGTATGGAAGAAATTTAAGGTCAAAAAAAGTACAAATATTTTCTGATTAGCATCTAGCTTATAATAAATTTTTAAAAAGCTGAAGGCCGGCAGAGCCTTTTCCAGGATGCACTGACAAACTATATAGATCCGTCCTGCTTTTTGTATAAACTGAGATGCTCATTTGCTTCCCCTTAGAACCAAGCAATGTGCTATGCATAACATTCTTGTACATGATATTTGCAGTTGCTTTCCGATTCTTATTTTTTAAGAAAAGAATTGTAGTTATAAAATTTTCAGTATAGTACAGTACATTAAAAAAAAACTGTGAGAGAATAAAGTGTGCTAAAGTGACAAACGACTTTTCTCATGCCGGACTCATTCAATGCTCTTTGGATCAATTGGCTTAATCCTAATCCCACACTTGTGTTGGGATCCGCATTAACACAGATTCCCTGTGCTTCAGAAGGTGATGGGAGTTCCATGGTGGTGATGGTGGTTGGGGTGGGTCCAGCACCTGGTACCTGCAACCTTTGCCGCTTTATACGACTATAGTGAAAATAAAACTCAAAAATCCACTCAAATAAGGGGCATTGAAGAGAAGGCATGTGTCTGTTGGGCTTCACTTTGCACTGTTTATCAGAGCACTTAATAAAATGTAAGGCTGGTATTTATTTGAAGTTGTACAGTATGACTTAATTCACATCTGTTGGAGTAGAAAAAAAATATATTCTGTTGAGTATTTAAAAAGAGGCTGTACATGTTTTCTTTTGTGTTTGGATCCTTTGTACTTTTTCATGTTCAGTACATCAATAAACAAAAGTTGAAGGGAAAGAACAGTGTGGTACAGCGGTCTTTACCCATTTTTGTTTATTTTTTGAGTATGCTGTCGTGGGCATAAGAGTAGTCACACACACACACACACACACACACCATTGGTTTGAGGAAAGTGGGTGTTTCAGTCCCACAAACTCACATGCACCCCCAAATCAGGCAAGTTTGCATCCTGATCTTCCCAGGTGTTTTCTTCAAGATGGCAGGTGTTAATACAAGCTAGGAAGGGGGCCTAGAGAAGTGGATGTGATTACATACAGTGCCAATCTGTGTTTACAGTATTGAAATAAAAACTGGTATTTTTCCCTGCTAACCCCCGAGGCAGTAGAAATTTCCTCTGGTGAGCACCTGAGTGGTAGTCTGCTGTTTGTAAAAAAGCAAAGCTGAGCCTGAAGTCAAAGCCAGGAAGAGAGACAACAATGGCAGATGTTATATTAGACTTATACAGTGGTGCCTCAGGTTACATACGCTTCAGGTTACATACGCTTCAGGTTACAGACTCCGCTAACCCATAAATAGTGCTTCAGATTAAGAACTTTGCTTCAGGATGAGAACAGAAATCATGCTCCAGCAGCGCGGCAGCAGCATGAGGCCCCATTAGCTAAAGTGGTGCTTCAGGTTAAGAACAGTTTCAGGTTAAGAACAGACCTTTGGAACGAATTAAGTACTTAACCTGAGGTACCACTGTATAGTACAGAAGTCTCCTTTCTTTTTAAGGCTTGCAGGTCTTTCCTAGAATAAAGAGTGGAGAATGTATGCCGATGTGTTGGTGCTATTTTGACCACCATAACAACTTTTTTACACTGAGTTGAGAGAAGCAGCAGAACCTGTCCCCCTGCTCAATTTTCTGCAATCTCTGCATGGTGGGGAGGGTCTAAGAGATAGGATGGATGGATGGCTACCATGCTGAGCCCCTTGAACCTAGGAGTCTAGTGGACGTTAACAAGCACAGTCAACAAGGAAATGAGCTATCGTCTCGCTCCATAATTGTTAAAAATCTGAGATAGGGCTGGGCGATACCTGGTTTTCAGCATTGTGATATGTCACCAGCCAAACATCGTGATATATCACAATGTCTGAAATAAAGATGGAGCTACGTAGAGGCATTGGCTGGCTTCATGGTTTTCCCATGTTGTGATTTTTGCATAGCTCTCTCACTCTCTTCCTTTTACACGCACACACGACTCTCAGTATATTGCCGGGTCAAAAATTATGAAACCATTATCACAATATGGACTTCAAACTGGTTTTGGATGATATATCACGCAGCCCTAAGAAACTTCATCATTTGTGATATACAGTGGTACCTCGGTTCTCGAACGAAATCCGTTCCAGAAGCCCGAAACATCCGAAAACAGAGGCGAGACATCCCATTGGTTGCAAGAGCTTCTTGCACTCAGGGGAAGCCATGTCGCATGTTCAGGTTCCGAAAAACGTTTGAAAACGGAAGCACTTACTTGCAGGTTTTCTGCGTTCGACAGCCAAAACCATGTCAAAAATTATGAAACTGATATCACACTATGGAGTTCAAATCAGTTTTGGATGTTATATTGATATATTGCCCAGTCCTAATCTGAGATGAGCTAAATTTTGGGAGCAGAGGAAGCAGGGTGGCGGGGGCAGTCCGCCCCGGGTGTCCCCACTGAGGGGGGGTGACAAAATGGCGGGCGGCACTGACCGCAGGGCCTTCAGCACCCTGGGAGTGATGCGGTGGCTTGGGCACCCACAGGCTCTGCGCTCCCCCAAGTGGTCCGCCCACTACCTCCCCCTCAGCTGTAGGGCAGCTGAGTGGGAGGAGGCAGGCAGACTCCTTGTAGGCCCCATGGAGAGTCCTGGCCCCGCCCCACAGGCAGCTGGCCCTGCCCCTGGGCACAGGGTACACGCACTGCCCCAGGCTCCCAATTGGCTTGCTCCGCCACTGGGAGGAAGCTGTCTTTACACACACTGTTAATTCATCAATCTCATTGTGTGTCGAGGTCCCCAAGCCACCCCAAGTCACAGTTCACACAAAAAGTTTTGTTTAAGGTTTTTGGCATAATTTTGGCCACAACTTTATTAAAATACATAACACGAGTGGTTGCTTAGGCATTGGTTACGACTATCTGTCCCCACGCCCAGGGACAGAACTGACTTCCGGATTCCAGCAAAAGCCAGTAAGGGAAAACAATATTGGGGAGAGAATGGGGCTGGGCACCATACCGTCACCCCTCCCCGCATGCTCCCAGGGGCTTGCTTGGCCCTAGCCCCTTGCCGGGGATACGGACAAATGTGTGGCAAACCCCTGGATTCCTTTAACGGAATTCCCTTGCAGCAGCAGCATTGGAGGGGCAGGCACAGCCAACCACATCCCCTCCACCAACCAAATTTTACCCAATGCCTAACCGCAACCTTGCAAGTTGTGACGATTTGCTACACAGTATGCAAAAACCAAATGGCACCAGCCAATCTGCCAAATGGACAAAATTCCTACCAGGCCCCTGCCCCAAAAGCAGACGACCCCATGACAGGCATAGCAAGGTCAAACGCAACAGCCCTAAATTAGGGAGGGTGGGTGATCCGATCACACAGCAAGTGTGACTGAAAAGAGCTGCGTGCCATGAATATATAAGTTTCGGGCCAACCCACTAAATGGTAGCATCAAAATCTCCCCAACAACCCAAATTGGCCCAGTCACAGTCATGGCCATCCAAACGGCCCTGCCCAGTAACCAAGAGGGGGTGTCCTGTTAGACCCCACCGCAACACATGCTCTCCATGAAGGAGAACATGCTTTACGGTCTACACTGATTGACTGCCTTTTCCTCTTCTAAAACAAAGTTTCAGGCAGAGATCTCTCCTAGTGCCAGGGGTTGAACTTCAGACATTCTGCACACACACACTGTGTGTTCTACCACTGAGATAATCCTTACCCACTAAAAATGTTCAGTACTGTAAAGACAAGAGATCATTTTCATCGGAACAGAAATGTGAATGGCTTGTTTTATAGAAAGGTGCTAAATTACAGTACTCCTTGTTTTCATATGTTGATGTGTTCATGAACTGCTGCAGACATCTGACTTGTACTTGCTATTTATTTCATGTTTGTTTACCATCAGCGTAAACCCATAGCAGTGTGTGCTGAAACTGGGACTGCAGTCTTTAATCAGCAGGTTAATAGCTAAAGCTTTCATATGATTATGAAGTGGTAGAGGCCACTTCTAATTAGATGGAAAGCTGAGGATATTCTTTTTTTTCTGGCGGTGTGTCAGAGTGATAGGAAACGAAAAAGAAAATATTGAAGATGGCCTTGGTTCCAAACAGTGAGTGGCAGCTTTTATTTTGAAAAAAGTGTAAGATGTCTTTCACCCCTTTCACTATCCTAAAAAAAACCCCAAAAAACCAATTATGTCTATAATCAGAATGCTAGTTTGCCATTCCAAATATACATATCTTTCAAAGAATAGAATACAACTTGAGAAGAAATGGGAAACATCAGCTATAAAATGCTTGGGGGAGTGGATCATCTTTCGGGGGCTGGGAGAAATGGTTTAAAGCATTTGGAGCTCTTTAGCTTAACATTGTTGAGATTTTGATGTAAGTGGTTTGAATAATACATTTTAACACTAATGCTTGTTTATCAAATGAAGCTGCTTGGCAGCCGCTTTAGAAAATAGTAATTTTATTTATTTAACGATGTATGTCTTTTTGGATTGTTTAAAGTAGCTTACAGGGCTTTTTTTTAAAAAAAAAAAAAATCTAGCTCAGTAGCATTTCACTTGCATAAAACTAAATAGATCTTGACTAGTGAAACAAAAACATGAAATCCAGCTAGCAAAGTAAAGGAACTCTCCCCGCCCTTTCCAAAATCTCTTGTTTCATTTATTCTCTTTTCCAGTGATACCCTTACGGTTACGGCAACAGATCCTTTCCCTTCTTAATAAACCAGGGGTGTGGAGCGCATGGCTCTTCAGCAACCAAAATCTCCCCCAGCCAATATAGCCAGTGGTCAAAGATGATAGGCGAACTGTCTGGAGAGCCACCAACCAATTCTAAACCACTGCAGTAAATGGGTCTCATCCAGTGTTCATTGACTCCAGAACGTCACCCGAAGGGGAAAGAAACTCCCACTTGTATAAACATGAGCAATATCTCCCTACTTTAACCCCTAACCCATGGATAGGCAAACTAAGGCCCGGGGGCTGGATCCGGCCCAATCACCTTCTAAATCTGGCCCATGGACAGTCCGGGAATCAGCGTGTTTTTACATGAGTAGAATGTGTCCTTTTATTTAAGATGCATCTCTGGGTTATTTGTGGGGCATAGGAATTCGTTCATTCCCCCCCCCCCCCGAAAAAAAATATAGTTCGGGCCCCCACAAGGTCTGAGGGACAGTGGACTGCCCCCCTGCTTAAAAAGTTTGCTGACCCCTGCGCATTGTCTCTTAATTTTTCCAGTATTCATAATTTACAGAAATCCCTGCCACAAGGTGTTGGCAAACAAGGTAAAGAGAGAAAAAGGGTTTCCGCCTCAAAGTTTTGACACATATGCAAAGCTTTCTTATAGGATATATTGGGGGTCTCCCTCCCCCCCCCCCCGCTCATTTATTTTGGGCACAGCCTTTGTCTTCCAGCTTCCTAGCCTTGTAAAGGGATTCAGTAAAATACTCTGTGTCGCAAGAGAGATCCGAACCTTGGACTACCAAAAGATGGGCAGGCAGGCCCCTGTGCCCACCAACCCAAGTCCTAGTGAACCCACCTAAATGAACCCACTTGTGGGGTGCTGGGATTCTTGTAAAGATCTCTGTGTGATGTGGCTCTCGCCCACATTTCCACTTGTGCCATACCTAGAAAGGTCCAAGCTCTTTTCCAGTGGAAATCCCTCTCTTTAGTAGTGGTAAAGGTAAAGGGACTCCTGACCATTAGGTCCAGTCGTGACAGACGCTGGGGTTGCGGCGCTCATCTTGCTTTGTTGGCCGAGGGAGCCGGCGTACAGCTTCCGAGTCATGTGGCCAGCATGACTAAGCCGCTTCTGGCGAACCAGAGCAGCACACGGAAACACTGTTTACCTTCCCGCCAGAGCGGTACCTATTTATCTACTTGCACTTTGACGTGCTTTCGAACTGCTAGGTGGGCAGGAGCTGGGACCGAGCAACGGGAGCTCACCCCGTCGCGGGGATTCGAACCGCCGACTTCTGATCAGCAAGTCCTAGGCTCTGTGGTTTAACCCACAGCGCCACCCGCTTCCCTTTAGTAGTGATAGATTGGAACAAATGGCAATCCGGGGGAAACCCAAATTGCTGTTTTCTCCAGTTGGCAATACGAAGCGTGTGTATTAGGGCTGAGTGATATCTGGCTTTCAACATTGTGATATACCAGGCATGTTCAACTCTTTAGAGACTGCAATCTACTCCCAGTATAATAAAACTGGCAGTGATCTCCCCATTGTCATTTCCTTGGTTGTTGAGCTTTTTTTAGGTGGACACACCAGAGTTGTTATTGTTTTTGGGGGGGAGAGCTATTCAGCTTTTTGGGGAGAGGAGTGCATTAAGTCGCAAGCCAGACAGTCTACTCGCCGCACATCTTCTCCAACTCTGCCACCAACACAGGGACTACAGCCTTTCAAAGCAGCAGCGCCGATGGGACAGAGCGCCGGGGACAGGGGGCGTATCAATCACTCAAGAGCAACTGGACAACCACTTTTTTAACTACCGTGATTGACGGGGGGAACACAGTACAAAGTACTGCTTAGTGAACACGAGAGGTCTACATCGTACACCATCCATATGACAGACCAGCTCGCTCTTTACCTATTTCTTCCTCCCTTGATGGGGAAAAGAGTCTCGTCTGCTGTCCAAGCTAGATGGCTAAAAAGGATCCATTTCGTTGGCTTACCTTTCCCTCTACCTATTGGAATCAAGGCTGACTCGGCCAGGCCTACAGCAACCCCTGCGGCCCTCTCCCTTAATGCCTCTCTACAATAGATTGGCAGAGCACCCATATGGTTGCCACATTCCACGGCGGGGGGCACTGTGGTCTAAACCACTGAGCCTCTTGGGCTTGCCGATCAGAATGTCAGCAATTTGAATCCCCGCGACGGGGTGAGCTCCGGTTGCTCTGTCCCAGCTCCTGCCAACTTATCAGTTCGAAAGCACACCAGTGCAAGTAGATAAATAGGTACCACTGCGGTTGGAAGGTAAACGATGTTTCCGTGCACTCTGGTTTCCGTCACAGTGTTCCGTTGCACCAGAAGCGGTTTAGTCCTGCTGGCTACATGACCCGGAAAGCTGTCTGTGGACAATCGCCGGCTCCCTTGGCCTGAAAGCAGAGATGGAGTGCCGCAACCCCATAGTCACCTTTGACTGGACTTAACCGTCCAGGGGTCCTTTACCTTTGCCTTACATTCCTTTATCATGACATAATTGACACTTTCACCTCCCCTGAGGCTGCCTTTTGCAGGAGGCCATTACAGTATGTCCTTCCAGTCACCTAAACAGCAGCTTTCTATTTTCCCCACCCTTCATGGTTCCATAGGCACAACCCAATTTGGCCTCAGCTTTTATGGGGTCTCCAGAAAAGGCTTACCGTGAAAGGTATTTCTGGATCCCGTAAAAGCTGCCGTCAGAGCCTACTTGGGTCGTCAGCAGCTGTTTATTCTGTGCTACCTCTATTCTTGTATGTATTTTCTGATAGTTTCTCCATCATACTTTTCTGCCTTTCTTACCAGGGAGTCTCAGTGAATCTTTTAGGCAACATTTTCCTGTTGAAATCTGTCTCCCACACTATACTAATACCAAAATTCTTCAGTTTCTGGCTTGTTATCTGAAAACTGAGGGAGGGAGGAGCGAGGAGGAGGCAAGATTACAGCTTCCTGTTTGAATTGTGGTTTTTTGCAATGTTGCCTATTGACCGCCAGGTGGCACAAAACCTGACCCCCCAATCTTGGTGGCAGCTTTTACAGGATCAAAAAATACCTTTCATGGTAAGTATCTACTGAAAAGAAGGCAGGTGACAATACAGTGGCACCTTGGAAGTTGAAGGGAATCAGTTCTGGAAGTCCATTTGACTTCCAAAATGTTTTGAAACTAAAATGCGGCTTCTGATTGGCTGCAGGAAGCTCCTGCAGCCAATCGGAACCCGCAGAACCCGCACCAGACGTTCAGGTTCCAAAGAGGGTTCGCAAACTGGAACACTCACTTCCGGGTTTGCGGCATTTGGGAGCCAAAACGTCCCAAGTACCAAGGCATTGGGGATCCAAGGTACCACTACAGTTTTTGTTGTTCTTCACCAATGCAGATGGATTGTGAACAGTTGCATTTAGGCTGGCCGGCTGGCCCTTAGCCTTTTTTTTTTTTTGCATTTTGTTTGTTTGTTTGTTCATTAGTGGTGCTACCAATTCAGTGCAGAGTTATATCTCACATCAGGTGGGAGTTTTGCAGAGGAGGAAGGTATTTCTTTGGTCATCACAGTGGTGCTTCTGGCAAAGCCCAACCAATTACCCAGTGGAGTACAGGGTCAGGTTTAAGGTGCTTGTTTTGACCTTTAAAGCCCTGTGTGGCCTAAGACCTACGTACCTACAGGACCGCCTCTCCTGATATGCCCCGCGGAGGACCTTAAGGTCTACAAATGACAACATTTTCGAGGTCCCAGGTCACAAGGTGGTTAGATTGGTCTAAACTAAGGCTAGGGCCTTTTCAGTACTGGCCCCGACTTGGTGGAACACTCTGTCACAAGAGACTAGGGCCCTGAGGGATTTGGCATCTTTCCGCAGGGCCTGCAAGACAGAGCTGTTCCGCCTGGCCTTTGGTTTGGACTCAGTCTGACCCTTATGTTTCCCTCCCCTTACGCTTTTCATCTATGAGCTACTTTTAAAATGAGGCTGCATTTTAACCTGTATTTTAAATTGGGGGTTTTCCCCCTATTATGTTTTTACTGAAATTTTAATGGTGCTAGCCGCCTTGAGCCCAGGAAGGGCGCGGTATAAATAAAAATTATTATTATTATTATTATTATTATTATTATTATTATTATTATTATTACTTGGGTTGAGCCAAGGAGCCAATTCACACATGCGGAACTTCAGGCATGTGAGTAACTGGGCCGTGAGCCTGACTGCTAACAGCACTCCCTTCCAGCCTACGCACATGAGTGCAAAAGGTGAGCGTAGGCCCCAAAGCGATTTGATTATATTTACTGGGATGATTAAGACAGTCCTCTGAATAGCTCTGCCCGCTTATGTTTGCTGTGAAGTGCAGGTACTTTCTTATGGTGATCGTGCTTGCCTTGGTGATTGGATGGGAACAAAAGCTTAGTCATGATTAACACTTCACCCAGGACCCAGGCATAAAGAGAAATGATCATACTGGTACTTTTCCTCCTTCCATTTTCCTCTGCGTACTGTTCTGGAGAATCTTTTTTTAAACACTAATTACTGGGTATGATATAAAGCACCCCACTTCAGGTGAAATAACGCAAGAGCAACATTAAATCCCTGCATTTATCATGTCAATAGAAAGCCCATTTTCCTTTATAACAGGGTTTAAGAAGAAATACCTCGCAGGGGATAGGTAGCGTCACTCCTGAGTGGTATTTTTAAAGACACTGCGATCCCCGCAATGGATATTTATATTTGCAAATCAAAAGTGTACGCTCGAGATCTCTGGAAACCTAAGGTGCAAGTGACCTGTGTTAAGAGACCCAAAACGTGCATTCTTGGCTTGTAAGTGTTAAAAAAAAGGTATCTCACACCAAGAGCTACCCAATGCAGCTTTCTTGTGAGAATCCCAGCAACCACTGGGTGTGATGGTCACTTAGGTGTGTCCACTGGGACTTGGCTGGCTTCCATAGTTGACCTCCTTGTCCACCCAATGTTCTGATCTCTCTTGCATCTGTTCTGTCCAGGAACACTTCCTCCATCGTCCAGGTCACTGACCCCTTTCCTTATAACAGGGTTGCAGGGGATGTGCTGCTGTTGTCTTCACCTGCTGTGCCCCTGGACCTCATTTTTGCCTGTGCACTCCTCTGTTTTGAACATTAAAGATTTGGGTAGAAAACGCTGTGTGCGTTCCAGTTCTTCATCCAATGAGAACCAAGACATGAGGTTCCCCATCCCTGCTGCAGATTGAGTGTTCTTCACCCTTGGGTCCCCATATTCTGTAGGACTACAACTCCCATCATCCCTGACCCATTGGCTTAGCTAGCAGTGGATGATGGGAGTTGTAGTCCTACCACAACCGGCGACCTAAGCCTGAAGGGCACTTGTGTAGATAATACTGAACTGGATACACCAGCTTCCTGTTACTAAACAGGACTGTTCTTTCCAAAAACTCACACCAGAATAAACCTCTTAGTCTTCCTAGTGCTGCTGGATGGCCTTGTTGTATTTTCTGGCTGTAACAGATTAACATAGCTCTGTCTCGGCAGCTGAAGTACCATTTCTAGGAACGGCTGAAAATGGAAAGCCAGATATTAATCTCTCTCCGCATCCTCTGATGTTGACAAGTGATGGAATGTGTTGGTGGATTTTGGGGGGAGACAGACCCACCCTCTTCCCAAGTCTTTCTGTTGTGCAGGCAAAACAGCTCAAACAGTAAGGCTTTAGCGTTTGAAAGATGTATTAATATTTCACTGGTTAAAGCATCTTCCCGTAGTGATTGTTTGTTCTTTTTGAAGCTGGGAGCAATTAGCTGGAACAGTTGCTGTCGCAGCTGTTAGATGGCTTTCCCTCCAACAGTGATAATAAAGGTTGGGGGGGGGGGTTGTTCTCCTTCAACATGTGTGCAAATGTGTAGAGTTACAAAAAGGGGGAAAAAAGATTTTCTTAAATACGCATCGTCTTCAAGGTAACACGGAGAAGGCAACCGGCAGGTGCATTCGGAATCAAAACACACAGCTTGGTCCATCGGCTCGGTAACATTGCCATCGTTTGAAGCCTGCCTTTGTATTTGCTGATGTGAAATGCATGTTGCAGAGCCCTCTTCGGAAATAACCTCTGTGTGACTTCTTTTCAGATAACTAATTCTTTTCCTTCTGCCACTAAATGACTCATTTCTGGATTCAGTAGAATTCAGTGATGGTTCTCTCCCTCCCTCTCTCTCTCTCTCATCCCCCCCCCCCAGTTTCTTTCTCTTTCCCCTCTATATCCCCCTGCCTATTGAGCAAACGGGGATGCGGGTGGCGCTGTGGGTTAAACCACAGAGCTTAGGACTTGCCGATCAGAAGGTCTGCGGTTCGAATCCCCGCGATGGGGTGAGCTCCCGTTGTTCGGTCCCTGCTCCTGCCAACCTAGCAGTTCGAAAGCATGTCAAAGTGCAAGTAGATAAATAGGTACCGCTCCAGCGGGAAGGTAAACGGTGTTTCCGTGTGCTGCTCTGGTTCGCCAGAAGCGGCTTAGTCATGCTGGCCACATGACCCGGAAGCTGTACGCCGGCTCCCTCGGCCAATAAAGCGAGATGAGCGCCACAACCCCAGAGTCAGTCACGACTGGACCTAATGGTCAGGGGTCCCTTTACCTTTACTATTGAGCAAACAACTGGCAGGTGTACAAAATAGCATTGCTAATTACCTTGGCATGTGCAAGAATTAAGCAATGAAGAGCATGAGCTGTTAGCTGAGGCGTCCTTGGTTCAAAGTTCTGCTCATCTAAGAACTCGGTGAGTCCCTCTCATGATGACCTAATCCTCATTCATGAGCTCTCCCACTTCAGACTGCAAGTGAGGCATCTTGAGTGAATGATCCTCTATACCAAAAGTTGTATTAAAAGAAGAAAACCTCACAGTAAAGAGAAGGCTTAGTCGGATCTTCTTCTTTGGAGATCACTCGTAGTCGAGTAAGATTGTCTTCCATGAACATGGTCTTAACAGTGAGTCCGTAAGTGACTGTGGAGGCCAATTCTGGATCCACACGTCCTTCCACAGTGGGGACATAGGTTTCCGGGCGGGAGTTGATCATGGTGAGGGTTTGCCAAACGTGCTTTCCTCTTAGCACATGTCTCCCTTTTCTTCCTGAGTTCAAGCATCTTCAAAGTCCATGACGCCTTTGGTAAAGGTTGTTCTCCAATTGGAGTGCTCGCAGGCCAGTGTTTCCCAGTTGCCAGTGTTTATCCTACATTTTTAAAGATTTGAGAGAGTCTTTAAACCTCTTTCATTGACCACCAGCATTACGCTTTCCATTTTTAAGTTCGGAATAGAGTAGTTGCTTTGGAAGACGATCATCAGGCATCCGCACAACATGATGAGTCCAACAAAGTTGATGTTGAAGAATCAGTGCTTTGACACTGGTGATCTTTGCTTCTTCCAGTACACTGACATTGGTTCACCTTTCTTCCCAAGTGATATGTAAAAATTTTCAGAAACACCATTGATGGAATCTTTTGAGGTGTTGGAGATGGCGTTTATACCTTATCACTGGCATAGAAGCCTAGAATGGTAGAGTTGGAAGGGACCACGAGGAGCATCTAGTCCAGCTCCCTGCAATGGAGGAATCTTTTGTCCAACACGGGGCTCAAACCCATGGAGCCATGAGATTGAAGAGTCTCATGCTCTACCAACCATGCTACTTTGATGGACTATTTTTCTATCTACTGTTAGTAATATTGCTGATACTGTTGTACCGCATTGACGAACGCCTTGCAGCTCAAGTGTCTTTGCTCCCAAACACCGCAAATCCAAGAGAGTGTGTTCTTTGGAACCTGAACATCCAACGTGGCTTCCGCAGCTTCCGATGGGCTGCAGGAGCTTCCTGCAGCCCATCTAAAGCCGCCCCTTGGTTTCCAAACATTTTGGAAGTCGAAAGGATTCCGTTCGACTTCTGAGGTACCACTGTATTATTAAAGCATTATTTAGGTATTTACTATGTTTCCCCCCATGTGTACCCCACCTTTTTCTCCATGGAACTCAAGGGGGCTTATATGGTCCCCCTCCTCATTCAATCCCCACAACAACCCTGTGAGGTAGGTTAAGCTGAGAGGCAATGACTGGCCCAAGGTCACCCAGTGAGCTTCATGGCTGAGTGGCGATTCGAACCCTGGCCTCACACTCCAGCCAGGTTGACCACTTCAGTGACTGTTGAGCGAAATCTTTAATTTTAATGGCATCTCACAGGAGAGCATCTTCCAGTCCTTCAACCAGCTAATTGGATGTATTCCATACATCAGGCGTTTCCAAACTTTTTTCAAAGAGGGCCAGATTTGATGAAGTGAGCATGTGTGAGGGCTGACCAAGCTTCTTTTTTTTAGGATTGAAGTTGTTGAGCATTTTTTAGGATTTTACCCTGGAAATAAACTGCCACAGGGGCTGGATTAAACCGACCAACGGGCCGGATTAGGACTTTGGACATGACTGCCGTACATTAAATAGCTGCTCACCACAATTAATTGTGAGGACGCCAGTTTGGCTGTTGTGCTGCTGTTGTCATGTTTGTATCTAAATCCAACCCTTAACTAGCATTTTCTCTTTGTTTGGTTGCTTTTGGTTGTTTTCTTTTTCTTAAAGCTGTCAAGAACAATAAACTTTTCCTTATTACGGAATCGCTCTTCAGATCGGCGTGTTCCTTTATAAGAGCAGATAACTCTTGTCTTTCGAGAAACATTGTTTATCCAAATCCGCGGACCAGCTGAGGCCTCTTGGTTTTGCTATGCCTGACTCAGAGATATTTAACTGTAATGTGTTGTGACTGATCCCAAACGCATGTGTTAGCTATGGCTACTTGCCACCGAGTAGGGAAGTGAAACTAAGTGTTGTTTATCAAGAGGAGAAGTGATACCCAAATGAGACGGGGAGGTGTGATTCTAATTTGCACCTCTGTTTCAGTTTTGCTCTGAGGATCTGCATTTCTTTGTCAGTGTGTTTCAGAGCACTGACAAGGGGAGACGAACCAAATGTGCTGCTAACAGATGCAGCAGCCAGGCTAAAATTCAGATTGCTTTGTGCCTGAACGAGAGACATTTTTTCCCCTCCTTGCATGTGTTACTAAGCAGGGTGCCATATTTTGGTGCACCGTCTCTGTCAGAATCCATGAGCGTATAAACACTGGATAACAGTTCAGTGCCGTAAAACTGGAGAGCTGACCCTGTGGAGCAGACAGAGTGTTTGATGCAGTCCAGGAAGACCCGGGTTCAAATCTCTGCTGAGCCCTAAGCTCACAGGCTGATCTTCGGACAAGTTGATTCCTCTCGGGGGCGACTCAACTTTGCCATGTTGCGAGGCTAAAGCAAATACAATTTGCATATTCCGAGCTGCTCAGCATAAGGTTGGGATAAAGAAGGGGGTGAATAAATAAAATACGCTTAATCCTGACCGAGATCACGCCCCTGTGCTTGCAACAGCCGAGGGCAATTTGGCCGGGAACGAGGCGGAGAGTGAAGGTTTGCAACCGGCACCCACCGGGAAAGTGGTTGAGCGGCCATTTTAAAAAAATATGCAATATTAATCCTAAAAAAATTAAGTAAAAACCAGAATGCTTAATTTCCTTCTAGCAGTGGTGCAGCAATAAAGCTGTCAGCACATTTGCAAAGCTAAGCAAGGTATGGTATGGTATCAAATTGGAGCGGAGCAAACCACGTGTTGAGATGGCTATGTTGTGGGAGGTTCAACTCAATGACCCTTGTGGTACCTTCCAGCTCCACAATTCTGTGATTCTATTGGTACTATAAAGAAAGCAGGGACTCTTGATTTGTTCCCTTTGAGTTCACCTCGACCAGGAAAGTGACGCACAGATGCTAGAGACTGAAAAAGAATCCTATAATCATCAAATTGTTGAGTTGGCAGCGACACCCAAGGGTCATGGGAGTTGAACCCCCTCCAGTGCAGGACTGGCCTGCTCTAACTGGACGTTGAGTCGAGGAATCTAGACTTTCAATACCTGAGCCCATAGACTTCTTCCTCTGCCCCTGGAGTGGCTAACCTGTAGCCTTCCATATTTCTGGACTCCCGCTCCCTTCAAACCCAACCAGCATGGCCAATGGTCAGCAATGACGCAGAAGTTGTTGAAGTGACCCTCATTCCCCAACTGTCCTCTATCTCCCATCTACTTATCCTGCCACACTCACAGCCTGGACCCTAAAGATCTGGGAACTGAGACTGGAGCTCTCCCTTCTGGTCCTTCCTTGTTTGTTGCTGTTTTTAACTACTTGCCTATGCCTCTGCTTCAGTCTCTTTTGTCGAAACATCAGGCAACGCAAGGAGAATCATGCTGTTGAAGATCCAGTATGATAAACCCGTCTGTCTCCAGTTCCCCAAATACCAACATGGCGGGGATACTTCCACTCTGAAGGTATGGCTGCATCAGCTGTTTGAAGGTAGGTTCTTGCTTTTTGCTTGAATACATGCCGCCCAGTCTTCTTGTAATGTGTTTATACTAATCCCACCTTGGAACACTCTTTTACAGCATCTCTCATGTTCACATGGCTTGGAGGTACTATCCCAAACACAACAATGGTGAGCAGTTGAGAGGATACAGTACACCCGGCAACAGGTAAATTTTTGGCAGAGATGGGCCTGTGTTGGGGGAATTCAATGACCTAGCTTTGTATGCAATGTTGGTTATTCCCAGAGCGAGCCCTCTGAAGTTAATGGACATGGCTAACTTAGGTCTATTAATTTCAGTAGGTCTACAGAGTAGACCTTAGTTGGCTGTCTGTCTGTCTGTTTGTTAGATTCCTATACAGCCCTTCATCCAAGGATCACAGGGTGTTTTGCAATATAAAAAAACCAAAATACACACAGAACAATATCCCGACTCGCAGGGCCATAGATTGTTTAATTCACCAAAAGGTCTGGGAGAAGTGGAATGTTTTTGCCTGGAAATACAATCCTTTGTGTGTGTTATATTCAAGAGTATAAAAGGTAAAGGGACCCCTGAACATTAGGTCCAGTCGTGGCCGACTCTGGGGTTGCGACGCTCATCTCGCTTTATTGGCCAAGGGAGCCGGTGTACAGCTTCCGGGTCATGTGGCCAGCATGACTAAGCCGCTTCTGGTGAACCAGAGCAGCACACGGAAACACCGTTTACCTTCCCGCCGGAGCGGTACCTATTTATCTCCTTGCACTTTGACGTGCTTTCAAACTGCTAGGTTGGAAGGAGCAGGGACCGAGCAATGGGAGCTCACCCCAGCACGGGGATTCGAACCGCCGACCTTCTGATCGGCAAGTCCTAGGCTCTGTGGTTTAACCCACAGCACCACCCGTGTCCAAGGGGGTGTTATTTTTTGCTTTCATGTGATTCCTTAAAGGAAAAGCAAATCTTATTCAAATACGGAATGCTGTGATTGAAACAATACCTGTCTAGACTAGAATACGTGATGAAAGGTTAATCTGAACACGGGCTTTGCACTTTTCTGGTTGAATATAGACCAAGGAAACATGTTCATATGGACTCCGTCGCATAAGATCTTCTTGGGAAGCCTTGCTCTCCAGGCTGCTGTCTTTGGAGGTTAGGTTAGGGCAGAACTTCCCAAACTTTCCACGTTGGCTGCACACTTGTTAGACATGCATCATTTCGCGACACAGCCATTCAGTTTTACAGGCAAATCGGAGGTTAAACTAACCCCTTTCCAGCCCTGGGAGGAGCGCAGGGAATGTTTGCACAACACAGAATTTGGAAAGCTCTGGGTGAAGGCTTGAAGAAGCAGATGTCCTTCTGCTGATGCCACAGTTGTGGAACTCTTCTTTTCAGGAGACATGTCTGGCCCAACCCTTGGCGTAGAAGCAAAACTTTTCTCTTTCAGAAGGGTGATGATCACGTACATTTTAAAATAATAAGAATAAGAGCAATAAGTCAACTGATCACGGGAGCGTTGAGTTGTTTTGCTGTTTCCAAACACAGTTCTTTCGTTTTTAATGCATATTGCCAGCTGCAGATGTTGAAGCTCATAGGAGAAAATTTCCAGTATCCTGAGATGTGCCATTTTAGTTTCCATGCTGCATGCTTGCTCCTAATGGTTTACTTGGAGAGCTTATAGGTTTTATGAAAGCACACATGTTTTTAATGCTTGCTGTTCAGTTGTGTTTTTATATTATATTGGAAGCCGCCCAGAATGGCTGAGGCAGCCTAGTCAGATGGGCGGGGTATATAAATAATAATAATAATAATTTATTTTGATAGTTTTATGGATTAGCAGCATGATGTGGGCCTATATTAAAGAGAGAGAGTTTTGGGAAATAGACAAAATTAAATAAAACAGAGACATGATGACACATGTGTTTGTTTGACCCAAGACATCTTCTGGGTTTCCAGTGTGCTTGAATAAAACTGTCCTATTATTGAAAGCATTGAAATTGTAATCCATGCAAACAAACAGAAATCGGTGTAGTATGAAATCTGTCGGCTTGTAAGTTTGAGACAATTTTTAAGGCACATGGTCTCTTAGCCGCCTTCCCCTTGTGTGGAATACCTCGTACCTTTTTAGCAACACAGTTATCAATATTTGTGTTGGGAAATGGCTATGGGAAACACACTGCAGATTCCTGGTGTATTTGTGCTCAGAGCAGGCTCCATCAATCACACGATGATAGTGTTCAGGATTTCCCATCTTGCCATGTGTCCTCTTTTTCCCGGACATGTCCTCTATTCCAGGGGTGAAATTAATGTCCGGGTGGGTTTTTTTGCATTTGACAAAATGTCTCTGGCTATACTTTCTGGAAGAGACGTAGACATAACTGGTGGTTGAAGACTTGCTTTTCTCTTCTCTTCTCTTGCCCCCCTCAGCAATATATCACAGCTTCTATAGCCTATAACAGGCATGTCCAAAGTCCGTTTCGGGGGCCTAATCCGACCTGCCAGTCGGTTTAATCTGGCCCCTGAGCCAGTTAATTTCCTGAGGTAAAATCCTAAAAAAAGCCCACAATCCTAAATACAGCTCAACAACTTCAACCCTAAAAAAGTTCAACAACTTTGGGGTAAAGTCATAAAAAAAGCTCAATCCTGAAAAAAGGTTAACAACTTTGGTCGGCCCTCATGGCCCTTCACTTCATCAAATCTGGCCCTCTTTGAAAAAAGTTTGGACACCACTGGCCTATATATAGTAGGAATATTTGAAATGAGAGTCACCATGGCGTCCTCTTTTTTTGCTCTTCAAAATATGGCAACCCTACTACGTGCTATGCACATTTGTGTCTTATTGGAAGGCAAAAGGCTTGCATTTTGCTTCCAAAGAGCTTATATTTAACTTTTTAGGTCAAGTGCGCTTTTGCAGAAGGCTGTCGGGAGCGTGATAGTCGAGAACATATATTTCTGCTGCACTTGTCAGATGTGATTATTTCTAAAGGCTAGCAATATTGCAGCTGAAAGTATTGCTATGTAAACAGAATTTACTGAAGCGCCATGTAACAGAAATAAAGGCATCTTTGCGCATTAGACCTAAATAAATGCCCATATATTTTGTTTAAAAAGCTATTTTTTAAAAAAAATCCTCCGGAGTCCTCTCTCCATTTAAGATTGATCACTGCCCCACCCCGACGCAGATATCTGCATATCCACTGTACTTTTCCATGTATAAGACTATGTTTATTTATGTAAAAATCATGCTAAAATGTTGGGGTCGTCTTACACATTTCGGAGCACAATTCAAAGTGTTGGTGCTGACCTTTAAAGCCCTAAACGGCCTCAGCCCAGTATACCTGAAGGAGCGTCTCCACCCCCATCGTTCAGCCCGGACCCTGAGGTCCAGCTCCGAGGGCCTTCTGGCGGTTCCCTCACTGCGAGAAGCAAAGCTACAGGGAACCAGGCAGAGGGCCTTCTCGGTAGTGGCACCCACCCTGTGGAACACCCTCCCATCAGATGTCAAAGAGACAAACAACTACCAGACTTTTAGAAGACATCTGAAGGCAGCCTTGTTTAGGGAAGCTTTTAATCTTTAATAGACTATTGTATTTTAATATTCTGTTGGGAGCCTCCCAGAGTGGCTGGGGAAACCCCCAAAAAGCTCAACAGCTTTCTCAAAAAAAACCACAAAAAACAGCAATTTTTGCGTCCAGATTTTTACTTCTTGAAATATGGCAACCCATAACTGATCCACATGTTTCTGGGTTTTCGTGTTACCTCAGGTGGGTTCCTGGAACTGTTCTCATCT
The DNA here is from genome assembly GCA_034642415.1 of Podarcis siculus. Classification (NCBI taxonomy): domain Eukaryota; kingdom Metazoa; phylum Chordata; class Lepidosauria; order Squamata; family Lacertidae; genus Podarcis; species Podarcis siculus. Next base: position 2,279,820 of record JAXCMG010000089.1, on the reverse strand, counting down.
CTGGTTCCCAATGCATGAATGCTGGGTACTTTTCTTGCCTGACTCAAGCTTTGCCACGAAGCGGAGATTGCAAGGACAGATAGGGAACGTGGGCTTATACCAAGTCAGTCTGTTGGTCTAGCTAGCTCTGTATCATCTACACTGACTGGCGGTAACATACACAGACTGGATACACACCCAGTCCTACCCAGAGACACCAGGGATTGGTCTCCCTTCTGTGTGCAAACCACTGAGCCATGGCCCTTTCCAAAACCTAATGGGCCACTGTCAGGGACTGTACTGAGGAGGAATGGTGGGAGCCTTCCCATCCCCCTTTTTCTGAACCTTCCCAAAGGCAGGAGGACAGTATTGATTTAGAACAGTGGGTTGAAGAGGGGCATAGTCTGGAGGGGAAAAGCTGGGAAATACTGGGTGAGGAGCAGCAGCAAGAAGAGGAAGCACTGGGAGACAGCTGGCAGATTCAGTGTCCTTGGGCAGCATTTCTGACCCCCCTTCGCCCAAGACTAGGCAGGCTTTGAGGGTAATAGAACAGGGAGTGCAACAGCAACAAGCTCAGATTACCCGATGTAGGAGTGACGTAGATTAATGGGGACGGAGGGGGTGGACCTTTATTGGGAGCAATGCCATTTTTTAAGAGAGATATGCATTCCTTTGTCTCTCACTGTGATTATTAAAGAGCTTATCTGGTAAGACTGCACTCCTTTCGTTTGATCTGCTTATTTACTGCCACCAGGGGAGGGGTCCATTTCCCCAAAGCCTAGCAGCAACAGACAAACCTCAAGGAGGTTTGTTCTTAAGGAAGTCACCAGGGTCTTCTAACGCAACCAGAAGAGAAGACACCATCAGGCAATGGTTAACGGTGGTAGACAGATAATGGACATCTGCATCCCACTGTTTCGTTCTGTTTTAATCCCTGACACTTGTGGTGCACCACAACTGTGGCCCTCTCCTTATTCACATATGTACATTATGCGCTCTGGTTTCACCTGTCGTCCACCGCAAGTACAGATCTTTTCTCTTGAAGCTGCATGCTCTTTAGTGAGATGGCACAGAGAATATCAACATAGTCATGTAACATTTGTCATCCTTAAAGATTCCCAATTTTTACCCTTGTCTCCAAGCCTGACTATGCATGAATATTAACCGGCGTAGCTTAATCGTGAATATTTATGGTCGAGAGTAATCCCGCATTTAACTGTAAAAATGTAATGATATGCTAGCTGCTTGACCAATAATTCATGCTGCTGCCAACTCAACGATGCATTTTAATTGGTCTGAAAGAATTGGAATGTATGTAGGTATTGGAGAAATGTTCAGTTTGTGAGGAAAAATAGCTGAACACATGCTGTGTTGACTCTATATGCAATGTAAATATGAAATATGGCAGGGGAAAAGACGGATTTAGCTAGTCAGGTTCTGAGCTGTTTTCTAAATGCTTTGCCAAAAGGGAACTGTGTGTATAGATACATTCTGCAGAGTTGGCAAATGTTTTCACTGGCAGATAGGCGCTTGTGTCTAACATTTGGGGCTGTGTCAAATGTTTGCAGATGAACATTTTAGGCACCAAAGAATTGGGGTGTGGGGCTGGCCTGAACATTCACAACTGAGCATTAAACCATCTCTGCAGTGTCCCTTTTAGCATTTGCTTTGCCCCGTGTGTTTAGCTTCTTGTTTCATAGGTAAACGTAAAGGACCCCTGGATGGTTAAGCCCAGTCAAAGGTGACTATGGGGTTGCGATGCTCATCTGGCTTTCAAGCCGAGGGAGCTGGCATTTGTCCACAGACAGTTTTCTGGGTCATGTGCCCAGCATGACTAAACTGCTTCTGGCGCAATGGAGCACCGACACCAGAGCAGCGCACAGAAACACCGTTTACCTTCCCACCGCAGCGGTACCTATTTATCTACTTGCACTGGTGTGCTTTTGAACTGCTAGGTTGCCAGGAGCTGGGACAGAACAATGGGAGCTCACCCTGTCACGGGGATTCGAACCGCCAACCTTCTGATCGGCAAGCCCAAGAGGCTCAGTGGTTTAGACCACAGTGCCACCCATGTCCCTTCTTGTTTCATAGTCCCATCCAGTAAAGGATGATCACCTAGCCATGGTAGGGATGCTAAAATACCAGATAACCAATCAGATTTGCATTTGTAACAACAACATTGACTCAACCAAGGAGGAGGGAAATTCTTCCAGCCCTCTGAAGTGGTGAATATTTTTGCCCCTGGTCATAGCGCCGTCACCCTGAAAGTTTGTTAAATGGGGGGGGGGGGGCATTTTTTACAGGGCACAAAAGTGTTTGTGAAGAGTTCAGCTCATTTCTAATATTCCAGAGATCCGATTTCCCTCTGTAGGACAAAATATTTTGCCACAGGTTGTTGTAACCTTAATAAGAACTAGTCGTGTTTTTTATTACTCTGTATTTATACAAAGCAATAGTCTTCTCACATAAAATAAAAATATTTTTTTATTGCATTTATATCCCGCCTTCCCTCCAAAGAGCTCAAAGTGGCATCTATGGTTCTCTCCCCCTCCTCAATTAATCCCCACAAGAACCCTGTGAAGTAAGTTAGTTTGAGGGGCAGTGACTGGCTCAAATTAACCCAGTGAGTTTTGTGGCTGTGGGGAGATTCGAACCCTGGATTCCCAGGTCCTAGTTGGACACTAACCAAGTGTCCAACACTCTCTCTGCCTGTCTCTCTGTGTGTGTTTCTTGTTTTATGCATGTGTATTTCTCCACTTCTCCACATAGTACAGTGGACACTTGGGTTGCAAACATGATCTGTGCGGCATGGACATGCGCAACCCCCGAAACCTGGAAGTAACCCATTCTAGTACTTCTGGGTTTCAGCGCAACCTGAAGCGTCTGTAACCCGAGGTTACAGGGATGTATTCTTGGAATGAAGAAAATGCTACAGGCTCTTCTAATCTCCCTTTACAAATCTGTGTGTTGAGGACAAAGGGAACACTCAGATGCTCCTGGCCTGTAAGGCAGCATCAATTTCCCTCCAAAGCAACACTTGTGGAATTTTATTTCTATTTCTAAACTCTTTCTTCCTGAACTGCCAGCCAAGCACATGGGTTATGTGCTGGTTCAATTGACACAAACGATGGGTGCTCATTGAAAAAACCAATTATCTCCATATCCCAAGCCACAAGGTAAAAATTACCAAAGCTGAGTAGGAAAGATTTAACACGGATAAAACTGGTGAAGGCAGAATAGCTGGAGCAAATGTAGATTTGCTGGAAAGGAGTTTTCTTCTGACTTCTCAGGATTTGGATAATCCAGAAACTTAGATTTAGGGCCATTCAATCATAACAAACGTCTGAGATGAGATCTCCCTAAATGGATCCAATTCGAATTACAGTGACTAGGTAAAATGTCACCTTTGAAAATGCATATATTGCCACAGACTCTGGTTTTGTTTCTGCAGATTCCACCAATACAGGTTGCCTCCTCAATGTTTGAAACTTGGCAGAAAAGATTACCTGCATTTTAATGCATGAGAAAATGCCAGAGTAACAGCCAGCACTTTCGAGAAATTAAATTGAGCAGGTCGTTTTATCTCTTCCACATATAAAGGAATACTGCTCTGAAGCAATGCTGGGTCATTGGAAAGGTTTGTTCATTTAATATAGGTTGAAGATTTTGGAGAAACAGAAGATAGGGACATCTTTTAAACATACACACTGGTATTCTAGCAACAGGAAAAGGACTATTTACTCCATATACTGAATCCCATATTTCTCCCCCCCCCCCCCGTATATGTTTAAACAGAACTAAAGTCCAGGTTTATCTCCACTGACATCAATCCATTATAATGGGAAACTGAAAAATGGGGATTTATTGGGAAATATGCTGTCTTGGGAAGATAATGACTTAGCTGAAATATGCAAAGTCGTAGCTGATAGGGGTCTGGGGATATTTAAGAAGTGCTGGTTGCCTGCTGACTTCAGATATGTCAGTGCTGACATGTTTGGCATGTTGCAAACATTTTGCTTTGCAGGTCCCTTGAGCGTTTATGCACCACCTGAGTCTTTGATTTCAGGTAATCAGACTATTCTGAGTGAGGTGTGTAAGATTATCATGGACTTGATACCAGGAACTATTCAGATCTTAAGGAGGGGAATACCTGAAGCATCTTCGAGAGGGATTTGGCAATATGCTAATGCATGAATATTAATGGACAGAGATACAGTGGATGCTCGGGTTGTGAACGTGATCCGTGCGGGAGCCATGTTCACAACCCGCAGCACCGCGTCTGCACATGCACGAGTCGCGATTCAGCGCTTATGTGCATGCCAAAACCCGGAAGTAACCCATTCCGGTACTTCCGGGATCGGCGCGGTGCACAACCCGAAAACGCGCAACCCGAAGCGTCTGTAACCCGAGGTATGACTGTATAGATATTCTGTATGGATTGCATGTGACTCCATCTAGGTTAAAGATAGCAATCCAACTCATGATCTCCCATGCTGGTTTGAAGGTCTCTGTTCATGAACCCTTAAATCAACTCCATTGGCCTTCACCAGCAGAAGGATGCCAACATCTCTTCTCTGATGTGATGCATCCCATTTTGCTCAGCAAGAGGGTGAGTGGAATTTTCCACTGACTGTAGCCCATGGGATTTCTCAGAACAGGACATTCCAGGGGCAGGGAAGGGCTGATCCTAAACTCGTACATTTCCGAACACAAATCAAAGTGTTGGTGCTGACCTAAACGGCCTCGGCCCAGTATACCTGAAGGAGCATCTCCACCAGCTTAAAAAACGCAGTGAACTCCTAACCAGGTGTGTGTGTGTCAGTGTCACAGAGCACATCTGAGCATGTTTACTCCCTTTAAGTCCCACTTAGGTTCAATAGGACTTACTTCCCTAAGTTAGGGACGCGGGTGGTGCTGTGGTCTAAACCACTGAGCCTCTTGGGCTTGCCAATCAGAAGGTCGGCGGTTCAAATCCCTGCGACGGGGTGAGCTCCCATTGCTCTGTCCCGACTCCTGCCAACCTAGCAGTTTGAAAGCACGCCAGTGCAAGTAGATAAATAGGTACCACTGTGGCGGGAAGGTAAACGGCGTTTCCGTGTGCTGCTCTGGTTTCACCAGAAGCGGCTTAGTCATGCTGGCCACATGACCCGGAAAAACTGTCTGCGGACAAACACCGGCTCCCTTGGCTTGTAAAGCCAGATGAGCTCTGCAACCCCAGAGTCGTCTGTGACTGGACTTAACTGTCAGGGGTCCTTTACCTTTACTTTTACCTTTTCCCCTAAGTTAGCAGGCACCCCTACACAAAGATAGAAAGCTGATTTATATTATAATGGAGTGGCTAGGGAAGCGTTGTATAGCGTGTGTGTAGAAAGAGAGAGAAGGAAAGTAGGAGAGAATGTACAGGCACACACAGAAATTTTAAATAGCATTGCTTCTGTGTAGATACATTTCTTCTGATTACTTTTTTACACTACTGCAACTTTTTCTGTTTTTCATGTGCGTCTGGGGAGCCTAGTCGACTGCTTCCTCTCCAGCAACATATTTAAGGTATTCATTAAAAGCTATTTCTGTTAATGGGCTCTCGAAGAATGAATCAAATCGCGTATGCTGTAAATGAAGTTTAAACATGTTAATTCCAACAGTTTAACAAGCTCTGACATGCCTCCATCCCTTTGCAATATGCAATTTTCTGGAAACTGGAGAGCCGGCATAATAGATATTTTAGCTATGCATGCCATTTTGCTATTAAATTAGAATACGATTACCTCCCACAGCCAAAAGACTACCCTTGAGTCCCAAGTAATATGACTTTATTTTGCAAACAGATCAAGCCAACTTTATTAGATGGCAATGACTGGGAAAGCAAAAACACTTCATTAACATTTTAGCATCTTGCCTCTTCAGTTTTATTATGTTTAATCAAAGTATGAGTTTGACAGCATTCGGCAGACATGTCCTAAGCTTGCCCGCTTCCTCAGCCTCTAGAAGCCTTTTAAATGCAGAAGCTGGTGTTGCTTTTCTTACTTCTATTTTTTCCTATTCGCCTGATTCCTGAAATCCGGACGTGTTCGAGAAAAGGCAAGTTAACCGAAAATTGCCTAGACTTGCACTTTCCATAGGAATATATGATCTCACCAGACCGTTTCAGCTAAGTGGAGTGGGATGTGTTCCCCAAAAATAATGCATTTTTGGGGGGGGGGGTTGAACCTAAGGATTATCTGAGAACCACAAATTCCCCATCCCTGTGTTATACCCTCTACTCACTATTTGGCCAAACCTTAGAATGTGACCCAAAGTCTCACCATCACATCACAATTAGATGCTGCTAAATTAAAGGGACGCGGGTGGCGCTGTGGGTTAAACCACAGAGCCTAGGACTTGCTGATCAGAAGGTCGGCGGTTTGAATCCCCATGACAGGGTGAGCTCCCGTTGCTCGGTCCCAGCTCCTGCCAACCTAGCAGTTCAAAAGCATGTCAAAGTGCAAGTAGATAAATAGGTACAGCTCCAGCAGGAAGGTAAACGGCGTTTCCGTGCGCTGCTCTGGTTCGCCAGAAGCGGCTTAGTCATCCTGGCCACATGACCCGGAAGCTGTACGCCGGCTCCCTCCGCCAATAAAGCAAGATGAGCACCGCAACCCCAGAGTCTGTCATGACTGGACCCTTTACCCTTTACCTTTTAAATTGACTTTGGGGCTGTACCTGCATCTTCCAGCCTGACACTGGCTCACCAACTGATGTATAGCATCAGCATGTTGGGAGTTAGAGCAAGCCCTGATCATAATACAGGATTTGGAACAAAGAGGCAAAGGAGAGAGAGGGGGAAAATGACCCAATTTAATTACTATATTGTTCCAACCTTGTGAGTTCCAATTTATGCCTTCCAACACTTGGCTCAGATTTTGCTTCATAACCTTGTGGAATAAACGAAGCGCAATACAAATCCCGTGAATAATCTAGGTAAAATTATTTACTTGCCTCCTCTGTGTGAGGTCCAGAGAGTGGCAACACAAGAACGGGCCTTCTCTGTCGTGGCTCCCCGTTTGTGGAATGCTCTCCCCAGGGAGGTCCGCCAGGGGAAATCGTTCCTCTTCAACCAGGCCTTGGACGGATTAATATCCTACAGCCTTTTAAATGTGACTGTGGGAAAGGGGAGGGTATTGTTGTGCTGTTTTGTTTTACTTGTTATTATCCTGTATTTTATTCTGTGAACTGCGTTGAGATCTTATATAAATCTAAAGAATAATAATAATAATGGCTCTGAGTGTCCAGTCCGTGATGTATTTCCTGGGGCAGATTGCAGGGCTAGAAAATGGTACATTGGAAACTTATCCAAAATTGCTGAGGAGAAGTCTTCTATGCTGAGCGTCAACACATTGTACAGAATGGTTTGTGCAACACGCAATAACCGTTATTGGGCCTTTGGGTCCTGCCACCAACTTCTTACAGTCTGCTGAGTTATATTCCTTTGTAGGAATCATTTTGGAGGAAATCTGGCCCTTTTTTAGGTCATCCTCCTTTAGGTATCATTATATGCATCTTTCCCAGCCAGTCTGTTTCTTAATGTTTCTAGTCTTTCTAAAATTTCAGCTTGGATTGAGGACGGGAATGACCAGAATTGACTTATTAGAGTGTCAACTTCTTACAGTTCATGGTGGCTTCCTCATGCTGAGCTGTGACTTCTGCAGAGGGGAGAGACTTTGAATGCATTGGGGTCTGGGTCAGAATCTCCCCTCCGTTGGCAGCAAGGAGGAAAGCCTCCATGGGCAACAATGGGAGGGGCAACAATGGGAGCTTTCCTCTCACCGTAAAGAGCAGGACTTTGTGTCTTGTGTAAGAGTATAGGGTGCGTGTGTGATTGCAGTCAAAAACATTGTTGTTGTCGTTTAGTCGTGTCTGACTCTTTGTGACCCCATGGACCAGAGCACGCCAGGCACTTCTGTCTTCCACTGCCTCCCGCAGTTTGGTCAAACTCATGCTGGTAGCTTCGAGAACACTATCCAACCATCTCGTCCTCTGTCGTCCCCTTCTCCTTGTGCCTTCCATCTTTCCCAACATCAGGGTCTTTTCCAGGGAGTCTTCTCTTCTCACGAGGTGGCCAAAGTATTGGAGCCTCAGCTTCACAATCTGTTCTTCCAGTGAGCACTTAGGGCTGATTTCCTTAAGAATGGATAGGTTTGATCTTCTTGCAGTCCATGGGACTCTCAAGAGTCTCCTCCAGCACCATAATTCAAAAGCATCAATTCTTTGGCGATCAGCCTTCTTTATGGTCCAGCTCTCACTTCCATACATCACTACTGGGAAAACCATAGCTTTTACTATACGGACCTTTGTTGGCAAAGTGATGTCTCTACTTTTTAAGATGCTGTCTAGGTTTGCCATTGTTTTTCTCCCAAGAAGCAGGTGTCTTTTAATTTCGTGGCTACAGTCACCATCTGCAGTGATCATGGAGCCCAAGAAAGTAAAATCTCTCACTGCCAGTCAGAACCATAGAGGGTGACAAAGACTTAAACAAACTTCTCATAACTTCACAGTCCTTATTCAGTTTATGGCCCATCCACTCCCAGTGGTGACTGTTCGTTAAAGAATAATGAAGTGCATGCCTAATTTGGCCCACAATGGCATAGATTGAAAACATGCAGAGAGAGCCACTGTGGCCATTTCCTGTAGCTCTGAGCAAGATCACTCTAGGAATTTTGACTTACGTTTTGCACATTTTAAGGACTGCAGAATACAGGTCTCCCTTGTGCCACACGTGCTGCCTGACTTTAATTTGGTGATAGCTTATTATATAGTAAATAGCTTATTGTAAATAATGGAATGGACAGAGAACATGGGTCTCCCCCCCCATCTTAAATTTTCCATACTATTGATTGCCACAGTGTGTCCAGGATCTGCTGGTACCATCAAGGCTAATGATCCGGAACGAATCGTTGTACAAAAGATCTAGGCTATCCCTCTTAGAAACCTTCCATTTTCTCTGTCGGTTTATCAGACCCAAGTGATAATGAAACAGTTCTGGACTTAATGAACAAATAAGGCCAAAATATTTTAATAGAGGCAATAAACTCTACCCGTCTTTATGGCCCAATGGCACAGCTGTGTATTGTTAATGGGGAAAAAAGCTTTCACATGGATGTGGAAAGCCAACAGTGCTTTCATATTTATTCCAGACACCTTTTAGCACTTTTTAATTGAAGTATTTTTGTTTGGGGTTTTTTAAAATGATATTTCTCATTGCTATAAAGATGGAAAGTTGGATCTGTATTTTCTTTATTATTTATAAAATGCATTTTATCCAAAAATGATCACAGGACAGGTCAGAATATAAAGCAGATCTAAAGCATCAATTCACGCATCTTCAAAATTCAGTCCTCTATAAAATTATTCATCAGTCTGTGCTCAAATTATATAGTGGGGAACTGGATGTCATTGTTTTTAGAGGGCTACAGGAACCACATTTTGGCTAAATTTTAATATTTATTACATTTGTATCCATCTTTCCTCCAATGAGCTCTAGGTAGTGCACATGGTCCCCCTACTGTATTAATTTTATTTTCACAACATCCCTGTGAGGTAGGTTGGATTGAGAGAGAAAAACTGTCTCCAGGTCACCCAGACAGCTTTATGGCTGAATGGAATCTGGTCTTCCAAGTCCTGGTCTAACACTTTAACCACTACACTGCATTAGGATTCAGGAAGTGTGCATTGTGGATTGTATGAAGGACCCCCCACTTCACTACAATAATCTGGGTACTGACTTGCAGCCAATCTCACGAGGAGCTGAAATGCACCACACCCCAGCGAAACAGGAACCAGAATATGCAACACTGGAATAAATCCACAGGAGAGTCAATCTGAAATCCAAATCATACTGAAGGCCAGCGTCTAAGGCATAGGTAGCCAAAATGGTGCTTTCTAGATGTTGTGGACTCCAACTCCCATCATCCAGTCCCCTGCCAGCAAGGTCAAGGATAAGGCTAATGGGAGTTGTAGTCCGCAGTGTCTGGAAAGCACCATGTTGTCTTTGTGAAGGGAAACTGAACTTTCGTGAAAGGAGAATGTGAGCCAGCAAGCCAGCAGAAGAGCTTGCCCATGAGAAGGGACATATAGGGCACATAAGCAGGTTGGCAGGCTGGGGCATCATCTGTTCACCTCTCTGGGTGGCATTGGCTGATTTCCACTATGGTCACAGCAAGTCTAAATATAGATGAGCCCGAAATCTGCCCTGCTGGACATTAGCTCAAGTGCAGTCATGTCTCATAACAAGACAGACCAGGAAGCAAGGTGTCTACTGGACCAGGCAGAATTTGTAGCTTCCATCACATCTAACTACAGTGGTACCTCAGGTTACATACACTTCAGGTTACAGACTCCGCTAACCCAGAAATAGTGCTTCAGGTTAAGAACTTTGCTTCAGAATGAGAACAGAAATTGTACTCCGGTGGCGCGGCGGCAGCGGGAGGCCCCATTAGCTAAAGTGGTGCTTCAGGTTAAGAACAGTTTCAGGTTAAGAATGGACCTCCAGAATGAATTAAGTACTTAACCCAAGATACCACTGTATATAGGTTTGAGAGCAGGATACTTTGGTTTGATCCAGCAGAGCTCTTATTGTGTGCTGAATGACACCTTGTGGGGGCAAGTTGGTGAAGGTGTTGTGCAGTGTCTCATAAGACAGGCAAAAACAACAACACACACACACACACAGGTGTTTCCATTCCACATTCAAACACCGATAGGGTGTCAGTTACAAAATAGAAATTTATTTTCCATGGCCATTGCCATATGTACTTAAAATTCAGTATGTGAAAGTTGCAGTAAATCCATGCGCTGTAACGTTTTCAGCAAGAGAAAACAGGAAAAGGGTTGCTAGCAACATTCATTTAATATGACAGCCTTTTACCAGCAATGTTTTGCATTTTGCCTCGTAGGTTTAGCGGCAACGGGGAAAGATTTCTAAATGTGCTCTTAGCTATGTCTCCGCTATATCCCCCCCCCCTTACATGTGGGGGGATGCTCTCAGAGGAAGGCCTCATTAATCAAGCATAAAGCCTCTTTCCTTACGAGCTTCCCAACATCAACATTAAAACTTTTAATTTCCCATTTCACTTTAGGGAGCCTTGCAGTCCCAAGAGCATCTTGTCTGAGATAAGCAATGAGCCCATCATGCAGGCTGGTGGAGATGCTTAAAGCAGCTTCCATGAAGGGCTGCACAGAAGAGCCAAGGGCTGGGGCAGCCCATCGCACCTGCCGCCCCTTTCCTTCCATCTGCTGTTCTTCCAATGCAGGTACAAACCCAGAAGACCCAGTTTTAGCAAAGGGCCCAGTATGCGTGTGTACAAGCCTGCAAGCAAAATGGGTTCCCTCTACAGTGGTACCTCGGGTTACATACGCTTCAGGTTACATATGCTTCAGGTTACAGACTCCGCTAACCTAGAAATAGTGCTTCAGGTTAAGAACTTTGCTTCAGGATCAGAACAGAAATTGGGCTTCGGCTGCGCGGCAGCAGCAGGAGGCCCCGTTAGCTAAAGTGGTGCTTCAGGTTAAGAACAGTTTCAGGTTAAGAACGGACCTCCGGAACAAATTAAGTACTTAACCCGAGGTACCACTGTACTTCCCTGCTCATAATTGTGTGCACAGAAAGCTGTGCCTCAGGTCAAGCAGTGGCCTAGCATGGGTTGCCCGTGTCCGGGGCCGTGCAAAAAGGAAGGAGGGAAATGGACACAGTACTCATGCGCATTCAACTGCCTAACAGGGTCTGCATCACCCAGGAGACCGTAGCCACAGAGATAAGAAAAGAAGAGTTGTTCCATTGTCTGGAGAGGTCACTTCCTAGTTCACATGGAGAATTATTTTTCAATGGAGACCAGCACAGCTGTACTGAGGCAGCACCAGGTGTTGACATTTTGCACCCTTAACATTTTTGCACCGGGGCAAAGTCCCCGGCCCCACCCCATGCTACACCACTGAGGTCAAGTAATCGGGGCAGGACCCACTCTGCTCACCTCTGCCTTTTTATAGGGGCAAGGGAGGGGCTCCCGTTCGATTAATTTGCATAAGCTGGCTTTTCTTCCCCGTCCTGCATTTTCTATGTGCATGGAAAAAAATCTCCTCCGTTTCATATCAAGGAAGATTTCTGCCTCTGCACCAGCAATACTAATTATAATCATCATCATCTGTTTATGGATTGGCTTCCACATTCTTCTCAAGGTCACGTACATAACAACAACTAAGAATAGCTTTTCGTACAGTACACAAAGCAACAATTAAAGGTAGACTAAACACATTGGAAAGAATACAGAAGGAACACCCAGTTGAAAAAGCAGGTCAAAACATAGGAGCATAGAAAGTTGCCCTATACTGAGTCAGACCACTCTGCACTCCCTGGCAGCAGCTCCCGGGTATTTTATTTTATTATTACTTTCAGTTATTCATTTTACAATGTCTCTACCACAAAAATGGCACCTAGACAAAAACCAACATTTCGTTCTACTTCCCTCTCCGCATTTCCTTATTTTATATCACAATCTTGCTGCATAACCAATTCCAGCCTCTTTATAAATTTAATCTTTTTGCTCTCTATAAGCTGTTTTTTTACTGCTTGTGTTAATGTCAGTCCTGCTAACATTTTTAATTGTTTGTGATTTGTCTTCATATATTCCATACATTTTCCCCATTCTGTTAAACAGAGTCTCTCATCGTGGTCTCTTATTCTTCTGTTTCACCATCACTGCGTACTCCATCAGTTTTATTTGCCAATCTTATTTTGGTGGGACTGTTTCTTCTTTCCATCTTTGAGCATATACCATATCGGGCAGCTGTCGTAAGCTCTGTAGGATTTTAAGCAGGGCTGGAGATTGAGCTTCTGCCTGTAAAGCCATTGAGATACATCCCCACCAAAAACGTCTTCTGTGGTTTTGATAAAAGTGCAAATACCCAGCATCTGTTGTGTCTGATGCTGCTGAGGAATGAGGGGAAATAGGCAAGGACTTTAACCCTCTTCAGGTGTTCAGCCTAAAAGGCTGAGGGCACCAAGTGTGGGGCGGCAGGGGAGGGTCACCTGCAGCATTAAAAAAAATTTTTTTTTATTTCCTTGGGTTACAAAAGTGCATACAGTGTCTCTGCTTTCAGTTCATAGAGTCTACAGATCAGTTATATTTGATGTGAGTCACTCATGTTATAGACAGTATAAAGTTTAGGGGCGGGAGAGGAGTGATGGTAAACTTTCATCCTTTCACATAGTGCATGTGCGATGTTTTTCTGTCAGCATCTTATGGGTAGGTTCTGTTTGTTGAGAATTCCGTTCCACCTTAAGGAACAGGCATGTGGAATTGTTGCATGTCACATGTCTGTTTACATTCCAGCACAGCTTGCTGGGAACTTCCGTTTTGTATATAGCTTTTGCTTATGCTGTTTTGCTTTGGACACGAAGGAGATCAGACATGTTTTTCTGTCCTGATCTATGCTGAATAAACCTGCTCGTGCTACTTCTGTTTGCGCAGTGTTTTCTCTGCTGAACAGCGTGCACAGGCTTCTAAAGCCTGTGTCACAGATTTATGCTGCACCAAGGACCAGAGTTTGCCCGGCACACCGGCTGGTAGGCGAGAGCCAGCTGGGGGTCTGCCAATTGCCCTGTTTCCTTGGGTGCATGCCAACACTGTTTCTATTCATCTGTTTTCATTGGTAGTGAGAGAGATTTAGGACCCAGGGTTGGTTGCCTTCAGTGGACTGCAGTGAGTTTGGTTTGCATGTACAAGAGAGGATGGGGTTGTTGGGTCAAGCTAGCCATATTGATTTGAATGCTCTCAGTGGTTTCTTGTTGTCTCATTGGGCTGTGTATGTAATAAAGGGGAGCCACGCCAGGGCGAAGGCATCCTCTTTGGTTTGTTCCTGTACTGTTTTCAATTTGTTGCTTAGCTTTTCTAGTAGGGCTGTTTCCATATGGTATGTTACCCCTGGTCCATGTTGAGCAGGCCATTGTAAAGGGAATTTCCTAAATGCAGTGGGCTGCATGTAGTTGCATGCAACTACAAACCAGTACGTTTCCAAAGTGTTTCCAAACTGACCTTGAAAACCCTAAATGGCCTCGGCCCACTATACCCAAAGGAGTACCCCATTGTTCTGCCCGGACACTGAGGTCCAGCGGCAAGGGCCTTCTGGCGGTTCCCTCACCACGAGAAGTGAAGTTACAGGGAACCAGGCAGAGGGCCTTCTCAGTAGTGGCGCCTGCCCTGTGGAACTCCCTCCCATCAGATGACAAAGAAATTAGCCACTATTTGACATTTAGAAGACATCTGAAGGCAGCCCTGTTTAGAGAAGTTTTCAATGACTGATGTTTTAATGTATTTTTAATCTTTTGTTGGAAGCCGCCCAGAGTAGCTGGGAAAACCCAGCCAGATGGGCGGAGTAGAAATAAATTATTATTATTATTATTATTATTATTATTATTATTATTATTATTCCCCTTGCATAATTTGAAGGGAAAAAAATAATCCTCCTTGCAAATCTTGATAAGGCTGGTTCCCCCAACTGCAGCGAGTTTTCTAAGTGCGTTCAGTGGAATGTGTTTAAAAGCCCCCTTCAGACTTGAACAGGGCTTGCGATTCTTACTGCTGCCAGAATAGATGTGGGACCAGCAAAATAAAACTGTCAGACCAGCTTTGAGGAGCTTAATTGGTGCTGTGTGCGTGTCAGACTCTCATCTGATGACTGATGTATTACAGATATTTGCATCTTTGCTTCCCCGAGTCTTCCTGAAGCGATTTGCTCTGCGGGCACATTCTGCCGCACAGCTGCACGCTTCTTCTGCAAAGGATGGATGGATGGATCATCTCAGCTCCTAGCAGAGGATTTGAACAGATGGTCTTTTGGTCCTCCCCATTAAGATTATCCCTCCCTTTACATATCTTAGAGATCTGATCAGAGTGAGGGAAAATAAAACCAGTCTTCCTTTCTACGGGCTGCTTTCAAAATGAAAAAATGTCCCGCACCAGAAATGTTTAGAAATATACACTACAACATGTACTTTGCATGGGTTAAACCGGTGTTTCCCAAACTTGTGCCTCCAGGTGTCCTTGGACTGCAGCTCCCATCATCCCTAGGTGGCAAGACCAGTGGTCATGGATGATGGTAACTGTAGTCTGAAAACAGAGACCCAAGTTAAGGAAACCATTAAAACCATTAAAATTATACACATAAAACTGCTGTTTGTGTGTGTGTGATTTATGTACATACCCTAATTAGGAACCTTCCAGCCATGACACCAAGATCTAGTCTAGCAAACTGGGACTGCAGGTTGTGGCTTACAGTGGTACCTCAGGTTACATACACTTCAGGTTACATACACTTCAAGTTACAGACTCCGCTAACCCAGAAATAGTGCTTCAGGTTAAGAACTTTGCTTCAGGATGAGAACAGAAATCGTGCTCCGGCAGCGCGGCAGCAGCAGGAGGCCCCATTAGCTAAAGTGGTGCTTCAAGTTAAGTACGGACCTCCGGAATGAATTAAGTACTTAACCCGAGGTACCACTGTATTTTGATTGCAGAGTAGGGCTCAGCAATGTCGGATTTTCAACATTACGATGTATCACCAGCAAAACATCACGATCTGGTGATACACCGCGATGTTGAAACAATCTGCATTGGCCCCAGCCAGTGACACACAGGGAGGGTGAAACTGACACAGCTCTGACCACAGGTGCTGAGGCGCTTTTGTCAGGAGTTCAGCCTACACTCGAGTAGGACCCTGGCAGAGACACATGCCTGACTGGCATGTTCTCTCTCTCCTGGTTGATCATTCTGGAGCTTCAAAAACTTTCTTCAGCCCGAACATCACAGCGACCGATGCCAACAGACTTCGGCACACTTAGGGATCCGCAGAGTTTGCACATCTCGCATGACAGAACTCATCATTTTGGCTAATCTACTTTATTTACATATAAACACACATGGAGCACTGCAACATGGCTCCCCCTCTCTCTCTAGCATCAGACAGCAAAGAGAGAAAGAACAATGGACAACAGTCCCACTTCACAGAACACGGTAACACAAACATCCTGTTTTTGTCACTTCCCACTCTGTGGAGTCGAAACATATACTGTCATGTGATAGACAAAAATCCCATGATTGCAATCATGGAGCCGGAATTCTAACAGTTTTCCCCCCAGTGCCTTGCGGGCCGGGACAACGCAGCTTCTTAGTGCTACTCAGCTGGGGGGCAGGAGAGTGTGCAGGTGGTAGGGACCCCAGGGCTTCTTTGTGAGGCTCAGCTGGGGGTGGAAGGGCTCTTGCCCTACAGCTGAGCGAGCCCCGATGTCTCCGTTGAGGTCTAGGCAGCCACACACCCCTGAATGGAGAAGTTTAAAGGAGCACCTCACGTATGGCTTGCACAAGCCAGAGGGCAAGTTGGAGGCTCCATTGCACTTGAAGCTGTCAGGCTCCATCCTCAGGGCTCCCTCCGTCTTCTGGGAAGTGGGAGGCGAGTACGCTGCTTTCTTCCTTCTTCGCTCAAAGGTGCCAGCAGCCCTGTGGATAAAGCCCTTGCCAGCGGGGGCAGGTGGGTGAGCCCCTTCTTTCTCCCAGGAGGAAGAGGCACCCTGCCTCTTTCCCCCAGGGAAAACCCACCATTTATCGTTGAATCAGAACAAACGACAATTTTCTGCAGATTGCTGTTTCTTCCAGTTTAGCATTAAAGAGTGGGCTTTCTAGGGGGGGAGGAAAGGAATGAAATAAGAGCAATAAGAACTTAGGATTCTTAACCTGACGGATCCCAACAGTTTGAAATAATACAGACTTGGAGGTTCTGGTCTTATTTAAAGACATCACCAACCAAACCTGGGCCAAAGCATATTAACCTGTGTACATAAGAAAAAGAAACAGAAGGTCAAGGTGGCTGAGAAGAAAATACAATCTAAAATAACTGTTACTGCCAGCTCCCAAGGTAGGAGACATTCAATAGCAGAAATTGATCCCAATGCAGATTTGAGAGATTTGATAGTTAACATGAACAAAAATAGAAATGATAAACTGGATTCAAATGAACAATAAGATTGAACAACATTTAAAAATAATAATAGATCTCCAAGGTCAGGTAAAAGACCTGACAATAAAAAATAAGGAGCTAGACAAAATAGTTCAGGAATTGAAAATCAAGACAAATAAACAAGCGGGTGAGGCAAAGGCAAAACCCCTCGGACCCGTTGCTTCTAAGCATGGGGCAAGTGGAAGTGTGGAAGAGCCCTTAATGTCTAGGATTTGAACCAAAAACTGTTCCAAACCACTTTTTTTCTAATCAAAATCAGTTTAGGATGTATCATGTAATTCCTAGTTAGGTTTGGGCTGAGATGGAATTTGAATCGGGACTTCTCTAGTTTGCAATTAGGGTTGGCACCTCTCTAAACAGTGCCAACTCATTGGGGGGGGAGTGGCTTGGGCAATATGTCCTCAGTGCGCCCTGTTAGAATTCCTGCTCCATGGTTGCAGTCATGGGATTGTTGACTATCACATGACGGTGTATGTTTTGACTCCACAAAGTGAGAAGTGACGGAGACAAGATGTTTGTTTTACTGTGTTCCGTGAAGTAGAACTATTGTCCTTTGTTCTTTCTCTCTTTGCTGTCTGATGCTAGAGAGAGAGGGAGCCATGTTGCAGTGCTCCGTGTCTGTTTATATGTAAATAAAGTAGATTAGCCAAAATGCTGAGTTCTGTCACACGAGATGCACAAACTCTGCGGATCCCTAAGTGTGCTGGTGTCTGTTGGCATCAGTCGCTGTGATGTTTGGGCTGAAGAAAGCTTTTGAAGCTCCCAAACGATCAACCAGGAGGGAGGGAACATGCCAGTCAGGCATGTGTCTCTGCCAGGGTCCTACTCGAGTGTAGGCTGAACTCTTGACAAGAGCGCCTCAGCACCTGCAGTCAGAGCTGCGCCAGTTTCACCCTCCCTGTGTGTGATGTTCGGGCAGAAGAAAGCTTTTGAAGCTCCCAAATGAAAGACCAGGAGAGAGAGAACATGCCAGTCAGGCATGTGTCTCTGGCAGGGTCCTACTCAAGTGTAGGCTGAACTCCTGACACGTCCCTCCTCTTCCTCCTCCCTCCCATTTATTCCCCCTTTTCCTTTGAGTGCAATCTGCACAGTTGCCAGAAGGGGCTAGGCAGACAGAGATGGCTGCTGCTTCTTGTTATACGAGTGCTCATTCCTTGCAACACATGTGAATTGTTAGGAATAAACGAGGAGAAAGATGCAAGGAGTTGGGGTCCCTGCTGTGAGATGGGACTTGGCCGGAGCCTGGGAATACCAAATCCTGACACCCTCCAGCCCGTATCACAGGGAGAGGCAATTTTTACTTCAGCAAATTTTCTCACTGAGTTGTGTTTTTATCTGGTCTTCTCTAACTCCATGCAGGGACAACGGATCACAGCAGCATCATGTTCCATCATTGTATTTATGAAATTATCCATACAGCTTATTTATAACTTGGCAGCTGCGTGCTTTCTTTTCTTCCTTCTTCAAGGAAAGTCACAGAGTGGAGGAACTTATTTGGAGATTGCATTTCTCCAAAGGGTTGTGTTTGTGTGTGTGTGTTTTGTGTGCAGCAGAGTGTATTTGATCAAAATAAAAGGCAGTAGGCAGCCGGCTGAGGGGAATTTTCTCTTCCTTCCTCCTCTTTGTACTGTGATTTCGAAACTATAATAAACACCAATGCTTTTATTACAGCAAAACACCAAATGAAAGGAGTTATCACTTAAAAATATAAGCATTTGAAATACTTCCTGATGCAACAGGGTAAGTCCCTTATATTGAAGTTGCTGAGTGTGTGTGTGTGTCTTAACGGAAATGATTTTTTTAAAAAAACAACAACAAGTAATTAAAAGATCCATCATTCACATGCGCTTGCTGCAGGCTTGCTGCAGGTATATATGGGATTATTTTAATTAATGTCAGTTTTCCTGAGCTGGATAGATTTCACTCTGATGAAAACTCAGGCAATCACAAACGAAACGCACCATCTCGTTATGTGCAGGCACTTCTGGTCTCCCTGTGCCTTTTGCAGCCTCTCTGTCGCCTCTCTGCCTTTCTCAGTGGGTCTCTTGGAAGATGAAAAGAAAACAACATTTTGTGTGTGCCATTGGCATGGTATGCCAAGCTTGAACTGGAATGGAGTGCTGCTGTTTGGCAGCAGTTTGAGCTGATTAAAAGGGATAATAATAATAATAATAATAATAATAATAATAATAATAATAATTTATTATTTATACCCCGCCCATCTGGCTGGGTTTCCTCAGTCACTCTGGGCGGCTTCCAACAGAATATTAAAATACAATAGTCTATTAAACATTAAAAGCTTCCCTAAACAGGGCTGCCTTCAGATGTCTTCTCAAAGTCTGCTAGTTGTTTTCCTCTTTGACTTCTGTTGGGAGGGCGTTCCACAGGGCAGGTGCCACTACCGAGAAGGCCCTCTGCCTGGTTCCATGTAACTTTGCTTCTCGCAGTGAGGGAACTGCCAGAAGGCCCTCGGAGCTGGACCTCAGTGTCTGGGCTGAACGATGGGGGTGGAGACGCTCCTTCAGGTATACTGGACCAAGGCCGTTTAGGGCTTTAAAGGTCAGCACCAACACTTCATGCAGGTTGATGACCACCGTGGCCCCAAATATCTCAGGCAGCAAGTCCAGTGGGGGGTGGGGGGGGCTGTGGATGAGACTGATGTTTAAATGTATTTTTAATCTTTTGTTGGAAGTTGCCCAGAGTGGCTGGGGTAGAAATAAATTATTTATTATTATTATTATTTATTATTATTATGAGATAACTTGCAGATATGATAGACTCCAACCAGACTATGTGGAAGAGCACATAGCAGTGAGGATGTGCATTCATTCTTAATAAAGCTGTATGTCCATAAAGGGTCTGTGTGTTCCTTGTATGATTCCTTCCAATACAATGTTTGTTTCTCACCTGTCTGGAATCTGGCAAGGCGGTTGCTTTCATGAGGCTGCCATACGTCTGAAAAGTCATTCCGGTTAGGTGGAAAACATGGAACTTGCAGGTAGCTGTGAGTCTCCTCTTCAAATTGCTGGGGATACAGGAATACAAACAAACAAGTGAGCCCCGGAAGGAAGGGCACTTTCGGTAACTGAAATGTATGTTTTTGTCCCACATACCTTCGAAAGACTGAATGCTTTACTCAGCTAAAGGATGGGTTCGGATCCCACAAACAAACAATTCATAACTCCAGTGTTTCTCCAGCTGCCCAAGGACAATTCTCAAAACCCAGGGCTCAGCCACTTCACATTCCTGCTAGTTTCTATCTCCAGTGTAGGACTTGGGAACTCAAAGGAGTTGAGTAGAGACAGTGACACCTAATGGTTCCCTTCCCTGACATTGGTGGACCGCGTGGCTTATGGGTGGATGCTGTAGAACATAGGGAACATTCCTGCAACATGACATCCCATTGGTCCATCCATCTCAGTACAATGGTACCTTGGTTCTCAAACTTAATCCGTTCAGGGAGTCCGTTTGACTCCTGAAACCGTTTGAAAACCAAGGCATGGCTTCCGATTGGCTGCAGGAGCTTCCTGCACTCAAGTGGAAACCACATCGGGCATTCGGCTTGTGAAATTCATTCACAAACTGGAACACTTACCGTATTTTTTGCTCTATGGGATGCACCAGACCATAGGAGGGGGAGAACAGGGGGAAAAAATTCTTGTTCTCCCCCTCTAAAACAAGGTGCATTCACCCAAAGCCTCCGGAGCGTGGCGGGAGTTCCCGGTGGGCTACGGAGGCTTCAGGTTCCTTTCGACCTGCTCTTTGGAGCTGGCGGGGGGGAAGCCCTGCTTTCCCCCACCACCAGCCCCAAAGAGCAGGTCGGGGAACAGCGCAAAGGCTGCGCGCAGCCTTGCCGCTGCCCCCCCGAGCTTATGGGGCTGGCGGTGGAGGGAAGCGCTGCTTTCCCCCACCGCCAGCCTCAAAGATCCCTGAAGCCTTTGGAGCGCAGCGGGACCTCGCGCTACGCTCCAAAGGCTTCGGGTTCCTTTCGCTGACCCAAAGCCTTTGGAGCGCAGCGGAAGTTCCCGCTGCACTCTAAAGGCTTGAGGCTTCGGGGACAGCCTTTGTAGCCTCCGCAGGGCAGCGGGGTGAAGGCACCCCGCTGCCCTGCAGAGGCTTTGCGCAGCTAACCCCAAGCTAGAACAGCTGCACAGCGCTCCGTCTCCCTGTTCTGGCTTTGGGCTTAGCCGCGCAGCCTGCAGTCGCTCTATAGGGCGCACACACATTTCCACTTAATTTCTGGAGGGGGAAAAGTGCGCCCTATAGAGCGAAAAATATGGTACTTCCGGGTTTTCGGTGTTCGGGAGCCGATTTGTTCGGGAGCCAAGCCATTCGAGTACCAAGGTGGAACGGTATTGCCTGCAGTGAGTGGCAGAATTTTAGACCGGTGCCTTTCCTAATCCTAGGGGATGGCGGGGTTTGAACCTGGAGGTTTGGCATGCAAAGCCTATGTTCTCTAACTGAGCTATGGCCCTTCCCCACAGGAGTCACCCACTCAATGTTTATTTTACAGATTTATGCACTGCCTTTCAATCAAATTCTCTCCAAGGAGTCATGCAGCCGTTGATTGCAATACAATACATAGCCATTAATTTGTATCGCCAGGTGGTGGGGCAATCAAGAAGGAGATCGAGGATGGGGACATTGATGCTAGAGCATGTTCTCTGATCTCTGGTATAG
The DNA here is from genome assembly GCA_034642415.1 of Podarcis siculus. NCBI lineage: Eukaryota > Metazoa > Chordata > Lepidosauria > Squamata > Lacertidae > Podarcis > Podarcis siculus. The sequence goes on along the minus strand of JAXCMG010000089.1, from coordinate 2,258,124 downwards.
CTGCTGGCACTCTTGATAGTTTTGTGGAAGCTATAATAAGTCTAGGTGAAATTGCACCCCTGGAAATGTGTTTGCAGGTACCATCTAATGCAGGGGTCAGCGAACTTTTTCAACAGGGGGCCAGCCCACTGTCTCTCAGACCTTGGAGTGTCTGGACTATATTTTGAAAAAAATATATATGAACAAATTCCTATGCCCCAGAAATAACCCAGAGATGTATCTTAAATAAAAGGACACATTCTACTCATGTAAAAAAACGCTGATTCCCAGACCGTCCATGGGCCAGATTGAGAAGGCGATTGGGCCGGATCCGGCCCCCGGGCCTTAGTTTGCCTACCCATGATCTAATGCGAGTAGCTGCGCTCAGATTCCTTTTGAAGCACTACATATTTTCCTTAGGAATCGCACTGGGAGCTGTCCCAGGTCCTGCACAGCCAATCTCGGCATCTTGATTGTTTGGCATCTATTTTCTGCTAGAGCTTCAGCACACACCTGTCTCCCCCAAGCCTTGTTCAGTCCCAGCAGATGGTGGGGTTTATAGCCTGGCCAGAGAAGGGCAGCCTGTGTTTTTGGCTTCTCAGCCTACTTCTTGTCCAGAATCAGCAGTGTCATTACTAGTGGGTGCCACACATCTATTTAGCCAAAAGCTTTATGGTTTTGTAGCTCTGGGAGGACCCAAAATGTCATGCAGTGCAACTCCCTGCAAGGCAAGGATAACCTTTAGTAGGCTGCTTTCCACAGTACTCTCCAAAGCTTTGCCAGTTATGTGTGCCCTGTGTGAACATCTGAAGGCAGCCCTGTTTAGGGAAGTTTTTAATGTTTGAAGTTTTGTTCTGTTTAATATTCTGTTGGGAGCCGCCCAGAGTGGCTGGGGAACCCCAGCCAGATGGTCAGGGTATAAATAATAAATTATTATTATTATTATTATTATCATCATCATCATCATCATTATTATTATTATTATTTAACATACAGAAAACTAACTAAGTTGCCATTAGACCTGCATGAAAGCCTTTGTGTGTGTCAGCTATGAAACACCTTGTTGTGCTTGGTGACATCAATTGCTCAAGGAAGCAGAGTGCAATCTTGTTCTGTTTGCCCCACTATCTCTTTGCTTTCGTTTGTCAGCAGCTCTCCAAGTTCTCTGTTGGACAACTTTTCTAGCATCCTACCTGAGATTCTTCAACTCAGGGGTGAGGGATCTCTTCCAGACATTGTTTGACTCCCATCAGTCCAAATCAACGTGTCTAATGGCCAAGGATGATGGGATATGTAGTCTTAACATTGTCCAGAGGACCACAACTTCCCCATCCCTCATTTTTCGGGGAAGCCTTACCTGGGATGTGTGGTGTGTGTGTGTGTGTTCTCCCATTCAGCCCTGACCCCTATAATGCCAGGGGCTGTGCAGAGGGCAGGAAAGGCTGAATTGCCTTTCGCTAGTGTGAAAGAGAAGTAAAAGATACACACTCGTGATATTTTAGAGCCAGTTCTGTCTTATCCAGTCTCTATGATGTGTACTCCCAGTTTGGCATGTTGGCTGGAATTTTTTGCAAACCCAAGATAAGGAGAATTGATGTGGCAGTACTTTTTTCCCCAATTCCACCCAGATTGCTTGCTGCTGTTTGGAAAGAAAAGCAGTTTCCTTTTTTCTGTTCGTTTTCTTTTCTTTCTTTCTTTTTTGGTGGCTAACACCTCAAGGCTCATTTTATCTTTGCAAAACAATATGAGCTTGATATCAGCAACGTCAAAGCAAATTAATTCCCCAAATGTTTTCTAATTTTGAGCAAACGCAAAGGCGAAGGGGAAAAAAAGCATTTGGTGAAGGGAACGTTCCCTGGGAACGCATCAAGGACTAATGCTCATGTCTGCCAGGCGGGATGTGCAGTTGCCATAGCAGCAATCAATCTACTAAATAACTAGCAACATAAACTGATTCAAAGGCAAAAGACTGATTTAGGTCAGGAAATAACACTCCACGAAAAGAGTGGCTGTTTTCTCTGTGACTTGTGATGGTTGTGTTTGTTTTTATAAATGCACTTGAAATGCATATGGGAAGCATGCCTGCCTGCAGGAGCCCAAGTGTGGGACTCAAGAGCCCTTCAGCAGAGAGTGAAGAACCGACCCACTTAAAACTGATATGTGGCACTTCCAGCATATTCTTAGACAAAGACGCGGCAGAGGGGAGACGTTCCTGTGCATTGTTTGGTGCTATTTATGGGCGCCCATCGCAGTGACAGTTGAGAAATGCCTGCTGGTCGTGGCACGTGAACGCCAACCTTTGCAACTGAAAGCGTTGAGATCGTTGTGAGAGGCACCTGACTGCCACCTGATATTGTCTCTCGACTGATTCCTAGACTACTGTCTAGGAGTGTCTGACTCAGGCTGGCCAGCAAAGTGTGAAGTCTTGGAGAGCAGCAGCTTGAGAAAAAGCCAACACGAGGGCACAAATCATGGTAAAGGTAAAGGTACCCCTGACCATTAGGTCCAGTCGAGGATGACTCTGGGGTTGCGGTGCTTATCTCACTCTATAGGCCAAGGGAGCCAGCGTTTGTCCACAGACAGCTTCCGGGTCATGTGGCCAGCATGACTAAGCCACTTCTGGCGAACCAGAGCAGCGCATGGAAATGCCATTTACCTTCCCGCCAGAGCGGTACCTATTTATCAACTTGCACTTTGACGTACTTTCGAACTGCTAGGTTGGCAGGAGCAGGGACTGAGCAACGGGAGCTCACTCCGTTGGGGGGATTCGAACTGCTGACCTTCTGATCGGCAAGTCCTAGGCTCTGTGGTTTAACCCACAGCGCCACCCGTGTCCCTACAAATCATGGTAGCCATGTGCTTTTTTGCCCACAAGGACCCACCAGCTTAGACTATTGATCCACCCAAGCCATATATCTTGTGGAACCTTTTTGGCATTCTTCACTGCATTTCTTCCTTCCATATTGTTTTGTAGCCCAGGTGTTGTGCAGTTCCAAGCAGCCAATAGCCCTATTTCAAACCTGTTCTTGATGGGGACCATTTTTTGGTCATATCGGAGAGGATGGAGGACATTTCAATTTCTCTTCCAATGGGTGAATAGAGACCCCCCCATCCCCCTTTAAAGGCATCTGTTCACTAAGTGTTATTCCAGAGATTCCATCTCCTTTCATAAAACATCTGTCACATGCCACTGTGCCTTGGTTCCCTGGGGACACTATCTTGAAATTAAACCATTTACTTAAAATGGTTTAATTAAAAAAAAATCACCTCAGATGAACAGACTAATTTTGTGCTGACCTTGACATAAAGACATACCAGCTGGACTTATTCTTCTAATCCTTTCTTGATTCACAGCTTTGTCCCAAAGCCCCGTCCAACAACCCATTATTTTACGTCAAGACTTGGTGATTCTTTTGCACAATTTGCAGAGTGCTGTTTCTGTTACAATGCCAGCCTCAAACAAGCAAACAAACCCACAACTGCCTATTTCCAGTCATGACGTGCTCTTTTCCACAACCAACCACCCTTCCATTGTTTTTTGGGCCACTGTCTTGGGCTATCGGCTTTTAAAATATTGGAGCTCAACCCGAATGTATTTTTAGAGGAAGAGCAGTTAGGAGAATCAAGGACGATTAAAAGGATGCTTTCTACAGCACATGAGGATGATGATCCTGGAACTGATACAGGGAAATGAGCAGGAGAAAAATAAACATAAACCAAATGGCAAGAGATGAAGGCAATCTTCCTTCCCGTTTGGGTCTTCAGGCTGCCAGACAGCACATTATCTTGGCTGCTTTATGCAACCGTCGTGCGTTGCCCTCCCCATCTCTGTTCATTGCTCTTTATGACTTCTTTGTGTTACAGTCTTCCTGGTCCATTTCTTTTTCTCAGAATTGCACAATCGCTGCAGCGAACTTGTGTGCAAGTCCTTTGCCTCTAACATAGCTGTGCTGGGCCAGGGGGTAACCCATGAAACGTGGTCCAGGACCGGTCCAGAATCTGAAGGTTCCGCTGGGAGTCAGTCCGACAGGGTCAAGGCAGGACACGAGGCAGGAACCCAGGCAAGGACAGGTACAGGATCTCAGGCAGGATCTGGCATACAGCAATGTTGCTCCCGCAACCTGGGGCAGGGTCCGACAGCCTTTTATCTTTGTTAGGATAGTGGCCGATCCTGATCCCCCAGCGACTCACCTCCCTGTTTCACCCGAAGGCGAGCACTCCTCCTGCGAGTACTCAGGTCTCTCCTTCTCTCAGACCTTAGTCTCTGCAGCTCAGGAGACGTTGGTGGGTGACTAGACCTAGGTGCCGCCTCAGCCTCCTCTGACCCAACCGGTAGTGGAGCAGTGTTTCTACTGCATTCTTTTAGATTTGCCTCAAGAGCGTCTTTAAACCTCTTTTGTTGTTCACCGGCATTACGTTTTCCATTAAGTTGGGAACGAATGAACGTTCATCCATTGTTACTGCATTCGCAATATTTGCCCAGTGTTCCTTCAGAAGCAAATTAGGAAATGGTCAAGAATACTTTGCTTAAAAATGATGTTTGGAGATGTGCTCGGTCACCCAACAGAGCCATTTCAGTGGCTAAGGATGACTTCATCCAAAGTGTGCACACACAATAAAAAATATATGTTATGTTCTTGAGAGAGTGACACAGGGCTGGCCCTACCATTAGACAAAGTGAGAATACCGCCTCAGGTGGCAGTTTCTGGGGGTTAGGAGCCTTGGCTATTCCCATTTATTGGAGGATATGCTTTACACCTCCCATAACCGCTGTCCACTGCTTCGGTTGCAGTAGACTGTGACATCATGTCCCTAATGTTGAAGTAAGATTCAACAGCCAGTCCTGTACAGTGGTACCTCTGGATACGAACGGGATCCGTTCTGGAGCCCTGGTCGCATCCTGAAGTAAACGTAAGACGCGTCTGTGGGTTGTGTTTCGCCGCGCGTGTGCAAGCGGCGAAACCGAGAAGTAACGTGCTCCGTTACTTCCAGGTCGCCGCGGAATGCAACCTGAAAATACTTAACTTGAAGCTACTTCAACCCAAAGTATGACTGTACATCGAAAGAGGAAGGGGCGGCCATCTTGTTACTTCACCTCAGACAGCAAAAGATCTCAGGTCAGCCCTGCAGCCACAGTTAGCTGCAGCTCCCCATTACCTTGCCCGGATAGCGAACCCAGCCTTGCTTTTGCGCAGTGTGTTGAAGTGGCAAGTTCACCCAAACTCCCATGCTTGAGGCTGCTCCATTCATCAAAGTACAGTAACGAAGGAAAGAGGCAGGCGAAATGACAAGCTGGTATGCCCTGTCACACTTTCGGCTCTGCTTTTAAACGCATTTGAAAAGATGAGAGATTATATCCGGGGGAGGGAGGAGGGGGGATGTTGTAAAAAGGAGACCGGCTGACACCTCTATCCGCCATCAGGCATCCTGTCACTGTGATGCATCATCCCCCTGCTTCTCACAGTCAAGTATGGGGAAGAAATATGCAGATTTGTTACTCTGTTGGACAAAGCAAAGGAAAAAGGGGAAAAAAACCTTTATTTTGCTACCCTTCTTTTCCATTTCTGTTTACCCAAGTATTTGCTTGTTGGTGCACGGACATTTCTCCCCCCCCCCCCTTTCTTTATTCTTTTTTTAAAATAAAGATTTTCAACATCTTTATTGAAAGTTCAAAAAGTACATAATAATATGTGCAATAAACATTGTGAGGCGTAAATAAAACAGAGAAACAGAACCCGTGTAGAAGGGAAAATAAAGGGGGGATGGGGGACCCCCCAAAATATGGTATACAGTGGTACCTTGTTTTAAGAACAGCTTAGTTTATGAACAACTTGGGTTAAGAACGCTGCAAATCCGGAAGTAGGTGTTTTGGTTTATGAACTTTGCCTTGGAATAAGAACATGTTTCACTTCCTGTTGAGTGTGTTGCATGTGTAAATTGAGTCCCCCGCTGCTATGGGAAAGAACGCCTTAGTTTAAGAACACTTTGGCTTAACAGACTTCTGGAATGGACTACTGTATTTTAATACTTTGTTGGAAGCCACCCAGAGTTGCTGGGGAAACCCAGCCAGATGGGCGGGGTATAAATAATAAATTCTATTCTATTCTAAACCAAGGTACCACTGTATTTTACAAGGTTGTTATTGTACTTCACCAGATCCTAACCTATTACAGATTTGGAATCCACACTCGGAATCCATTTTTACAATTGCATGGCTATTTCTAACATACAATGGAAACAATATATTGAAAATACATATTTTTACATTACTGAAGTCTTTAAAACAGCATTATTAAACCATAAAGCAAATGTATGTCTATATTTTTTTACACACATTCTTCTAAGCATTCTTCTAAGATGTTATGAGTGGCCAGTGATGGGGTCCCCTATTTTGTGAAAATTAGGGAGGGAAGGAGGGAGGGAGACTGTGGAGGTGGAGAATTATGATGATGGAGAAACCTCATGATCATACCAAAAGGACAGGAAGCCCTTCTTTTAGGGATTATAGGAACAGAAGTATCAAAAAAAAGATAATTCAGCTGCTTAAGTATGTAACAAGAGCAGGCAGCATTCTCTACACACAAAAATGAAAGGACAAAGTTTCCACCAAACAAGAATATGCTGAAATGGACTATGCTGAAATGGCAACGCTAACAGCCAAAATAAGAAAATCTAATGGTGATTGCTTTGTGGAAGAAAAGAATGGAAGCCCTTTTCGGACTGTCTAAGGAAATTTTACCATTTGAGGAACTCGAGAGCAGGATTTGAAATATGAGCCACAGAAGGAATTAGAGAAATACAGTATTGGTGTGTTGGTGTAAGAAATAGAAGGTATTGTGCAGCAGGGAGGGGGGGAGGAATTAAAACGTCATGGAAAATGGGGCGGGAAGTCGATAAAAGATAAATTATGTATTGAAGTATATATGCTGAGGGACGCGGGTGGCACTGTGGGTTAAACCACAGAGCCTTGGACTTGCCGATCAGAAGGTCGGCGGTTCGAATCCCCGTGACGGGGTGAGCTCCCGTTGCTCGGTCCCAGCTCCTGCCAACCTAGCAGTTCAAAAGCACATCAAAGTGCAAGTAGATAAATAGGTACCGCTCCGGCGGGAAGGTAAACGGCGTTTCCGTGTGCTGCTCTGGTTCGCCAGAAGTGGCTTAGTCATGCTGGCCACATGACCCAGAAGCTGTAGGCCAACAAAGCGAGATGAGCGCCTCAACCCCAGATTCGATCACGACTGGACCTAATGGTCAGGGGTCCCTTTACCTTTTTATATATGCTGAACTTTCAAAAATTCAATAAAAATTACTACAAAAAAATGAAAATAAACCTCTTTGCAGCAGAAAGCCATCAAAGCAGTTTGTAGTAAGATGAAATGGAATAAAAGACCAACGAGACAAACATACTCTTAAATCTGATGATCCCTACCAGCTCTTCACAACCTTTTGTTTTGGATGTAACAGCTATGTTTCCTGACTATTGGGAAATGGTGATCAAAAGTGGAGGCCAACATCATAGGAAGGACGACCAGGCTGTTGAAAGCTGACCTTCCCATTTTTAACAATTGCGGGAAATGCAAAGTAAGTCCAGCTCCATTCATCTATGCCAGTGATGACCAAACTTGGCCCTCCAGCTGTTTTGGGACTACAACTCCCATCATCCCTAGCTAACAGGACCAGTGTGGTCAGGGGTGATGGGAGTTGTAGTCCCCAGAATCCAGTAGTCAGGAAGCCAAGGGTCCCAGGATCAAGAAGCAAGGAGCCAAACGCAGCAAGGCAGGGAATGTGTTGCTGTGGCAAAGAGCCGAAGGAAAATGCTGACCTTATATCCCTTCCTGGCTCTTGCCACCAGGTGCTGTGAGTTACCAATCAGCCTCACCTGTGCGGTCACACCTTGCCTCTTCAGAACAAACTCAGGAAGGCCCCAGTCCTGCAAAGTCCTACCAGTCACAGGGCCTGGCTGCTGCACGCACTCCTGACAATGGCTGTGGCGGTGTGGCATCCTTCTAGCTTTGATTCAGACAGAAGAGGACATCACTTCCTCCTCCGCCGGCTGCGCTGTCTTCTAGGGCTCACCCTCAATTGCAGCCAGTCACAGGTGGGCTTGGGAGCATGGCTTAGGGAGCGAACTTTGTCCCTCTGGTCCACTATAAAAGCCAGCCATGTCCAGGCCACCTGACCCACCTGACACCTTATGTGTAGGTTTGCCTGTGTAAGGTCTTGCTATGGAAGTCTTCAGTCACTGTCTTCCGGTCCAGATAGGAAGTTGCCTTGGGGCAGATTGGGCCTTTCTGGGAGTTTTGCTGACCTCATAGCAATTGTCACAACTTGATGGCAGATAAGACATTGGGTTGGATCCTTAGTCTAGGTCAGTGATGGCCAAACTATTCCAATCTTGATGGATATCTGCCAGTTTAGGAATGCATCCGAGTCTCTTAATGTGTTCAGGTAAGAAATGAAAGTGGCCACCAAGGCAGAGTTTTATATTTGCTGTGATAAGTAATTGCCCTTTACATCGCAGAGGACGACGAGGCCTCTAATTTAGTTGCTAGATCACCTCTTTACATGACTAATATAGCAAGGAGGAAGAAGACTTGCTGGAAAACTTGAGGTGCAAAGAAAGGGCACGTCTTTCTTACATAGGGCGTAGCTGTAGATGCACATGTTAGCACTGGATGTAGCATAGCAAAGGCCAATCGTCAGGCAACAAAAGAGGAAGAAAGAACTGCTAAATACTCTTCCATTTATTTTACATGTTGTGCATTTCCAGTGGCAGTTTCTATGAGATTAGCATTTGAATCACATCCATCTGTTTCAGGATTATGTCGTATTGCCCATTGAACCTTCGCTATTGAATTGAGGCTCTGCAAGATGTTACTTTCCTGATTTATTTGCAAGGTTACATACAGCTTCCTGCCAGGGCTGTTAAACACAGACCTGCAGAAAGGTTTGGGCTAGACATAAAGATCACACACCAAAAATAATAAATTTCGTAACACTTTAAACTAAGGCTAGTTTATTTTATCCCGAGAGCTTGAGCTTTCATAGACTTCAAAAGGTCCAGCCTTCACCAAGTTGGGGCCCTCTAGATAATGGGATCCCAAACTCTGTTCTGTGAACCACCAGCAGTCCTCAGGGTTTGCTCAGGTGGTCTGCAGTGTGTGTGTGTGTGTGTGGATTTGTAGTTCAAGACAGGATTAAATATTTGCATTGAATATTCATTCTGATTTTTAACTGTATTTGTCTTGCTTTTATTTCTTACATTGCAGTTTGAATGCTATGATTGTAATGCAATAAAATGCAGTATATAAGAAATAAAAGAAGCAAAAAAAATTCAATTAAAAAGCATCCAGCACAGTGCATTGCAATTGAAACAACAGGAGGAAAAATCATTGAGTGGTCCACAAAGACCCCCAGCAATTTTCATGTGGATTTTGGGCGAAAGGATTGGGAAGCTTCTGCTCTAGATATTTTGGACTAGAATTCCCATCAGCCCCTGCCAGCAGAGCCATTGACTAATGTAATCTATAAAAGCTCACACTCTCTCCTTTTTTTAAAAGAAACAACTATACTCACATGGCTTTGGACCTGGATATTCTACTAAAAAAATAAAAATATTTTTATTCTGCTGAATTTGGGCAAAGTTGGTGATGTCATCATACTGACGGAGGTGAGGACAGGTGACCCCACCTAGGCCCGAAGTCACACTAGGCCTCAAAACTGTCCAAAATTCCTTTCTCTTTTCTAAAAATCCACAGCTAAAGTTTTCCTCTGCTTTCTCACAAGATGCATAGGCAAAATGTTATTCTTTTATCAGTACGAGAGAGCTTCAAAAAGACTAATGAATAGGCTCTGTCAAGCAAGCCTGAGAACGGACTCTTATCTCATTTGGTTGTAACACATCTTGAACACGCTGAACCACAAGGCTCCTCGACCTCCCTTGGCTTCTCACCCCCTTTCCTGAGAAGGGCGCCAAGATTCCAAAAGAGTCCCAAGACAGGAGCTTTCTGTTCATGCTCAGGGGAACTCATGAGGCAGGACTCTTGAGGAGGAGGAGAAAGGGGAGGGAACTGGAAGGGGAATATATGCTCTGTGCAAATGACTGTGAACTCGTGCTTGTTTGTGACTCTATCACACTTGCTCCTTCTACCAGCCCGGATGGTAGAAATAAAGCTTTTTCGCTGAAACTATTCCTTGAGTGTCTGTTGACTCCCATTTCCCCGTCCCGGGCGCAAAGCTCTTCTCACCCGAGGCTAAAAAGGCTACAACACATCCCCTCTAATTCCACTTTTCTTACAGAATTTCAGTAGTTCTAGAAATGAGTATCTGTTTAGAAAAACGGAGCTGAGCTTAATCAAAACTAGATTACTGTGATCATCATATAATCTGGAAATGCTGATGTATAAGGAAGGCCTTTCAAGAAGTTGGCCTCTAGTAAATCTTACCAGTAGTTAACTTGAGAGCTCATCTTTTCAATATAGACACAAATTGTGGGGCTGCTATTACGGCACAATGGCTGACAAATCTTACGACTTCACTAGTACTTATGGCAATTAAGCCCCATAATAGGAGGCACTGAAAAAAGGCTTCTCATTGAAGTTTTAAAACCACCATTGTCACCTCCCCACCACAATCTTGGTGAACGATACTGTTAAATATTTGTATGATCTACACACACTTTTTAAAAAGATGTCTTTATTTGAGGTATGAGCAAATTATTGAGAAGCTGAACAGACTATTCTCCTTGATGGACAGAAGGCCAAAACAGATAAGGTTCTGCTGTCCTCCTGTGGGTCTCCTGTGAAACTGGGTTGTCCTAACTCTGCAGAACACTTGGTATAAAAAGGCAGGGATAATTGCCTGCAGCTCAGCAAAGAGAATGGCATTGTTTTGGACTTGAGTTCCCCTCTTCATTTGCTGAAAGCAAGCCAATCTTTGAGACAAAGGAATTCAGCTTAACTGGTAAAGGGTGCGTTTGGAGGGCTGGTGATTCCCCTCTGAATTACCTGGTGATTGAATAAAAATAGAAGAAGCCTCATTAATTATCCTTAGCCTGCCATTCCAAATTAAGGGCTAAATTGCAGCTCTCAGAAGCGGGAGGAAGGCAGGGCCAAACTGAGCATGCTGGAAAGCCATGTAAATAAGTTCTGCTTGGAACAGCATAGATCAAGACTGCAGTTCCTGCACATACCAAAGACAGTGGGCTCAGAAGTTGTGTTTCGTAAGAATCTCTATATTACACCCTTGTGCGAATTAATTGAAACAAATAATGTAGTTTATTGTACAAAACTCACATATACATGTACAAAACTCACATATATGTATGTTAGTAACGGATATGACCTCCGCTCTTTTTAAGCAGCATTTGAACACGGTTTAGCATGGAGTCTACTAGTTTTGAACAGACCCTGTTGATTTTTTGATCCCTGTACCACACTTGAATCAGCGCCTGAATAAGCTTCTCCACAGTCGTACAGTCTACAGCACGGAGGCGACTTTTGCATATAGCCCACAAATTCTCAGTGGGATTTACGTCCAGGAATTCCCTGGCCAATCAGGTACCTGTATTTGCTGCTCTGTCCTGAATTTCTTTACCACTTTCAATGTGTGACGGGGGGCTAGGTCCTGCTGCAATATCCCAGTACCATCAGGATATCTCTTTTCCAGGTCTGGAATAACTCTCTTTCGTAGAACCTCAATATATTGTGGCGAGCGCATCATTCTTTCTATTGGCTGCAGGCTTCCGACACCATAATGATCAACTGACTTTCCCTGTTTGTTTTGAGTAAGGGACTACGAGAAAGATAGAAAACATGCTTTGTTTCAATTAATTTGCACAAAGGTATATTATTTAGTTATTTTATTTATTACTTTTGTATAAAACCCTTCCTTTATAGATCTTGCTTGGAATTTTATAGTTATTTTAAAATGTTCTGTTTGCAGCTTTCATATTCCTTAATGCGGGCAGTTATAATGCAAGCAGTTCATACTTCTACAACAAATAACAGTGATGGCATTTTGTTACTCTCTTATTATGATACGGACTCACGCCTAGGCACCTACAAAGTCATGTTGTTAAATATGAGATGGTACTGTTTCGAGGCCGTCTTTGAAAAATGTTTGGATGTGCAATTGCCTCACCTGCTTCCTGTTACAAGTCATATCCTCTTAGCTCCGTGACATCATCAAACTATCTGGCAACAGGAAGCTTAATCAAATGGTAAACATGGAAAGAACAGCAGTTTTATGGAGCTAGAGTGAGTTCTAAAATCTGTAATGACTTTCCAGAGATTTTCCCATCCTTTTGGATTGCGGTATCTGCAACAATTTAATGAGCAGTGTTAGAGCTGATAATGTATAAAGTGAGACTAACTTCATAACTAGATTAAAAGTTAATTGTACTTTTGGCTGAGCAAGTTCAGAAGATTTGCACGATGCAAATGATATGGCACTCACAAGGCATATTTTATCAGCCCAGAATCTTAAACAGATGCTGGTTTTTGTTAATTAGGGGCCTTGATTTTATACAAACAGGGTGCTATTTCATACATGCAGACAATCTCGTACATTATTTGCATGTATAAAGTGCCAGCTGAGATTAACTAAAAAGGGGTTCGATGCAGCTCCCTCTAGCACAATAAATTATTGTGAATTTAAACACACTTTCAGATTTGTGCAGTGACTTCAATTGGCAGACTACACATGCCAATAAATAAATATGGATGTGTTATGACAGTTCATTAATTTGGGGGCCTGTGAAGTTTCCCACTTCCACAATAAAAAGCAACTGATAACAGCTGGGCTCCAAAGTCATGAGATGAAAGGTAATGTATTTGCAGTAATCATTCTTATTTATTTAATGTTTGTTTTCTGCTGTGAAATTAGGTTAATGTGCATGTGGGAATAAAGCAGAGCCGAAACAAACAGGTTGTCTTCAGTTTGCAAATGGTCTGATGGCTGGAAGCATTTGATGAAATCTTGGGATTTATATTTAGGTTCTTTGAGAATGCCTTGCTTTAACTTTCTCTCATATGTTTTAATTATTTTTCCAGATCAACACAGTGCCACATAACCATATTGCGTCAGAATTCATCTTTTTGAATGCTGCTTCCTCCAGCTGCTTAGTAGAGACCATTAAACAATTCTAGATTAAGACTGCAAACTTCAGGGTTCCAAGTCATTAAGAGACCCAAAATAGAGACCCAAAGCTCCATGTGTGGGATAAACTAGGGTCACCTTGTTAAATAATAACTTAAGAACTGCAGTGGCACCCTGTATGCAAGCCTCTGGAACCACTAGTCACTTGAAACTGCTGCATGGTACTTGCCATCTAAGTCCACCTCTTTCCTTTCCTGCACATACACTTGCCAAGTGAGCAAATAATTTAAACCAATCAGTCTAGATAATCAACATCCACTGCATCTATTCCCTGCTGCCCACCAGTTAGCGAAAAGAAATGAAAAAAATCCTACTTGACCCCCAATATAGAGACTAGTTAAGCTCATACTGCATACCTGGAGGGAGAGCTGGGTGCCACATTCCAGAAGGTGAAGAGAGGTGGCGGCCAATGACTGGCTCTTAATTACCCTCCAAATGCTATTCATTATATCAAGGATCAGGAACTTTGGCCCTCCAGATGTTGGTAAACTACAATTCCCATCATCCTTTTCCATTGGCCATATTGTCTGGAATACAGATGTATAGAGATAGATGTATCTGAATGTACACGTTGACATTCTAGTATTCATCTGCTTAAGAATGGACATCAAACTGCAAACAAATGTTCTGAAACTCTGTGTACCTAAGGCTGCAATCCTAACTTGGGTGTAAGCCCTACTGAATTCAACAGGACCTACTTCTGAGTAGACATTGTTAGGATTGTATTGTAAGTCATTAGCAAAAGTCCCCACACAAGAAGGGGGAAGGGGTATATCTTTTTAATGGAGTGATACCACATCACTCCATTCCTAGCAGGAATAGGTGTATAGAACCACATTTGCAAATCTCTGTGAATTGCAGAGTTGGCCTGCCAACAGGCCTGGTGCCTGAAGCCGGCTCCAAGTAGAATGTGCCCTTGGGGACCCCAAATCTTCTTGACACAGTGCATCAGGTTTGGGGCCCACATTCCCAGCATGTTCACACTCCTCTCTCAGCGCCATCTATGCTGGATTGGCCATGCTCACAGAATGGAAGATGACAGGATCCCCAAGCTGGCTTCAGGCATCAGGCCCATTGGCGGACCAACTCTGCAATACACAGAGGTCTGCAAACATGACATGAAAGCTGGCAATGTTCACTTCGCTGTGTGGGAATCCCTTGCAGACTATCTCAGTGCCTGGAGGTGATCAGTCAGGTGGTGTGTCCACAGCAGTGACGAGAGGAGGAATGATGTCAGGACTGGCTAGATGAGGAGTGGTGGAGACCGCCTGGCCTGCAGAAGAGGATAGGCTGGACTCAGGTTTGTGGTGGTGGGAAACAGGACACACCTCAGAGGAGGAGAGCTGGGAAGTACTGGAAACTAGGAGTCGGGGTCACCTCATGAGAAGAGAAGAGAAGAGAAGAGAAGAGAAGAGAAGAGAAGAGAAGAGAAGAGAAGAGAAGAGAAGACTCCCTGGAAAAGACCCTGATGTTGGGAAAGATGGAGGGCACAAGGAGAAGGGGATGACAGAGGATAAGATGGTTGGACAGTGTTCTCAAAGCTACGAACATGAGTCTGACCAAACTGCAGGAGGCAGTAGAAGACAGGAGTGCCTGGCATGCTCTGGTCCATGGGGTCACAAAGAGTCGGACATGACTGAACAACTAAACAACAACAACAACAGGAGTCGGGGTGGGGGGAATGAGGAACAGGAGGGAATAAGTAGAAGCCTCAGCCCTGAACAAGAACAGGAATCAGGTTTAATAAAGGCAGCACCAGCTGCTAGTGTTCCATGGGTAAAGGTAAAGGTGAAGGACCACTGGACGGTTAAGTCCAGTCAAAGGAGACTATGGGGTTGTGGCACTCATCTCGCTTTGAGGCCGAGGAGCCAGTGTTTGCCCACAAGTTTTCTGGGTCATGTGGCCAGCAGGACTAAACCACTACTGGCACACGGAGGACCGTGACGAGTGCCAGAGCACGGAAATGCCATTTACCTTCCTGCCGCAGTGGTACATCTATTTATCTACTTGCACTGGTATGCTTTTGAACTTCCAGGTTGGCAGGAGCTGGGACAAGCAATGGAAGTTCACTCCGTCGCGGGGATTCAAACCACCGACCTTCCGATCAGCAAGCCCAAGAGGCTCAGCTATTTAGACCACAGCACCACCCGTGTCCCTATAGTGTTCCATGGACAGTCTGCCAGAATCACCTCCCACCTCTAAAACAAGACAAATAGTCCACATAACAGAACAGAAAACCAGGCAGAAGCAAAGAATGCCCATGGTGACTTGCCGTAGGCAGAGGGAGGGATCTGAGACATAGAAAATAAACTGTGTGGGAGGGGGCAAACATTCTGAGCAACAGTTCATGATACAGGAGGATACTTCATGAATCTGTGTGTGTTTCCGTGTTGACACTAAGAGCTGCTAGTTGAAACGAGCTGTGTGTTTCCTTCTGCTCTTCATTGAGAGTGTTTGCTGCCAGCTCCCCTATGGCAAATGGCTGCTGGGAGGAGCACAGAAACAATAAACTCCATGGTGCACCTGAATCAGCACAAGAGGATGCCTCCATCTGCCCCAGCTGCAGCAAAACACGGCTCTCCCATATCGGTTTCTACAACCACAGCAGGTGCTGTAACTCTCCAATGGTTCGATTTCACCCCTGATGGCACACTCCTCCATTGTCTCCCGAGACAGATGGATGTAACTGATAACCGTGCAAGATGAGCTACTGGTTGAATATTGAAATACTTTATTGTCACTTGTACAACTTGTATACAGTGAGATAACACGAGCACCCCACACTCAGCTCTCTTAGTCTTAATTCCCCTCGTTTACTGACACCCACCCACCAAACCCGAAAGTCAGTTGCCCTGCTGTTTTCTTTTCATTCAGCAGCCTAAAAGCCCACGGATAGAAGCTGTTCTTTACCCTGTTGGTGTGACTAATCATGTTTCTATATCTTCTGCCTGAGGGCAGGAGATCAAGAAAGTGCCGGCCAGGGTGTGAATCATCCCTGAGAACTTTCCTCACTCTCTTGAGGCAACATCCTTCCGCTATTTCATCCAGTGGATTCACGGGACAGCCCATAATATCTTGTGCTGTATTCACCACCCTCTGTAGGCACTTCCGATCAGATGATGTCAAACCAGCATACCACACCGTGATGCAGTATGAAAGGACACTTTCTATATTGCTAGGAAAGGTGGTCAAACTCAAAATAGGACAGAACTAGAATTATAAGAGGAATTGAATTTGTTTCCTGGGCCCCGGGCCATTGATTTTCAAGTTTGCAATGCACACAAAATCTAGCCAATAGGACCTGTTTGTTTTGACGTTTGATAAGAAATGCTCTATGCTCAGAGCTGGAGTACTTGAAATATTAGAAATGGCTGGCTATTTACAGTTGACCTTGTGTTAGAATATATCAATATCCGCTGCGTATTTCTTTCTCTTTTTATACTGACGATGATATCAGAACATTTAATGTTGTTTGAAGAGTATTCCATTAGCCTGGTGCATTAAGAATGTCATCCCACTAGCTTTGAACAAAACAAACATACCTGTAATGAAAGTTATGATAAGAGGCTCTTGGAGGCAACATCAAAGGATTGCCATGGCTACTGAACACTGGCCATACATAGCATTTGAGCCAGCTCTGCCGACTGATGGAAGTTCGCAAATAACTGGCTCAAAATCCTCGTTTTTATTACAAGTGAAGCACATACATTGCTCACAATTAATGATTTGTACTTTAAGCTGCTATCCTGTTTCTGTACTTGCACAGCCGCCATTCACTGTTGGCACATCCTCAAAACCTGATTAAATTAATTTCTTGCTCAGTAAGAAACTGGGCTTCCTTCCTGACAGCTTCATTCTAGTCTAGCCTTGGGCCATGTTTGCACCATGCATCTGGACATGGGTGGCGCTGTGCTCTAAACCACTGAGCCTCTGGGGCTTGCCAATCATAAGGTCAGCAGTTTGAATCCCTGCGACGGGATGAGCTCCCGTTGCTCTGTCCCAGCTCCTGCCAACCTAGTAGTTCGAAAGCATACCAGTACAAGTAGTTAAATAGGTACTGCTGTGACAGGAAGGTAAACAGCATTTTGGTTCACTCTGGCACTTATCAAGGTGTCCCGTTGCACCAGAAGCTGTTTACTCATGCTGGCCACATGACCTGAAAAAACTGTCTGTGGACAAACACAGCTTCCTCAGTCTGAAAGCAGAGATGAGCGCCGCACCCCATAGTTGAATTCAGCTTGACTTAACCTTCCAGAGATCCTTTACCTTTACCTTTTTCTTTTCACCATACATTTAAAGCATCGTGATACCACTTTAAACAGTCATGGCTTCCCCTGAAGAATTCTGCGATGTGGCATTTGTTAAGGGTGCTGGGAGTTGTTAGGAGACCCCAATTCCCCTCAAAGAGCCACAATTTCTAGAGTGGTTTATTCCCCTTCATAGGGAACTCTTGCAGAGGTTTTTGTAAGTTGCTGGAAGAGGGGAGCATAAGAAAAAAATATATGTGTAGCAGCTGGTGCATTTATTTATTTATTTGGACACCCAAAAACTCAAGAGTGGAAACATTTTTGAAAACTAGTCAAAAAGCTTCAACAGATCCTTAGAACATTGCTTTGCTCACCACTGCTGCAGAACTGGAATGTCCCAAATTAATTTTTCACAGTTCAATGTTACTAAACCCTGGAGGGGGGGGGTTTCCAAACATAGGAAGTAGCTCCCATGAACACTTTGCCATCCCTTGCTGATCTGAGTCGCTCTGTGGAGGGTACCATTAAACCTGTGGTTTTGTGTAGAGATTTTGACAGGTTGTTACCCATCTACCTTGCCATTTCATCTATCTTGGGTTCCCTGTAAATGAGGGAGACCTTGCAACAGTAAGAGGACCATAGGAACCAACTCCTAGGGGTGGATGTCCCTTTGTCCTTCAATAAAATATTTGAGGGGGACAGCCCCAAGTTGATGAGCATTTCCATTCAAATGGTGTGCACACACCACGTCTTGTGATTGATTATGCGGGGTGGGGCTTACCTGCGCCCCAATATTTTCTTCAAGTTGGCACCCCTGAAGAGGACATCTGGCTGCCACTGAGAGCCCTATCTTACTATCATGACACCTAGTGCAACGTGGGAGGCGTGTCTTGTCTTCCATCCTTCAACCATCTTATGTGGGGAAACTAGCCCTTGACCACTTTGCCTTGAGAATTGGCCCCATCTCTATTTGCTGCGAAGAGATTAATCATGTTGATATAAAATATGATTACCCCATTTCTTGGTGGTGGTGGTTGGGGGGGAAGGAAACTGACATTTTAACAAGAACCTTCCTTTCTGCTAATTGCTATTACTGTTTCTCCCCAGGCTGTTCTCACTCTCAGCCCACGTAGGAAGTCTGATGATTTTCAAATTAAGCTATAATGGGTAGAAATTTAAAGCACAAAAAGGAGAGGAGATGAGACAGAAAAGCATTCTTACTATTAGAAATCTTGGCTGGAAATATGTCAAGGAGGGTTGCATCCTGCAACTGAGTATATATATGTATATATGGGGTTAAGTGAATGTAGCATATTTCTCTACAAACGCCCAGGTGGTGTTGAATCTGGTACAAAGTTCATAGCTCCACAATGAGGACGTAGACAACCTGCAGCCATTCAGATGTTGCTGCGCTAAAACTCCCTTGGTCAGGCTGGCTGATGGGAGTTGGAGTCCAAAAAGAGCCCCTGAACCTGTCATCATAGAATTGAAGAGTTGGAAGGGACCCCAAGCGTCATCGATGTCAACACCCTGCAATACAAGAATCTCAACTAAAGTAGCCATGACAGATAGCCATCCAACCTCTGCTTAAAAAACCTCAAAGAAATGAGGCTTTATCACCTCCCAGGGGTCTCCTTTCCAATGTCGAACAGCTCTTACCATCATAAAGTTCTTCTGGAATCTCCTTTCTTGTGACTTGAAACCATTGAGTACTGAAACCAATACTCATTTTGAAATGAACTTTTGGGGTTCTTAAAAGGATGATTTAAATGAGAGGTGAGCTTCAACCCCTCTCCTGATCCATTATCCAGCCCGTTGAGTCTCCTAAGAAGAACCTAGGGTGCAGCATGTCAGGAGGAAAACAGAAGCAGGAAGGAGGAGGAGGAGGAGGAGGAGGAGGAG
>JAXCMG010000089.1:2223947-2238831 GCA_034642415.1 Podarcis siculus | reverse complement strand
ATCATGGGTAGGCAAACTAAGTCCCGGGGGCCAGATCCGGCCCAATCGCCTTCTAAATCCAGCCCGTGGATGGTCCGGGAATCAGCGTGTTTTTACATACGTAGAATGTGTGCTTTTATTTAAAATGCATCTCTGGGTTATTTGTGGGGCACAGGAATTAGTTCATTTCCCCCCACCCACCGCAAATATAGTCCGGCCCCCCACAAGGTCTGAGGGATATTGGACCGGCCCCCTGCTAAAAGAGTTTCCTGACCCCTGTGATAGATAGATAGATGATAGATAGATAGATAGATGATAGATAGATAGATAGATAGATAGATAGATAGATAGATAGATGATAGATAGATGATAGATAGATAGATAGATGATATAGATGATAGATGGATAGATAGATGATAGATAGATAGATGATAGATAGATATAGATTATAGATAGATAGATGATAGAAAGATCCTTTTCACTGTTGCTGCTACCACCAGAAAGAAAGGAGTTCATTTCCAGATCAGTCAGAGCAGAGCCTTTGGGCATTTGCTGCTGGTTTCTATTCCTGGGAAACTGAAATAGTCTCATCAAAACTCTTTTGGCTTATTATGAAATTCTTCAGAGGAAACCTCAAAACTCATGTCAAGTGTTGCTTTTGGTGAAATCAAGTGGTATGCATGAGGACTGCCCCTCCCCATTAATTTTATTAATCTCATCCAAATGTTTCTGGTGTCAATGAATTCCCAAGGTTTATCCAAAGGAGGTTTGCTGCTTACTTCAAGAACTTTGGGGGCTATTTTGATTTAGTCTTGCATTGCTGAACTGAGAGAATAGTAGTTGGAACTTCAGCCTTTAAGGCCAGAGATGAGGGATCTGTGCCGCTTTCCAGATGCTGCTCCCAGCATTCTTGATAATGGGTTGGGTTTGTTGAGGCTGCTGGGAGTTGGTTTCTAACAACATCTGGAGAGCCACAGGTTTAGGGGAAAGCCATTAGTGTCTTGGGTCTTCAATTTTGCAATATTCTTTCGGAAATCTATCTTAAGTACAGTACGGTTTTATTCCGCGCAAATAAAGGAGTGCTTTTGTAGTACAGAAACTAAGGACAGGAGCTGTGAAGTTACAGATTCTTGGTTCAAATATGAGCTCAGTGATGAACACAGTGGGTGTCCACAAATAAGCTACCCTCTCTCGACCTTAGCATCTCATTGCTTAAAATCTATAATATAGGGGGGAAAGTGATCTGCCTTCCTGGGTATGGGGAAGACTTGATATGCTTTAAAAGCATGCTGAGTGCAGTGGGTCGGATCCAAGTCTAGTCCTACTCAGAGTAGACCCATCAAATTTCTTGGACATGACTAATTTAAATTCATTCATGTAGAGTGGGTATGCTCTGAATAAGACTAGCATTAAATCCAACCCTATAGGTTGCTTTTGCACATGCTTGGGACAAACAAATTGCTACTAATTGTCACAACTCTGCTTTTAGATTTATTTTTTGAGAACTTGGAAAGAAACCTCTCCATCAAATTATGTTCATCTTTAATATTCAGAAAAGATATGCCTAAGCAGTTCAAGTAATTAGAAGTTCATCCCCTAGAAAGCCTTTAAAGGGTTGCACACATTATATTGTATTTCTGCACCACTGCAACAATTTGTGTACCTGGTCAATGCTGTTTTTAATCATTTCCAAGCCCAAATTATCTTGTGGCTCAGCTTATTTTCTCAAGGGGATAGCTAGTGGGATGAGGAAGTGGATGTGATGTGCGCCTTAAACTTTGACAGCTTTTCCATTTCTGTTTAGTTTTGCAAGTGGCATATTATTTACTTGTTAATTTCTCATGAGCCCAGGTTGCAATAACTTTGGATGAAGAACACAGCCCCCCCCCCCATGCTCATGAGGAATTTGCAAGCAACTAATATACTACACTGAAAGAAAATACTTGAACTGCCTCATAGGTGAATTGCCACCTGTTCCCTCAAGGGATGGGGATGAAGAGAAGTTATAAAGTTATTTTAATGGAAGCTCGGGATATTTGAATTTTTATCTCCTGCACTGAAAATACCAGAAAGCCTTAATCACATTTTGACCTTGCATTTTTGGATGCTCCTTTTCCCTCCCCACATCTGAATAATTGCAACTCGCATATTTGAACCTCGTAACTTATTTATTGAAACTCGCACGCTGTTTTCTCCAACAATTCTCCAACATAATAAACACAAGTGTTGCATCCCTGAATCAGGGCAAAGTTGGTGTCTATGTGCTGTGATAATAATAATAATAATAATAATAATAATAATAATAATAATAATAATAATAATTATTTATTATTTATACCCCGCCCATCTGGCTGAGTTTCCCCAGCCACTCTGGGCGGTTCCCAATCAAGTGTTAAAAACAATACAGCGTTAAATATTAAAAACTTCCCTGAACAGGGCTGCCTTCAGATGTCTTTTAAAGATAGAATAGCTGCTTATTTCCTTCACATCTGAAGGGAGGGTGTTCCACAGAGTGGGTGCCACCACCGAGAAGGCCCTCTGTCTGATTCCCTGTAACCTCACTTCTCGCAATGAGGGAACCGCCAGAAGGCCCTCGGCGCTGGATCTGAGTGTCCGGGCTGAACGATGGGGGTGGAGACGCTCCTTCAGGTATACAGGACCAAGGCCCTTTAGGGCTTTAAAGGTCAACACCAACACTTTGAATTGTGCTCGGAAACGTACTGGGAGCCAATGCAGATCTCTCAGAACTGGTGTTATGTGGTCTCGGTGGCCACTCCCAGTCACCAGTCTAGCTGCCACATTCTGGATTAATTGCAGTTTCCGGGTCACCTTCAAAGGTAGCCCCACGTAGAGCGCATGACTCCCAAAGTGGAGGTGTGCGCTGGGCCCGGGGGTAACCCTTGAAATGCGGTCCAGGACCGGTCCAGAATCCGAAGTTTCCACTAGGAGTCAGTCCGACAGGGCCAAGGCAGGAAATCAGGCAAGGACAGGTACAGGATCTCAGGCAGGATCTAGCATACAGCAATGTTGCTCCTGCAACCTGGGGTGGGGTCCGACAGCCTTTTATCTCTGTCGGGGCAATGGCTGGTCCTGATCCCCCAGCAACTCACCTCCCTGTCTCACCCAAAGGCGAGCACTCCTCCTGCCAGTACTCAGGTCTCTTCTTCTCTCAGACCTTAGTCTCTGCAGCTCGGGAGACGTCGGTGGGTTGCTAGACCCAGGGGCCGCCTCAGTCTCTCCTGACCAAACCGGTAGTTGAGCAGCTGTAAGTGATGGCCCAGCTGAAGGCAACGAGGTCATCTCCACATCTGGAGCCAGGGCAGGCTCAGGCCCCTGACTCGGCCCAGCTGGTGCTTGTTGCAGGGGAACCTGTGCAGACTGGGACTCTTCAGGATCAGGCCCCAGACTGGGTTCAGATGATGCCTGAGGCGAAGGATCCGGTGCAGGCTGAGTCTCCTCTGGTTCCGAGTCCGAGCCCAAGTCCCAGGCCATCACAAGGTGGAACATACCCACTATGACTGCTAGCAGCCATTAGCCTTATCCTCTAAAAGTTGTTTAATCTTCTTTCAATGCCACCTAATTTGGTGGTCATCACTACCTCTTCAGGAAATAAATTTCACAACTTAACTATGTGCTGTGTGAAGAAGTCCCTCCCTCCCTCCCTCCCTCCCTTTTTGAGTAATCCAACATGAGACCAGGTATAGGGCGGTTTATAAGTTGAATAATAATAATAATAATAACAATAATAATAATAATAATAATTAAACATACATTGCCCTATACCTGGAGGTCTCAGGGCGGTTCACAACAAGACCACAACATATAAAATCAAACCAAAAGCAGTAACCCAATACCCCCCCCAAAAAAGCCACATTCTAAAAGGGTATTGGATGACAATAAGATCAACCAAAGACCTGGTTAAAAAGGAACGTTTTTGCCTGATGCCTAAAGGTGTATAATGAAGGCACCAGGCAAACTTCCCTGGGGAGAGCATTCCATAGATGGGGAGCCACTGCAGAGAAGCCCCCGTTCTCGTGTTGCCACCCTCCAGACCTCTCGAGGAAGAGACACATGAGGGCCTTAGAAGATCATCTGCCCTATCTGTTAGAGATATTACTACTACTAAGATTTATTAGTTGCTTGTTACCAAAATCACCAAGTGACCTACATTTTAAAGCATAAACATTAATACATCAAATATTCCTATGGAATTTTAACCTTCTCATGCTAACAACTACGATTCTCACACACAGAGAGATACACACACCACAACAGCCACAGAAAGCTTTGGGATCATGGTAACAGAACAAGCCCCTCAAAAGCCTGGGGGGCAGGAGGTGAGTAAATATGCCTAGTGCTTAAATATGTTAAATTTGCCATGTGGGCCTCACCAGGGAGAGCATTCCACAGATGGTGGCTATGGGTGAAAGGGCCTTCTCCTTTGGCAACACCCTCTGAAGCTGGTAGGGTGGTAGGCAGCGGTGCTTGAGAAGAACCTCAGAAGACGATTTAAATGCCAAGGTATGTTCATATTATAAGGGACGCAGGTGGCACTGTAGGTTAAACCACAGAGCCTAGGACTTGCCGATCAGAAGGTTGGCAGTTCGAATCCCCGTGATGGGGTGAACTCCCGTTGTTCAGGCCCAGCTCCTGCCAACCTAGCAGTTTGAAAGCACATCAAAGTGCAAGTAGATAAATAGGTACCGCTCCGGTGGGAAGGTAAATGGCATTTCTGTGCGCTGCTCTGGTTCGCCAGAAGCAGCTTAGTCATGCTGGCCACATGACCTGGAAGCTGTACACCGGTTCTCGGCCAGTAAAGTGAGATGAGCGCCGCAACCCCAGAGTTGTTTGTGACTGGACATAACTGTCAGGGGTCCCTTTACCTTTACCTTTGCCTTTATGTTCATATTAGGAGAGGCATACCAGGAGATACTGGGGTCCTGAGCCATGAAGAGCTTTATAGGTCAAAACTAGGATGCTGAATTGGACTTGGAAGCACATTCCATAATCTTGTATCTTGTTTCGGTATGTTAATGAATGTTTATGTTTTACCGTAAGATCTGTTGACCGGGATGAGAGATTTGTTTGCATTGTTCCTGATCAGACATTTCTGAAGCAGAGAGGAAAACAGCTTTCCAACATCATTCTTTAATAAGTTGACTAGGTAAACCACCTGTGCCCTTTTAAAATAATCAAAAAACAAAACCCCAGTAACATTCACTCTGTTATGGCTTGTCTATTTTACTTCACATATTATAATGGTCTGTTTACAGCAATTTCTAGGGAAGTTGATTTTCCCCTGGTGTCGGTACTCTAAGGAATCAGGCATTGTTATATTGGAGTAATGTGATGCCTTCTGCAGGAGACCATCACCCTCTCCATCATCTAACCAGGACCTAAAGAAAACCTCCCTGGATCATACAAGGGTCTATCTCAGGGCTGGCTCACCTGAGACCCTCAAGATGCTGCTGGACTATAACTCCCATCATTCCTGACTTATGCAGACTAGGGCTGATGGGAGTTTGAGCCCAGCTACATCTTGAGGGTCACAGGGTCTGCCTATTCTCACTTTGTTTCCAACTGCAGATATCTTTGGATGGTTCTTGAGCAGGCAAATGACACCAATGGACATTCCTTATTTGCCCTCCAAATGCCACATGCCTGCTTTTCCAGTGTGTGCATCATGTTCTATGATTTTCCCTTTTTGCACAAACATCTTCATCTCCAAATGCTCTGAACGTGTCCCAGTTCTTGCAAATAAATTTAGCTCTGTGATTCCGGTGACCTTAGAGCGAGCGAGCGAACGAAAGAAAAAAATGAAATGTTCCTTCCATATGAGCCTGCATAAATATTTCATATCTCTTAAACAACAGGATATGATTTCTTCAAGGCAGGAGAGAAGAGTGTGAGGGATCTATTTTAGAAAGAAATGCAATCATTTCCCATTTCCCTCTTAGCTACGCTGGGCATGATGCATTGACTTGGAGGAGTTGCGGCGATGGAACTGATACAGAGAATGTGGCCCGCTTTGTATTCTGGGGTGCAACAGACTGAAAGTGCAATAAAAGAGACTTGAATCAACATTGTACCATTTTTGAAAGGATGTGCTTTTTATCAGAAAACAGTGTGTGCTTTTCATGTCTGTTAGAATGGCTGGATCCTTATCTCCTTTTATCGGGTAAAATAAAGCCATTTTAGTATTTGCAGGTGCCTTGCATTGTTCTGTGTAAACAAACCTCCCGCTTCTCAATGAGAAGCCATGTTTCTCGGTTTTTATCGGATTCCATCTTCACAGTGAAAGAGGGATGCCGGCAGAATTAAACAATGCTCAGAGGGGGTTTGCAGCTTGGTAGCGTGGTTTGAGGCAAGCCCACGCCCACAACTGGTGAATGGAAAAGACAATTCAGAAGGGACGGCAATTTGCTGCATATTGGCCTCTACTGTCAATTGCCTCTCCTAGGCAGTGTAAACCAAATGCGGTAATTTGCTACATTCCAAGTTCCATTGTGTGTGTTTGTTTTTATTTAATCAGAGCTAAATGATATTACGCGAAGTTTCCTTTGCCCTCCTGAGGAATCTAGATTCAACACTTTCTGAGTGGCTTGGTGCCGGAGACAGAAGAAAGTGTAACCATAGTGATGGAATGGAAATGATTTCCTTTGTTCTGAAGGCTTCAATATCCAACAGACATTACAGTTTTCAAGGTCAAAAATATATTAAGAGATAAAAATTAAAGGGAAAAAATGTGCTAGCTTAGCGACAAAAGCTAATTTAGTTTATGCATTATAAATTATGTTTAAAATGACTAGAATGGGATTTCTCAGCAAGAACTAAATGTGTGGTTTCGCAAAACTAATTTCCAGAGATGAATGTGATTATGGAATTTAGCGTTTAAAAGCTTTTTCAAGCCATCAGAGGAAATGGCAAAGCTATCAATTATACAACTTTTTAGTGGTGCCTCTTGTCAGAAATATCCTGGTATTTTTAGCCCGCTCCTTGGCATTTACTAAATTAAGGATGTCTGCAAACAAATCAGCTAATTGGAATGTTATTTAATTAAATAAAACTTGGTGTCAGTGAGCCTTAGCTGGGCTATTAACCACTGCAGGGAATCTTGTTCAGTGCAAGAGCAGTTCTGAGAGAGCCCAGGCATGGTGAGAGTAGTGCCTTTTCACTGAGCCAAAGCCCTCTGGAACTGTACCCAGTTGCTTGGTATATGGGTGGGTTGACAAATTGCCATCCGTATAACATCTTGCTAAGTTGTTTGCTTGCATTGCATTTGCTCTTAGTGGGTTTGTGTGCTTCTTCACAAACCCAGAGTAGATCGCATTTACACCGTGAATTGCATTCAGTGCGGCGCTAAGGTAAGTACCGTATTTTTTGCTCTATAAGACTCACTTTTTCCCTCCTAAAAAGTAAGGGGAAATGTGTGTGCGCCTTATGGAGCGAATGCAGGCTGCGCAGCTATCCCAGAAGCCAGAACAGCAAGAGGGATTGCTGCTTTCACTGCGCAGCGATCCCGCTTGCTGTTCTGGCTTCTGAGATTCAGAATATTTTTTTTCTTGTTTTCCTCCTCCAGAAACTAGGTGCTTCTTGTGGTCTGGTGCGTCTTATAGAGCGAAAAATACGGTAAATGTTCCATCAATGCAAGGCTTTCTCCTTGTGCGATGCAACATTATCCCACGTTTCTCAACCTGTGCAACCCTTAAATCTCTTCCAGAGTTTCCCCCAACCCCTGGGAGGAGAACTGAGGGTGGACTGTGGTGCACACAGGGGAAGGAGGGGAGCGAAATCCTCTTGCACTGGGACTCATCTTTGCATTAGCAGAAAAGGTTAGTTGAATGCTACTGCATACATTTGAAGCACAAGAAATCCCAGGAATTGTAGTTTGCCCCTCACAGAGCTACAGTTCCCAGCACCCTTAACAAACTATGCTTCCCATGATGCTTTGCGGGGAAGCTATGCGCTTTAAATATGCTTTAAATATACTGTGTGAGCAGAGTGGTCAGAGTCTCTGATCACGAAGGCAGGACAATTCTACCAGCCATTCAGGATACCTGAAGAATTTAAGCATGGCCAATTTGGATGTGCACCAAGCTGCTCCACATCTCTGAACAAGGTGAAGACCAGGACTCAGCTGTTCGCCAGATTCCATACTTTAGAAATAAAGCACACTTTTTATGCATCAAAATATATTTGGCAAAGCCTGTTTAAAAACAGATAGAAATGCAATTTTATGTGTGTGGATATTTTTTAAAAAAAATGCAGATCAGAAACAGGATGGAATGGACTTGTACAAAAGGAAAATGGGCTGGAAATTAGATGATTCAGTTATTTTTACTATTCACTCAATTTTATTCCAAATTCTCTTTGAAATGGCTTTGCTCTTGTGGAGCTACGTGTATATGAACAAGCTGATAAAACAAAATTATTTTTGAAGTGGAAAAGGGACGAAACGCCACTAAAAAGAGAATGGGGTGTTTTGTTCGTGTGTTCTCCTTCCAGTTTTTTTTATTTTATTATCAGTTTTAGTGAAGTGAAAGAACAGTACAAGGTTGACCGCCTATTACTCAAACAAAGCTGTGATAAAACATGGGGTGCTTTCCCCCATTTGAAATCCAAAAACCATTTGCATGTTCCTCAACAGTGTGGCAGTTTAGATGCATAATAAACTCACTCTTGTGATTCCTTGTCTCTGATGAAAGGAATAGTGGTGAGTTTGTGGATCTTGTCCACATTCTAAAATCTAACTGTCACCTTATCCTCATAAACGATTAAGATAGACACCATTTCTTGGTCTCTTTACCCCAGAGGAATAAAATTGGCTAATTGCCATTCAGATGATTTTAGACTTTTACTGAGTTTGAGTTACAAAATAACAACCCACCAGAGTTACATAGAGAAGCTTAAAGACTAAAAGACGGATCAGTCCCTGGTTCAGCAAGCGGGCCTTGAGTGATCTAGTCTGTCTCATCCATCACCAACAATACTGGAATAATCCCAATTTCCTTTATATAGTTGTAGCAATGATCACCCAAAGAATATTTCTGAAGGAGTGAGGGACATGTCTACCTACTTCAAAATCTAAACTCAGAAAGATCTCAGTTAAAAACTTTTCCACAAATGTTTTTTTTTTCCTTTTTATTATATCGGAGCTCGTTCCAAAGTTTGGCCCGTTGCCGTTCTCATGAAATTACTGGAAAGAAAATGAAGACCAGTGGCTTCCCCACAAGCCTCCTTGTTGCTGACTTTATCTTCTTTTGCAAATGTACCTGTCACTGATAGTGCCAATGAAGGAGCTCACAGTTCAGAAGACGATGACAAAGGTCTTCATATGCGGCTGGCAGATACTGCAGCAACATCCTGGCTACTGGGGCCTTGGGAAATAGAGTTTCCAAGGACTCCTTCAGTTCCCAGGACTGAAAAAGACAAGGGGAAACCTCTGGTTCCAACAATCTGTCATCATTCTGGGGATCTCGGAAGCAGTGGCAATAGAACTCCTCCCAAAGTTCAGAACTGGCATCAAAGCACCTTTCTGACAGCCCAAGACGTCTCTTCTCCCAACCCTTCACTGGCAAGTACGGGCGTGTGCTTCAGATCAGAGACCTGCTGAGATCTTGGAAGAGCAACTGCAGCCAGCTCCGCTACAAAACCCTTTAGTTGAAACGTGAGACCTGCTGGTCTACTAGCAATGTAGGAAAGTCCCTGTCCTCTTGCAAGCCATCACCTCCTTCTTATGTGTGCTGGACAGCTTCTGTGCTGGTCCAGGCTCCATGGCGAGTTCCCAACCCCCCAACCCCCGGTGGAAAAAATGACACATGACACAATTATTAAGGTTCATGGGCTAAAAAAGGCCACAACTTTATTGGTTACAGGTGAAGAGCGGTATTGGCTTAGGCATTGGTCCTAACTGACTATATCTGACTCCAGCCCGTCTGCTTGAAGTCCAGAAAGGGTTAACCACCGGTAGGGGGAGTCCTGCTGATGCACATCAACTAGGAACTCCCCCGGGGTCACCGCTAGGGAGCGTGCCTTGGGCCCTCACCTCCTTAGGCTTCGGATAGGGCCACGCCCCCCGGAATCCTTTAACGGAATACCCTTCAATATATGGCGCTCCCTCCCCTCTTCCAACTACAGAACAGTACCAATGCCTAACCGCCGATACCCAGAAAGTTGGGACGATTTGCTACGAGGTAGGCAAAAACCAAGTGGCTGGTGCCAATTTGCCAAGTGCAAAAATTCCTACCAGGCCCTTCAACAGCGACCAACCAAGGTCCATAGCAAGGTCAAGGAACGAAACCTTATAGGGCGGGAGGGTGGGAAAAAGCAGGAACAGCTGGCGGGCAGCAAAGAGGGAGATCCCTGGCTGCGTCCTGCCTTAAATAGGGCAGGCCACACACCCCGAGCCAGCTGATTGGCCGGCCAGGGGATGATGGGACTGGGAATCCCCCCAATCGTGCGGGGCCGCCCCCGCGCACATGGAGGGGCCGTGAAGCCTGCAACCCCAACTCCTCCTTAGGCAGAAGTGGCTTTCTCCTACCCTATTATCAGTTGAACACTTTGATTCCTTCAGTGCATGGCCTCTGATTCGATTCTCTCCATGTGGGTAATAGGATTCAGAAAAATGTATTAAAAAAAAAAGATCTAGATATGCACACATTCTTCATGGCTTTGTGAGTGGTGGAATTAGATGCTCCATATATGCTTATATGAAGGTGCTCATCTTAAAGGGCTCCTAATTCATGTATGGTTTTGTCATGTTAACTGCCAGTACTTTGCCAGATAAGATGTTAGATAATATAGTGGTTTTTAGTGCACTCTAAACACAGCTTGTAAAAGCCCTACATTCTTTGGGCTCAATAAGAGAAACGGGAAATGCAAGTACATAATCCTTTCATGGTTTAATTAAAGTAGCTCTCCTGCATTCAAATCATTTGCCACTGTTCTTATCTGTTAATCCCAGGATGAATGCAGGGATGGGGGAGGGGCCACGAGGAGAGAGAATTTGACCCCAGAGAGTCCCTGTTTGCTTTCTATTTCTGCTCTCCTCCTTTACGCAGAGTCAGTGTATGTGGAGGCACAAAAAATTTCCACACTGAAGTTATTTGCTACTTTATTTATTATTAGTGTTGTTAATAAATCAATAAAATCAACTATTTTGAATTATTGTGAATTATTATCACTCATTAATATGTATCTATCTATTTATTTGCTTGCAAATGTTTTCTATGTCACCTTTCAGGGCAATGCGGTGTATAAATGAAGCATAAAAACTAAAACATCTGATTTCAGCAAAAAACTAAACCTTGAGCCTTTCAAAAAACAATTTCACAACCCTGCACATCTTTCTTTCTTTTTAACAATCAGTTAAAACCAAGGAATAATTTAAAATCTAGCATTACATAAACAACAACAACTGAAGTCATCCCCAACTAAAAGCAGTAAGAACAAATGGATTTAGAAGGCTCCCTTAAAAGGAAATACTGGTGGTTCGAAACATACCTGTATATCCCTTGAGAGGGAGTTCCACAAATGTAGAACCATCACTAAGAAGGCCATTTCTCTTCAGCCTGCCTTTTGATGCTGTAATTGGCTCACAATCTATTGAGGTTAAATTATTATTTATAATTACGGTGAAGCAAATATAATGGGTAATACAATGGATATTGGAAAAAATAAATATGAATATAGCACTGGGCACTAGATGATGATGATGATGATGATAATGATAATGATAATGATGATGATATATTATTTATACCCCTGCCCTGGTTTCCCCAGCCACTCTGGGCAGCTTCCAACTGAATATTAAAAACAAAACAGGATCAAACATTAAAAAATTCCCTAAACAGGGCCTTCTTCAGATGTCTTTTAAAAGTAAATAGTTGCTTATTGCCTTGACATCTGCTAGGAGGGCGTTCCACAGGGCAGGCGCCACTACCGAGAAGTCCCTCTGCCTGGTTCCCTGTAACCTCACTTCTCGCAGCGAGGGAACTGCCAGAAAGTCCTCGGTGCTGGACCTCAGTGTCCGGGCAGAACAATGGGGGTGGAGACACTCCTTCTGGTATACAGGACCGAGGCTGTTTAGGGCTTTAAAGGTCAGCACCAACACTTTGAATTGTGCTCGGAAACGTAATGAATGGGAACAATACTGTAGCTTCTGACTTGCTACTCTTAGAAAAAATATGAGAGACATCAAACACTGGCCTGGCTCTGCTAGATTTAAAAATCTGCCATGCTTCTCTTCAGGTTTGCTCTCTGTCTGCCCAGAACCCTGTTTGTTTCTTTTAAGGCATGGAACAGATCTGGGCTACAAGCCAGTCTTTAATTTCTCAGAAATGCAGAGCATCCATTTCTTTACTGTGTTTTTCTGTTATCTGTAGTACTTGGGAGGGACATATTCAAACTGAAATATCCATCTTGCTACTGAAGCTGCAAGCCGACCTCATGGCCAAATCTTTTTCCTTTTTGTGTGTGTCCTTTATTTGCCCCACTCCTTTTCTTACAACATTTTGTGATATCTTGGTTGATCCTAGTATGGGTATTGCTGTGTACTTTGGACTGTTAGGTAAATGCAAATTGTGGCTTAAATCTCTCAATGGGAGAGATTTAAATCTTCACATTGAAATCAAAAGGACCTGAGAATGCTTGAATCCGGCTGCATCTCACCTTAATACTTTATTCATCATTCCCCAGATGTATGTTGTGTGCCCATTCTGATTTGTCATCATGGAAATTCAGTGTGAAACAGAATGAAAAACCCAAGCAACAACACACACACACACACAGCCCAATGCAACAAGATCAGGAATAAATAAACTCAATAATTTGGACAATGACCACACTAACTATGTCTAGATCTCCACAGCTATAAAAAAACAGCCGTTGTAAAGTATGCAATGGAAAATATCATTTGAGTTGAGATTTCAGATCTACAGTGCTGTCTGGTGTCACAGTGTTATAACGCATTTATAACGTTGTAATTTGACTAATATAGCTGAGTCTATATCATATGTAAGTTGCAGTGGTACCTTGGGTTACAGACGCTTCAGGTTACAGATGCTTCAGATTACAGACTCTGCTAACCCAGAAATAGTACCTCGGGTTAAGAACTTTGCTTCAGGATGAGAAGAGAAATTGCGCAGCAGCGGCAGCAGGAGGCCCCATTAGCTGAAGTGGTGCTTCAGGTTAAGAACAGTTTCAGGTTAAGAACGGCTCTCCAGAACGAATTAAGTTCTTAACCCAATGTACCACTGTATATATGATGTTTATATTGGGGCTGTGTATCTTCTCTGGCCAAATCCCAGATCGTGAACTCAGACCAATTTGATCTGAGATCTGGATAGGTTGGGTCAAGGCAACTCTGGATTGGGCCCACCCAGCAGGCTGCCTATGTGTAGAGCCTTCTCAGCACCTCTTAACCCCATGTTGAATTAGGGTTCAGGCTGCACATCTGCCCCGTATCATTCTGGGTTGGATCAAGACTGCTCAGAAGTGTCCCCTGGGCCCTGAATCCGATGTGGGTGATGTTCCCAGCCCAAGTTTACATCATAGTCAGAAGAACTATAGGAAGCTATACTTGATTGGAATGACATCACAAGCTTGAATGGCTTCCACCAAGGATACAGAAACCGTGGTGCCATAATACCTTTAATTTTCTATTTTTAACTAATTTTCTCCATATCTGCAATCTGGACGGATTACAACTGCACATAATTCTGTTTCTTTGCAATGCAGGCTTAGAGGATTTAACAAATGAGGTCTCATTTTCATTTCCTGAGACAAACATGAATGAGCATGTGGTATGAATATGTAAAAAAACAAAAAACAAGACTTGGGTTCAGACTCTGTAACCCTTAGTAAAATGTTTTAACCCTGTAACTACTCCCCTCCTATTCCCAGTTCCATTGCTAGTGCTTTAAAAAGCCTGTTAAATGGCATTTTAATTTCTTCCACTGGAACCTGCCAGGTATGCTTGGCAATGCAGGAGATTCGTGGTTCCCAGATGTTTCTTATGCATTTGCAAGTGAAATGATGAATTAACTTCTGTATTTATGTTTTCAACTTGATTCATAATCCTGATTGGCTCACTCTGGTGGCTGATTTACATGAAAGTTCCTGGGATTGTATTACTGAATAATTAATTTCTCCAGTACAGTGGCTAATTCCACTCGGGTGATCCTAGGGTGCTGCTCATGTGATAACAGATGAAATATATATTCTGATCAGCAATGCAGTGAGCCAAAGTCACGTGGAATGTTAATTATATATCACTGATCACAGAGCTGGGCTGATAGCAGAGGATGAAATGAGAATTTTGCTTTTTAACCTTCTTTCTAAGAGGTAACTGGAGGTCTACTGTAATCTGAGAATTACCTGGTGAGATTATCACGGGAGGTCATTCACAAGAATCCTGAGGCTATCCAAATCCATAGCTGTTCTTTTCATTTGTATATATAATCTCTACGACGGAGTGAGGGCCCGTTGCTCTGTCCCAGCTCCTGCCAACCTAGCAGTTCGAAAGCACACCAGTGCAAGTAGATAAATAGGTACCTCTGTGGCAGGAAAGTAAACAGCATTTCCGTGTGCTCTGGTTTCCATCACGGTGTTCCATTGCACCAGAAGCGGTTTAGTCCTGCTGGCCACATGACCCAGAAAGCTGTCTGTGGACAAACGGCGGCTCCCTCGGCCTGAAAGCGGAGATGAGTGCCGCAACCCCATAGCCTTTGACTGGACTTAACCATCCAGGGGTCCTTTACCTTTACCATATTCTGGTCCTAACAGAACAGTCATTCAATAAATGGCTTATTAGTTTAATGGACAGGTAAATTATTCGAAGTTAAGTGGACTTAACTTGCAACTTTGGCACAATGAGATGCCAGTTGATGGCCCCTGATAAAACGAC
>JAXCMG010000089.1:2171704-2206659 GCA_034642415.1 Podarcis siculus | reverse complement strand
CTCTGTGACACTATGAGAAGCTGTGATCGCTAGAGGGTTTTCGGGACGGTCCTGGCATTTTCAGCAAAGTTGGAGGGTATGTAGCACACACACTCTCGTTCCCTGACATCCCTTAGTCTCTCTCGCTCTTTCTGGTACCCTTTTCCTCTTCCCTTCTTTCTTTTGCCACCCTGTTCTTTCTCCCTCTCTTTGTAACACCCCTCTCTTCCACTTCCCCCCTCTTTGCTGCCTGCTTGAAATTAGGCCACAGGCAGCAGATTGACCACCCCGGCTAAATGATGATCTGGTGTTACAAGAACATCTTCCAGGTTTTCAAGGCGGAGATGGAAATCTTTGGCTGACAAGCCAGCCACGGTTTTGCATGACACCTGAATTTGGGCAACCACCCTGGTTTGTTCTGCCATTAAAACCATTCATTTGGGGATCGTGGGGGACTGTGGCTAGCTTGAAGCCACAGGCTTTTGATCTTGTGAGCACAAAAGAGAACGAGAAGGGAGAATGTGTGAAGCTGAGGCTTGTTGCCAAAGCATGGTTTCTTATTAGGCTTAAATGGAGCCAGAAACTCTCTTGGGTTTGCTAACTCTTGAAATAAAAAATGAATGGCTGTGGGTGGTCTGGCCCATCACATTTCTGGCAACTAGCTCCAATGGAGGACTATGGCCTAACACTTTTCAGCTTGGCTGGCTGCCAGCCATAGACTTCTGTGCATATTTATGCCAGGCTCCTTACTTATGATCTACATGTTGCATATGTTAATGTGTAAGGGTTTATACATGCAGAGGAAAAGAACAAGAAAGGTTTGATTTTGGTGTTCTGTTTGATTTGGGTGCGCTTTGCCCTGTACCTGCTCAGCACAATCTACAGTCTAAATGCTGTTGTGTTTTAGGGCGTTTGGCTCCTGCCCTTGACCAGAGCCTAGTCTGTGTTCTGTAAGGAAACTGGATCTAGAACAGTATGAAACTGCAACTGCATTGTACTGTCAGTAGAGCAACTGCCTCTCCCTAGAACTGTTTGGTGTTTCTCTGTTCTTTTGGCACACTCTGCTGGCATGGGGATGGGCACTCTGCACATGCTCCAACAGCATATACATATACCTTCTGGTCCACTGGCCTCCAAATTGGCTCCATGAGCCACGCCACCCTGCTCTGCAGCTGACATCATGTGTGGTATCAGCTTCTATAGTGCTGTCGCTGGTGGATTCCAATCCCTGCAGCTGAAAAAACACACAATACCTGATGTCATCAGGTGATTGACAGGTGGGCAGCCCATGAGGGTTGGGAAAGATAAAGCTCAGGCTTGCCGACCAGATTCAGTTTCCCGTCCCTGGGTTCAGTTAAACACTGAGCATATCTCTCTAACAAAAACAATGGGCTGCTTTCACATGGAGGCATCAACTTGATGAACAAAACTGCTGGGTGAATTTGCTACCTTTCTTTGTTCATATCCTGGAGATAAAGGGCTTCTCTGTGGAAAGCAAAGTGTATTATCCTTCTTCCATATATCTGCATTTTCTGCATTTTCTTGATTATTCAGAAATGCCAGCTGGTGTGTGTGTGTGTGCATGCACGTGCATGTTTATTTCTGCAAGCAAGGCAATAACTGAACTATCCAAAATTGAATTAAATAGGATCAAAAGGCCCCAATTTTCACAACTCCATCAAACTCCTTTTACTTCTCTTTAGATGGGGGAAAAAATCTCTCAAAAGACTTTGAAGGAGAGGGCTGATAGGAAGAAATCAATAAATACTGAATTGAAGAATAAAATATACAAGTGGAAAAAGCAACGAAACCAAAATAAGGTAGAATACCTGCTGAGGTGGTATGCAAGCCTTTAGTTGCAGATCCACAACAGAAGCTTTTTTTTATTTCAAGAAATGGCTGATGGAGAAATGAAATTTCAAAACACATAAAACATAACACCCTATGGGAGATACTCTAGACAAAACTGCTGGGTTGTTTTCCTTTAAAAGAAATGAAGTTCTCTGCACAGCTTTAGAACCCTGTTTTCTTGCTTCGATGAGGATTTCTTGTTAAGTTAAGGTAGGGGACGGGTTTCTGAGTAATGCAGATGAACCTTTGAAGCACAGTAGGATTGGGAGGTGGAGGATAAATGGGGGAAAGACAAACAGAGGTGCAAAACGAGTAGTTTATATTGTTACATGGACAGGAAAAATGAATGGCTGAGAGGTTCTTTAAGAGTGATGAGGCAGAATTCTGTCTTAAGCAGAATTCTATTCCCTCCAACATTTCTCCGATGAAAATAGGGACGTCCTAAGAACCTTTTGATGAGGGTGAAAGAGGAGAGCTCAAAATATGGGCTCAACATCAAAAAAACGAAAATCATGGCCACTGGTCCCATCACCTCCTGGTAAATAGAAGGGGAAGAAATGGAGGCAGTGAGAGATTTTACTTTCTTGGGCTCCATGATCACTGCAGATGGTGACAGCTGACGCGAAATTAAAAGGCGCCTGCTTCTTGGGAGAAAAGCAATGACAAACCTAGACAGCATCTTAAAAAGCAGAGACATCACCTCACTGACAAAGATCCATATAGTTAAAGCTATGGTTTTCCCAGTAGTGATGTATGGAAGTGAGAGCTGGACCTTTGGCGAAGGCTGATCGCTGAAGAATTGATGCTTTTGAATTATGGTGCTGGAGGAGACTCTTGAGAGTCCCACGGACTGCAAGAAGATCAAACCTATCCATTCTGAAGGAAATCAGCCCTGAGTGCTCACTGGAAGGACAGATCGTGAAGCTGAGGCTCCAATACTTTGGCCACCTCCTGAGAAGAGAAGACTCCCTGGAAAAGACCCTGATGTTGGGAAAGATGGAGGGCACAAGGAGAAGGGGACGACAGAGGACAAGATGGTTGGATAGTGTTATCGAAGGTACCAGCATGAGTTTGACCAAACTGCGGGAGGCAGTGGAAGACAGGAGTGTCTGGCGTGCTCTGGTCCATGGGGTCATGAAGAATCGGACACGACTAACTGACTAAACAACAACAACATTCTATAATAATTGCAACAATAATAATTTTACTATTTATACTGCACCCATCTGACTGTGTGGCTTCCAACATATATAAAAACACACCAAAAAATACACATTAAAAAAATTCCCTCTACAGGGCTGCCTTCAGATAGTTCAGGGGTTGGATAACTCCATAGCCTCCAATATTTTTCTGATGAAAATAGAGATGTCCTAAGGAAAAGTTGGACATTCTGGGATCAAATCAGAAACCGAGGCAGCTTCTGTAAATCCAGGTTGTCCCTGGAAACTAGGGACACTAGGGACACTTGGAGGGTCTGGAATAAAGCCTGGCCCTAAGACTTCTGGTTTAAACAAAAGCATTTCTGGAGCAGAGCCAAGAGCTCTTGGTTTGGGGCAGGCTTGGGAGGCAATAAGTTTCATAGATCATCTGGCTGGTGCATGACATTTTGGATAACTTAAAATGGTGGGCAGCTCAGCTTGGCTTCCATACAAAAGTGGTACGGCCATCCATCTCTGAAGAGCATTGATGAGGAAGATGATGACTGCTATGGTGTGGCCAAGTTGAATCAGTGAGGGACCTTCCAAGCCCCTGGGGCTCTTAGTCAGTGCCCAACCTGACCGGACACTGGTGCTGTGCCTGTTTCTACACAATAAGGATGCTGAAATGGTTTCTGGAACTGTTTGGTTGCTCCTAATGAAGCAACTGGCAGGTTTGAACAACGATACTAAAATAAATCCAGGCATGCCACAGGTCTTGATGGTACTTTGCATGGTTTACTATGGTTAGAATCTTCTGCTACTTCTGACCCTTTGTCTACCACAACCAAGCCATTGCCTCATCTTTTTGAAAGCATTTTCTTTTCTTTATAAAATATAATTTTTATTGGTTTTCCATTGAATAATATATAATCACATCATTTTTATCCTCTTTACCTCTTCAGAGCCCATCGACTTCCTTCCCTCCTGCCTCATGGCTTTCAAAGTTAACCTTTATATCATTGCATTTTATACATTTTCCAATTCTAGTTCACTCATTACCAAAAGCATTAAAGTTTACGCTAAAATAAAAGGGGAGGAAATTCCTCATTACAAGTCTTCAGACAACCCTGCAAGTGTTGTTAATTGCTTACAATAGTCTTTTAAATATTGTGTAAATTTACTCCAGTCCTTTTGGAACACTTGATTCTGCTGGTTTCAGATTTTTCCTGTCAGCAACTGCATTTCCGCAAAGTCCATCATCTTCACCTGCCACTCTTCTTTCGTTGGTACTTCTTGTTTTTTCCATTTTTGAGCTAAGAGAATTATTGCCCCAGTTGTTGCATACTTAAACAGTATTTTATCCTCCCTTGGTATCTCTTCACCCACTATGCCCAATAAAGCATTTTCAAGCCTTTCACTGTGCACATTTGTTTGTAGATGGTGGTCATTTTAAAGATGTTGCACACATCGCAACCTACTGTGAATGAGCTTTCCCGACCCCACCGTACTCCACAATGAAGCAATTATCACAGCATTTAGCATGAGAAAATCTTCCTTTCAGCTTTTACCATCTGCATAATGGGCTACATCCAGCATGTCTACTCAGAATTAAGACCTGCTGTGTACACAGCTCTATGTGTTTAAGGCTGCAGGTTGATCAGTAAGAAGTGCATGCCCTCTCATTCTTCAAAAGGAAGGCAGGTTCATCTCTGCATTATCAACATAGCAATAAGAAAAGGGGAGAATTGGAACAACAAAAATAGGGAAGGGGACACAGGTTAACCACACAGACATCCATGTAAAATGGCCCTGTGAAAAGTTGGGCATGATTTATGTGAGTATATAGAAGGTGGAATGATGATGGGAAGAAGGAACTTAGATCAGGAACAGCTGTGACCCTCCAGGTGTTAATTGACACCAACTCCCATGATTCCTGACCATTGGCCATGCTAGCTGGGCTGGATGGGAGATGGAGTCCAACAACATTTGGTGTGCCATAGATTGCTCCATCCCCTGGCCCCATACCTCGGTTTAAGAACAGCCCTGTTTACGAATGATTTGGTTTACGAACTCGGCAAAACCGGAAATAGTGTCTTGGTTTGAGAACTTTACTTCGGTCTAAGAATGGAATCCGAATGGTGGAAGGACACCGGTGGCGGGAGGCCCCATTAGGGAAAGTGCACCTCGGTTTAAGAATGGTTTCGGTTTAAGAACAGACTTCTGGAACGGATTAAGTTCATAAACCGAGGTACCACTATAGAATGCACAAGAAGAGGAGTAGGGCAGCAGCAACATATATTTTCAAACACATTGAAATTCACTCTGCACTTATTTTTTCTTGGAAAAGGCGACATGTTTAAGCCACATAATTCAATTAATATTTAGGAGGACTAATCTGTATAAAGCATAATTGGCTTATTTAAAAGCTGATTAGATTAATACTATTATGATGATAATAAAGCAGTTCTAAGAATTTCCATTTTATTTTATTTTATTAAAAAAAGTGCACTCTACAGTGCCACATTAAACAGAGCATGCAGATACCTAGCTGAACATGATGATTGAGTTATATCAAAGAAGGTGGTGAAATGTTAGCGAGAGAGACAGCTAGGTACTTGTATCCTGAAGCAGAACTTCTACTCTACTAACTGAAGAGAAAAGAATGCTTGCATAAGGAATCTAGAACTCTGAGTACATCCATCTTGATGGACTGGGGTAGCACTGAACAGGCAAAAGCTATGGAGTCTTACAGAAAGGCTGGCAACGCTAGGTCATGGAAATTTCTCCCTGGTAAGGCAGCTCCCTTAATGATATGGGTTTGATTCTACATGCACCCAAC
Source organism: Podarcis siculus (assembly GCA_034642415.1). NCBI lineage: Eukaryota > Metazoa > Chordata > Lepidosauria > Squamata > Lacertidae > Podarcis > Podarcis siculus. The sequence goes on along the minus strand of JAXCMG010000089.1, from coordinate 2,200,851 downwards.
AATGTGCTGGTGTCAGGAATGAGCCAGCTCCTAGTGGAACTTTACAGCCTGATGCAGAACAGAGAGGCTTAGATTTGACGCAGGCTGAGCAAAGAACACAGCACTCAGTGGTGACTCCTCTGGGCACTGGAATGCCAGTTGCGAAGGAGAGCGGGCTGGAACACAGCCAAAGCTCTCAGGAAGCTTAAACAGGCGCAAACAGACACAGAGATAGTCTGTCAGAACAGGAAGAGGCTGGAGCTAACCCAATAAGCCCAAAGAGTCGGTGAATGGGAGGGCTGCTGGATAGGAAGCAAAAGAAGAGTCATAAGGGGTGATGGTTCAGTATATCCTGTAGAAACCGGAAGGAGTCTTCAGAAGGGTCATCTTGAGTGATAATGCCGGCAGCTGCGTTAGAGCTGTCCAGAGCTATCTGCTTGTTTTTGCAATAAATCCTCCTTTTTAATTACCTACACTTACTGAGTTATCAAGCTGGGAACCTGGACTCCTGACAGCTGGTTAGGTGGGAAACAGTAGTGCTCTTCAAGAGTTCTTAGACAATCCATCCAAGGAGTGGGGAGGCTGGCCCTACTCCTGATGTTCCCACACAGAGTGGGGATTTAAAAAGGGGAATTCTGAACATGTTTACAGCTGGATGCACTTATCATGCTCCCTGCAATTGGGAACTCAATACAATCAGGATTCCAGAGTGCGGAAGGAATGTTCTTACAATCCCCCTTTAGACCTTCCCAATCAGTGAAGGAAGGTCAAGGTTCCACAATGGGCTTAAAAACATAACTGGATCAGGCCAGATGGCCATTAAGTCCAGAATCCAGATCTGCAATATGAGGATGATGATTTTGACCAACCTCATAGGGCAGTTGTAAAGGTTAAATATAATGGCAAAGTAGTAGCAATTCCTAAACTTTACAAGGTATATTGAATGTCTGGCTAGCAGCCCTGTTTCTCATGGACCATGACCTGGCGGACATTAAGACATTAACTGTGCAGCCCAGCTCTCACCTTGGAGATGCCTCCGTCTCTTGCCAAACATTTATCCTTGACAAGAAATTAATATCACCATTAAACTATCAGCCGTTCCATCTGAGGGACAGCAAAGCTAAAGGCAGCAGAACTGATGGCAGCACAAAAAGTGATGAATTGTGCTTTTCCTTTTCTCTCTCTCACTCTCTTTTTACTTTATTTTCAGCTGGATTCTCGTCCAATATTGTCTTTCAACCGGTCTTCCCACTGGGCAAATTCAGGGCCTTTAAATTGTGCAAATCTTTGTTGTTCATCTTGTCCCTGAGACTAAACTACATCAAATATTTCTTCCTGTCTGTGTGGGAGCCTCTCTCTCCCTTCTCACCCCCCTCCAACATCAGAGCTCAGATTGGCTCTCTTGATATAGCCTTAGTTCAGAATTGTAATACCAGGCAGAACTCATTGTCTGTGTTTTTCTTTCTTCCTCGGATGTTCAAGTGTTATATGCTGGCCCACTTTTGGGAACTAATGTTGGAAAGCGGTTCTGTAAAGGAGGCTGGCACCATCTGCAGCTTTCCTTCCCCATTAGTATTGTTTTATTATAAGTTTATCACATTTATAACCCACCTTTTTATCACATGAATTTGAGGTGGCATACCCGGTTTTCCCTCTCCTCCTTTGTGATTCCCCACAACATCCTTGTAGGTTAGGCTGAGAGGCAGTGACCGGCCGAGGCCACCCAGTCAATCCGCCATGACCCAGTGGGGATTCAAACCCTGGTCTCCCAGGTCCTAGTCCAACACTCTAACCCCTAGACCAGATTCAGGACCCAAGGACACTGTGATTCCCAGGAATGCTTGCACACAGGAGGTAGACGCCACCTACTGAAGGCAGTAGCTTGACACCAATCCTATCAGGTACATTTCAGCAGATTGGGGAAAGGGATGCTGGTGGCGTGAACCAAATTAATTACAAGTACAGCTCAAACTTTTGGGGGCAATGCCCCCTTTTTGGAATGCCTTTGGCTACTTGAGTTGCTTCATGTTCGTTTGAACTTTTGGTATGCTTTAAAGGATTGCAATGGTTGGAATGTCAGCAATCTGAATTTCCAGATTGACCTAATGCCTGCATAGGTCTGCTATTGGAAGAGAACGTGTGCAGAATTTCAGTTCTCCAGAGAACATAATGGAAATACTTCCACTTTATGGCGTCCTGGTTCCATGGCACTCTGTGGATTATCTCCCTCACCCCCACCCAAAAAACACACCCAAAAACTGCCTTGGTTTTGAAAATCTCTCTCAAACCCAAAACTATTGGGAGCTGGTTGTCGATCTCCAAAGGACTGTGCCAGGTACTTGATAGGATCTGGAGATCTGCCTAATCACCGACCTAAGTGAAATCAGCAGAACAAAGCCATCCAATCCAAAATATCATTTAGCTCCTTTTCTGCTGTTATTTCTTTGCTATATCCCCAGCAGTGATAAACATAAGCCCCCAGCAATGAACACGCAGTGCTTTAATGCCTTTGGCAAATCATTTAAGAAAAAATATATATCAGTTTTGAAATGCAAAGCAGTGCAAATGAAAAGTAACATCCCCACTTCTCTCTCACTGTCAGCGACTCCCAACCTCTTTAAAAATATTATTGGCAATGACTGTGAAGCTCTGTTGGCTGTGGGGCTGCCTGTGGTGCATTAAGACAGCCATAACTCACATTTGGCTATCCGTTCAAATGGAAGTGGCTGTCATTTCTTAACAGTGGCTTCTTTGGAGAGGTCACAACTTGAGAAAAAGCCAGTATTTCCAAGGTGAAACTATTTTGAGCGAGCTCAATTTTATTTTAGCAGAAAGGCAAGTGTTAAGGAGCCCTTGCAACATTTTTGGTGCTGTATCAGACAACAGAGGTGGGCAGAGTTAGGCTTTGGGGACCTACATTGCCTTTTATTAGAACTCTGAAGACCTACCAGCTGGAGCTAGGGGCAAAAGGGGCAAAAGAAGTTAAGAGTTAGCATTAGGTTGCCTCTAAGCATTTTCAGAAGGGACGCAGGTGGCGCTGTGGGTTAAACCACAGAGCCTAGGGCTTGCTGATCAGAAGGTCAGTGGTTCAAATCCCCGCAATGGGGTGAGCTCCTGTTGCTCGGTCTCAGCTCCTGACAACCTAGCAGTTCGAAAGCACGTCAAAGTGCAAGTAGATAAATAGGTACCGCTCCAGCGGGAAGGTAAACGGCGTTTCCGTGCGCTGCTCTGGTTCGCCAGAAGCGGCTTAGACATGCTGGCCATATGACCCGGAAGCTGTACGCCGGCTTCCTCGGCCAGTAAAGTGAGATGAGCGCCGCAACCCCAGAGTGGACCATGACTGGACCTAATGGTCAGGGGTCCCTTTACCTTTTAAGCACTTTCAGAGGCGAGGGGTTTGCTTTTTCTGCTACATTGCCTGCAATCATCACCCAAAAATTCTGCCCCCACATAAGCTTATAGATGTTCCATTTTTTAAAAAATAATCTATTCAAACTTCAAAGCTGTCCATCACAAAAAACCCTGGACCTATTTTCCTGTGATTTGGCATCCTTTAACCATTCTGGAAGAGCTAATATGCCTGCAAATTCTAACCACTTCTGCTGCATTGGGGAAAAGATAGCGCTTTTAAAATTTATTGATAGTGAATATCTGGGGGAGAAATGAAGAGGACTCAGTTAGACCTTGAATTTAATCAGGCAACCCACAAAGCACCACTGAATTTTGTGGTTTCTTAGTTAACTGGTCCAGCAATCACAGGCAGGTCCTGGTTTTGCCCCCAGTGTCCCAACTGTGCTAATTACACCACTTAATTACATCTCAAACTAATACAATTTATGTCCTGTTTGTGATTGTGGCTGGAGACCATGGCGCCATGGTGCTTATTTCTTTAGCAAGATTTTCCCCTCCCCCAAATAACCCTACTAGATACATGTAAAATATATGAAACAGGAGCATAGCCATCAGATGACAGTTTCCCAGCTAATGCAATGGTATCACCTTTTCATACATAACACATTTAAATGTTCTTGCTGCTAGAGGAATAAAGATGTCAAATGCAGTTAGAGCTATGACAGTGCGTTAGTTGCAAATAAAACAAAAGCTATAGCTAAAATAAATGCTGCAGATAAATAGCCCGCTGTGAGAGGAGGGTTCAGCTGTGAAGATTTATTTTAGTTTTATGGCTATGGGACATATCAAACCACTGCTTTGATTTCTCATGTGCGCCAGAAGGTTTCAGGCTAAAACCAGATAATAAACATGCGGCCATTACATTTATTATATATAATATTCAATTAGGGGGTGTTCAGTGTTTATATTATTATGAGTACTTACTTTAAGGTATAAAAAAGGATGCAGCAAAAATGTTTATAGCTTATAGTTTATAGTATAAAGTTCAGAGGTGGAGGTTTTTTTCAGAGGTGGAAGCAGGAGGTGAAACTAAAAGGCAGAAATATTTTAATCATGCATGGGCTGAGTCCAATTAAACTTCAGTGCATTGGAGGATATTTTCTCACATGTGTGATGACAGACAAACACGTGTGCATGAAGCTGCCTCATTCCAGGTCCGATCATTGGTCCATCTAGTGCAGGTGGCAGAGAAATTTGATTTTGGTTGCATTCGAAGGTGAACCTACCGAATCCATTTTACCAAACAATACACAAGCTATCATTCGAAAACCACACTTCTCTGAATTTTGCAGTTTAGTTCTCTCTACACATACAGTGTCCTTTCTCTTGGCAGCTCAAGATGAGCAGGTGACAGCAAAGGCTTCAAGGTTTTTAGCTGGGGCAATCAGAATAAGATCCACCATTTGACTATTGATTCAAAACCCTAAAATGTATTTTATATAACTGACTTTTTTATTTCTATTTTTGTATATCATATTGTTGTTTTCTTGCTATGGCCAATAAAGATTCACACACACACACTGTCCACCTGTAATTCTCAGCAAACTGTTATTCAGAGGCCTGCTGCCTTTGACAATGAAAGTAAAGGTAAAGGTAAAGGGACGCCTGACCATTAGGTCCAGTCGTTGCCGACTCTGGGGTTGCGGTGCTCATCTTGCTTTATTGGCCAAGGGAGCATGCGTACAGCTTCCGGGTCATGTGGCCAGCAAGACTAAGCCGCTTCTGGCGAACCAGAGCAGCGCACGGAAACACCGTTTACCTTCCCACCAGAGCGGTACCTATTTATTTACTTGCACTTTGTGCTTTCAAACTGCTAGGTTGGCAGGAGAAGGGACCGAGCAACGGGAGCTCACCCTGTCGCGGGGATTCAAACTGCCGACCTTCTGATCAGCAAGTCCTAGGCTTTGTGGTTTAACCCACAGTGCCACCCGTGTCTACAATGAAAGTAGACCATAGCTATCATGCCTCGTAGCCACTGATAACTACTCATGTTCCATAATTTAACTATGTGCCATGTGAAGAACTTTCTTTTGAAATCCTGACTCTGCCAGCCTTCAGCTCCATTGGAACCTGAGTTCTAATTTTAATTGGATAGGGAGAAAAACTTCTCTTTATTAATTTCATCATAAACTACTCTTTCATGTTCCCTTTGCACTTGGCTCTCCTTTGAGAATGCCGCTCAGTGGCAGTCATGTGAAGAGCAATCCTGCTGGTAGCATGTCATGCTTTGGTGTCAAGCGTTTCCTGAAAATGGGAAGTGGCCGCACAGAAGAAGCCGTACCACTCTTGTGTACAAAATGACACCCATTCTCATAACCAGAGGTTTAGGGAATAAGGAGCCCCATTTGAACATTCTGCAAGAGCTTCATGAACACGCTGGAGCAACATATGAGGTTCAGTGTGGTGTAATGGTTAAGAGCAGGAGACTCGTAATCTGGTGAACCAGGTTCGTGTCTCCGCTCCTCCACATGCAGCTGCTGGGTGACCTTGGGCCAGTCACACTTCTTTGAAGTCTCTCAGCCTCACTCACCTCCCAGAGTGTTTGTTGTGGGGGAGGAAGGGAAAGGAGATTGCTAGCCGCTTTGAGACTCCTTTGGGTAGTGATAAAGCAGGATATCAAATCCAAATCCAAACTCTTCTTCTGTACTGGGGATGTTAAATGTTTAGTGCTGCTGACACAGCAGTTTGACTTCACCCCCAGAGGCGTACTCCATTGTCCCTTGAGACAGACGGATGCCAACAAAAAAAGTTAGAGACGAAATGCAGTAGGATGTGAAAATGCCTGTTACAGGACAACGGACGGTGAGCATGCACATTTCTCTGCTGACAAATATGCTCATGCTTGGGGGAAATAGCATGTGAGAAGGAGCTCCCAGTTTCTGGAATATAAGTTGTTTCTTTACTCAGCTTCCTTTTTCGCCTGCCAGCTCTTCATATCCCTCTCTCTGTAACACTTCTGCCTTCTTCAATATCCAGGTGCTCATTAAGGCATCTCTTGGGATGGCGTATGATCTAAAAGCTTCCTGTCTCGTTCCTATTAATCACGTGGGGAGGCAGCTGCTCATAGCAGACTATTTCATTTGAAGAAAAAAAAAGGGATAACCCTCGGCTTAACTAGATGTTGCATAGCTCCTGGTTAAGGCCATGCATATGCTAGATAGCTCAGTTGGTTAGCGTGTGGTGCTGATAACACAAGGATGCAGGTTCGATCCCTGCAAGGAACAGCTGCATATTCCTGCATAGATGATCCTCAGGGTCTATGATTCTATGTAAGCCTTAGTTGCTTTATTGAGCAGCATATTGTACTACCAACTTTAATGTATGCTTGTGAAACATGGACCACTTATAAACACCATCTCCAACTCCTCAAAAGATTCCATCAATGGTGTCTCCGAAAATTTTTACACATCACTTGGGAAGACAGGCGAACTAATACCGGTGTACTGGAAGAAGCAAAGATCACCAGTGTTGAAGCAAGGATTCTTCAACATCAACTTGGACTGGTCATGTTGTGTGGATGCCTGGTTAAGAGCAGTCAACTCATAATCTGGTGAACCGGGTTCGCATCTCCGCTCCTCCACATGCAGCTGCTGGGTGACCTTGGGCTAGTCACACATCTCTGAAGTCTCTCAGCCTCACTCACCTCACAGAGTGTCTTCCAAAGCAACTACTCTATTCCGAACTTAAAAATGGAAAGTGTAATGCCGGTGGTCAACAAAAGAGGTTTAAAGACTGTCTCAAGGCAAATCTTTAAAAATGTAGTATAAACAGCTACAACTGGGAAATACTGGCCTGTGGGCGCTCCAGTTGGAGAGCAGCCTTTACCAAAGGTGTCATTGGCTTTGAAGATGCTCAAACTCAGGACGCAAGGGAGAAACGTGCTAAGAGGAAGGTACACTTGGCAAACCCACACCATGATCAACTGCCGCCCGGAAACCAATGTCCCTACTGTGGAAGGACATGTGGATCTGGAATTGGCCTTGACAGTCACTTACGGACTCATTGTTAAAACTGTGTTTATGGAAGACAATCTTACTCGGCTATGAGTGATCTCCAAACAAGAAGAGAAGAAGAAGAATTGAGCAGCAGATGCCACTGCCTTTAAAGAACGGAAGTAAATCTGCATACTTACTAGCAGCCTTATCCTTGGGTCAGCTCGAGAATCTTAAGAAATGAATGAACAAAATCAGTGGAGTCTTGAAATGAGTAGTTAACACCAGTACAGTTTTGAAATGTTCAATCTGCCATCTTGATTCAAAATGGCATCCAATTGGATCCAAACATTGACAAATATTTCCTCCTTTGTCTCATGTAAAATTTGGTTACAATATCTTAAGAGGTGTCCAAACGTATAGTGAACAAGCAGCTTTCCAAAATGTGTGTGTGTGTGTGCACCTGCAATGCGCACAGATATCTCTGTTGCTTCAGTGACATCTTTATATACCAGTTCAAAGCTTAGGTTTTGCAATTGGCAGATGAGTCCTGCAAGTATAGAAATGGCCTGTGATAAACATATAAATGGGTTGTCTTCACGCACCTGGTAAATCATTCGTGCATGTTGATGGGTTGTAGGGAAGCTATGTAATTCTATGTGGTCATGTGACAGAGCCGTAGCTTGTCAAGCCTAAGTGTATAAAGACCAAACAAAACAAAAATGACCTCCCATTAGTATCCCAGATGAATCTAATCCCTTTAAATATTGGCAAGTCTGGTTTTGGGGCAGAGTCACTCATATCAATTTTTCCATTGGTGTAATTCTATTGACCTCAGTGGAATTGTTTTAGAACCACACTGGATTAATTAAGAAGAAAATCAGGCCCAAGGACATTCATATATTGCAAGTATCTCTCTTCCCTGCCCCCACAACCCACATATGGGGGGAATTAAACTGACACAATTGGGCTGGGCGTACATCCTTTCCCAAGGATTTTCCATTTAGCGGTAATTATAATTTTGTGCAGTGCAGTGTTGCCGCAGAACACAGCAGGGACTAAACTATTATTTATTATCACTGGTTATTAGCCAAGCTAAAATTGTAAAGCGAGCAAGCGAGAAAATCTCTCTCTCTTTTTTTGGTTATTTTTGTTACACATCTAATTAAACTTTTAAAGCTGCACAAGTGTTTCCCTGAAAGGATATATTTAAGATGCTTTTTTATTTAGGAGAGAGAGAGAGAGAAAGGCAATTGGAACAACATTTGTTTTGTGTGGTAAACAGAAGCCTTTTGGCAGAAGAATCCTTTAGTTTTCAAAACTGCCAAGAATTATTTGCTTATCTGCAGAATTTCAACTGCTCTCTCTGCCTGTAAGTCATATGGAAGCAGAGCTGGGATAAACAAGATTCTGTAGCAGAAGGGTTGGGCGTACTGTAAACATACATTATTAGGTTCACAACCTAAGCAGTTTGCATTTCCCTGTTATTAAGAGGGGAGAAAGGAAAATGGGGCGGGGGGAGGAGAGGAAGGGGGACGTTAAGTGAAGCCTGGATATTCTAATGTAATTTGGAAAGGGCTGCAGAGTTGTCTAAATGATAATGGTATTTGACAGTTTGATATGTATTTATAGCTGTTGCCAGCCCTGTCTGAATACTATATAGGATTATCAGGGATTTTGTGGGTTTATCACCACAGGCATGCAGGATTAACAGCCTGATGAAGTCAAAAAGAATTATTCAGCCAATCCTATCCATGTACTCATATTGCGCCCTTCACACAAGGTCCTGGAGCACTATATATATGTGTGCATAAAAGCACACAGTAACTGCCAAGGGGGGGGGGGGGGAAATCAAGTCAAAATAAAAACAGAAGTATTCAGTCTTCCCTTGGAATCAACAAGGAAGCCATTCCGCCGCCGAACATCTCCCAGCCCAAACTGAAACCAAAAGGAATTTGCCAACTCGTGAAGGGAATGCCGACGATGACAACCTAGCCAGACTCTTAGCTAAGAATAATGAAATATTTAGGAGTGAAAGAAGAGTCAAGAGACTGCTTCGTCATGGAATCCACAAAGTATCAGCAAGTTATATGTGAAACCAGAGTTATGGGTTTTTGTTTGTTGGTTTTTGGATGATTCTGTGGGATTGGCTGTATCAGATGAGCAGCATATCGGTTGACTTCGATGCCATTCTCACAAGCAAGAGGAAGAGCCAAAGCACAACGGTCGTTTGAAATTCACAATTCTCTGAATTTTGCAATGTTGTTCGCCAGCAACTAATGTGTGCAAAAATGCTCCCATCAAACCTGCATATATTAGTAAAAAGATCACAGCAACATGCATTGCATTAGGGGAGATTGCTGTGCAAAATTGCAATGAAAGAGGAAAAAATTGTACCAAAACACTGAATTTTCACAAAAACTTACAACAACAACAACAACAACAACATTGCAGTGTCGAAAACTGAAGTTAATGTTGGGAAAATGAGAAACTGAGAGAACATGAAATGAACAGACTTGCACTTCCCTCATCAGATGGCAGCACCATCCCATCTACCCATACCTGGTCTATGGTCTATATTATGTGCAGCAAGCCCTATGTGGTCCCATCAAGGCAGGAAAAGGGGAATCTGGGTCTCTCAATATGTCATGGGCCTCCAACTCCCATGAACCTTAGTCAGCATAGCCAGCAGTCAGGGGTGATGGAAGTTGTAGTGCAGCAACATCTGGAGGGCCAAAGGTTCCCCTTCTCAACATTATGACAACGTAAACCATATAAAATAAGATTTGTTTCCATTTGCTTTGATACCCTCTTTGGGAATCAGTGGTTCAGGTCTGCAAGAGGCCTTCCATAACACATATGCAGAAAATGTGCCAAGGAAGAAGCATTTTCTATACAACAGAATAATAAATCCCAATGTCCTGACACTCCAGATGTGCTGGTATGGCAAGAGCAAAACCATTGCTCTTAGGAATCTGTGTAAAATAACATGCTTATGCTTGCAGCAAATGGGGGGAAAGGCATGGCCGATGTACCTGTAGCTGGCAGGGAAGAAATGCTTCACTGTTCAGATGCTGACAGTCTGAAATTAGATTAAAGAGCAGAAGATGGGAGGAACTTGGGAAGAGGAGGGGTGTGTGGCATTGAATGTGGGGAGGGAAGTGGTGAGTTTGGGGAAAGCGGGATGTTGGATCTATACAGCTTCAGGTTCAAGGAAATGGGTGCTTAAAATGAAGGCCAATTTACTATTAATATTATAAGGAGGCATCCACTTTCCTCCTGGATGCTGACATATATACAGATTTATGCAGGGGTCATGTTTCTTCCGTAACTAGGATAGCATCTAATCACAAAGGTCTACAAAGTTAGGATAACACCAGGGTATACTAGGGTTGCCACCCATCTCTAGAAAAATGTGATTGCCCCCCCTTTTTAAAGAAAAATGCCCCCTGTCCTGTTTAGACTTCAAATGGGACTCATTCATGGGGTTCAGGGGGCTGCGCACAACCATGCAAATGGGCCCCCCATTTAATGTGGGGAGCAGTCATTACAGAGAGAGGCTATAGAACCCAGACTCTTGGATAATGGCGTTGTCCCCAGTGAATCTCCATCCCCATCTCTCCCACTTCCTCATTCGTCATCTTCATCACCTCCTTTACGGGTGCTGCTAAGTGCCCTCTGTCTTTGAGCTCTTTGCTCTCCTACTTTCAAGGCTCACCAGGTTCTGGGAGATGGAGGGTCTGGAATGCTTTCTAATGACACCATGTCAGCCAGCTGCCGCTCCGGTTCTGCCTCCTCACCCATGATTTTCCAACTTTCCCCCTCATCTGCCTCTGAGCTGTAACCTCCCTCAAACCCGTGTTGTAAATCTATACTGTCTTCCTCGTCCTCCTCCCTGGAAGGGACAGGATGGGGAGGCAGTCTCTACCACTCCTCCTCCTCTGCCCTGTCCCTGATAGCCAGAGAGCAAGGAAGGGGTTGCAGGGGCCTGGTCCAGTGTGGGAAAGAGAGTATTTGCACAGGCAGAGGGGGCAAGGGTGGGTTGGATTCAGAGAGCGAGGGCTGGGGGTTGCACAGCCCTGGTGGAAAGTGTGTGGAGGGAGAGAGAGAGTTCTTACATGGTCTGGGGCAGGTGGGTCACAGACCGAGACTCAGAGTCAGAGAGTGAGAGAAAGGGGGAGTTGTATTTTCTGATCCAATTCATCTAAGGAAGTCAGATTATCCTCCACCAGGGCCAGGGCCTTCTAGTGATGGCTCCAACCTGGTGGAATATTCTGTCCTGTGAGACCAGGGCCCTGCAGGATTTAAGTGCCTTCCACAGGGCCTGTGAGACAGAACTATTCTGCCTGGCTTTCAATTTGGACTTAGCCTGATCTTTTATTCCCCTTCCTTCCCTCCCCCTCCCCTTTTTATGAAGATTACCTGCTCTGGGATCCCACAGCTAATTCTCCCTTAGTCTCCTCGCTGGCCCAAATAGGACTAATTTAGCCAGCTAGCCCTGGTGATTATCTAATGTTTATTGGATGGATTTTCCCCCTAAATTAATTTTTGATTTTTGATTTTATTGTTATTCACATTTTATACTGTATTTTATGCTGGTTTTTGTAGCATCAGTTAAGTGTTTTAAATTTGTTGTCAGCCACCCTGAGCTTGGTTTTCTGAACCGGGAAGGGCGGTGTCAGTGGAGTAGCGTGGGTTGTCAACACCCGGGGCAAGGCAAGTAATTTGCGCCCCCTAACCCGTGGATTTGCCCTAACCCCAGATGTTGCGGCCGGTGCGGCCGGCCCCCCTTGCACCCCCCACGCTACGCCACTGGGCGGTGTATTATTATTACTATTGTTATTATTATATGCAGCAATGTTTCCTTAATGCTGCAATTCATCTTCCACCAGAAACTGCATTACCAGTGCTGGCCACTGTGATGAAATTATGTAACTTGCATTGTTATGTACTGAAGTTCTCACCCTGGGCCAGCAGGTGGATACTGTAGATAGTTATGCAAATAAGGGATCGAAAGTGACGTTCAGTGATTGGATAGTTTTAGAAAGTTGATACAGGTTGTATTGGAGCTCTATATAAGCAGGCTGACTGAACCCTTCAGTTTAGTTCTGTCCTGGCCTGTGAATAAACAAGAGCTGTTTGAAGAATCGCTATGTCGTCTGATATGTTCACCCACAACTTAACATGCATCATTTATGTAAATGATGTTGCAATTCCATTCAAAGGAAACACAATGCACATGGGGGAGAGGGGGAGTAATCAAACACATAGCATTTGCGGACTGAAAGCAACTACAGTGAATACCAGGCAGGTCTGCTGCTTTTGGTTTCCATTCTGTACATGGGGCGAATAAGCAAACATTGGCAATTTCCTCTCCCTGTTTCTGTTCCCGTTGAAATTTTCTGACATCCCTGTTTATGATGCGGCAGATGAACTGGACCTGACATAATAACATGACTCATCAACCTGAGAAGTTTTCCTTTTCAAAAATGGTCTGTGTGGACTTGCATCAAGAAGAAAGGAAACCTGGGAGATTGGCATGGCCTCTGTTTGCGGCTTCTTGTCAGCCAAAAACTTCTCTCCATCTGCTTTAATTCTTGGAGCAACAACCCTATTTAACTTTTCAACTTCTCACCTGGGAGCTGGTTACATTATATATACATTTTAAAGCTAATGGCATATCAAAGGCACAACTGAGGGAGCTGCCGACTGTGCGTGCATCATGGGGCTGAATAAATTATACATGTCACAGCAAACCGGATGCTTTGGGAAGAATATCTGAGGTGGCATTACTGCTGACAGAAGGAGATTCTCTTTCAGCTGAAAAGGCACTTGCTACTTTGGGAAGCATGCGCCTCTCTCCTCTGTATTTCTGATGCTTTTAGAAGACAAAAATATGCTCGCTTAATGCTGTGACAGCTGAAAAACATTTCCTTTGAATGTTTTCTTGATTTGATACTGAACATATGAGACGTATGGAAAGTGGGGGGTGGGGAGAGAAGTGAAGAGACACAAGGTAAAGGACAGTAAGAAAGAAAAAAAGAAAGAAAGAAAGAAAGAAAGAAAGAAAGAAAATTAAGTGGGAAGAGTTGGTTGGTGACTTCTCTTAACACTGGTCTTCCTGAGAGCGAGCTGGATTGAAGCTTGCTCTCTGTTTACTTTTTCTACCTGTTTTCTACCTCTCTCTAGTATAGTGGTTAGCAAACTTTTTCAGCAGGGGGCCGGTCCACTGTCCCTCAGACCTTGTGGGGGGCCGGACTATATTTTGAAGGAAAAAAAGAACAAATTTCTATGCCCCACAAATAACCCAGAGATGCATTTTAAATAAAAGGACACATTCTACTCATGTAAAAACACCAGGCAGGCCCCACAAATAACCCAGAGATGCATTTTAAATAAAAGGACACATTCTACTCATGTAAAAACATGCTGATTCCTGGACCGTCTGCGGGCTGGATTTAGAAGGCGATTGGGCCAGATCCGGCCCCTGGGCCTTAGTTTGCCTACCCAGGGGTTAGGGTATCAGACTAGGCCCTGGGAAATGCCAATGAAAAAGCCAGCAAGCCCCCCATGCCAGCCCCCTCTGCCCTGCCCCATTCTGCCCCTTTTGTGACTTTTTGACACATTTTCAGGTCATTCCTGGTCTTGGCGCAATGCGCGTGTGCACAGCCGCACACATATCAGACGTGCCCAGTGCTTTTTTCTTCTAGAACAGGGTTTCCTATACTTAGGTATCCAGCCATAAGCCATAAACTGGTGCCCTGACTTTTAAATTGTGGTATGCTAACAAATTGACCCAAACAGCTTCATGAAATAAAACCTAAAAAGCATGTGGTTTAGTAAAATGTCAATCTCAGAGCGAATCTGGTTGCACTTGCTTATACAAATTATGACCCATTCAGGCATTCAAAGCATGTGATGATAATCGCATGAGGCAGATGCATATTTGCCCTTCAGCCGCCCCATGGGCTCCCTGCTCCCTGATAGTGACCCCACATTTGGGGAAGGGCTGTAGCTCAGTGCTAGAGCATCTGCTTGGCATGCAGAATGCCCCCTGTTCAATCCCTGGTATCTTCAGGTAGGGCTGAGAGAGGCTTCTGCCTGTAAACCCAGGGGTCCTCTGCCAGTCCACAATGCTGAGGCAGAAAGATAATTGATCTGGCAACTTCCTGTGCTCCTGTGTTCCTGAAGCATGTTCAGTCCAAGGCAGCCAAATGACTAGAAGGAGGCTGTTCCTGTGCACTGAAACTCTGAGCTCTTGGGATTCATGCAGGAGACTATGCGCACTGGCAGGCTGCCCCACTGTCGACATCTTCCCAAATGCACGGACAGCATTGGAAATGGACCATCACCATCATCATCACTTTTAATTTGTATACTGTCTTTCTATCTCAAGGCAGTTTACAAGGTGAAGAAACAAAGAATGTACACCTTATAGCTGTCAACATTTAGAGGGGCCGGGAGGCCAGCTGGCAAGCCCAGTTCGGACGTCTCCTTCCATCGGCCCATGCTCTGACGTAAATCAGCAACCCGAACTTCAAAAGCCAGGGCACGCAATTAGCAGAGTGTACTGCGCACACAGAAGTAGGCATAAGTCATGCTACAGCTACAGATTTATTAAACATAAATCAGAACAAAGAAACATGTCATCTCTCTCATGCCATACATACTTCTGTTGGTTCAATCTTATATACTTCTGTTGGTTTGAAATTGCTTTCACTTTCATGATGTTCTCAAAATAATCTTGGTTTGATGGCTGTTTGGTGACGTTGAGGCTCCTGTAGCATCAATTGTTGAAGAGGTCATTTCAGCAGGTGTAGCTTTACCTGGTCAGATATCCCCAGGTTCCCACACCAAGTCCCATGGGAAGAGGGAAGTTTCAGTTTATAGTTAGGAACATAGGAAGTGGTCTTAAAGTGAGTCACACTCATTTGTCCATCTCGTTCAGCGTTGTCTACAAAGCCCTCCAGGCAGAAGTCTCTTCAACAGCCCTTCTTGGATACAAACAGGATTAAACCTAATACCTTCTACTCCTAAACCATGGTTTTGATCCACATTAAGTCTCTCTGTGTGGAGGGAGGAATGGAGAAGTTCAGATAACCTGGTCATCTCCATGATATATATAAAAATGTTGAATTGTCCCACCTAGAACTGAGGGAATCCTAAACGCTTATCTACCAAGAAAAGTCCAAAAGATTATGGTATTTTATACTTTTAATATTGCCATTCCAGATTAGGGATGCTAAACAGAAAAAAAGCCACCAGTTCAGCCCACAGTGATTCAGCAGTCATAGCAATAGTGTTGCTCCAGCATTATAGATACAAACATCTTGTATGTTTCATTGACATGGGAAAGCAACTTATTTGTTTTGATTTTTTAAATGAAAGATTTAGAGAAGGATGAAACGCAAACCAAATTGTATTTTCCAGGAAAATAACAGGGGTGGGGGAAAACAGAATTCACTTAGCATATAAAAATATTACATGGCATTATGAAATGAATGTGCAGATGCTTTGGCGGTAATGGCAAGCTGAGAGCAGAAAACACGGAATTGTATTCTAATATGCTTAAACGTTTTGCTCTGAGAAGCAGAAAATGGAAAAGTTTGGAAGAGAAAACACATCTCCGTTGGAAATTACAAGAAAATGATACCGGCTCAGAAATACAGGCATTATTTTTACATCTTACCCGTTGGGTTGTCAACTGACCAGAAAAGAAAATATATTGCCGCTTTTGGACAAGTTGGTTGTGTCTGGATGTCAAATTCAGCTGTGGTTTATTGACCTTGTCCCTTGCCCTCTCCTCCTCCTCCTCCTCCTCCTCCTCCTCCTCCTCCTTCTCCTTCTCCTTCTCCTTCTCCTTCTCCTTCTCCTTCTCCTCCTCCTCCTCCTCCTCCTCCTCCTCCTCCAGTGAGGGCTCAAGGAGCGAATCAGAAGCTTTACAGCAACATCTTGCAATATATAGCAACCTCCTTTGAAGCTCATTGGTGCTGAGAGCACACCTTCAGTGGATTTGGATTTGGAGTTTGGATTTGGATTTGATATCCCGTTTTATCACTACCCAAAGGAGTCTCAAAGCGGCTAACATTCTCTTTTCCCTTCCTTCCCCACAACAAACACTCTGTGAGGTGGGTGGGGCTGAGAGACTTCACAGAAGTGTGACTAGCCCACGGTCACCCAGCAGCTGCATGTGGAGGAGCGGAGACGTGAACCCGGTTCCCCAGATTACAAATTTACCGCTCTAAACCACTACACCACACTGGCTGGGTCTGACTGGAACTGCTGATCAGCCCCATAGAAGTCTATTTGAATCCAAACTGCTTCCTCCATATAGGGCACTCTCATGTCTGCAGAGGAGGGGGAAAATGCTACTTGGAAGATGCTGTTGAAAGCTGCTTCCTGTGCAGAGGGGAAATGTCCTATCTGGACTTCCAAACAGTGGGATATATCCAGCCTCATATAACCAACAAGCTTAATTCTAATCAATGAAGGAAGGGGTTAAGAGTTAAACTATCCTGCCAGGCTCAGCTATGTCACACCCCTTCACTTTGGGACACTTTATTCACTCTCTTTTCCACCATGTGAACCCAACAGGTAAGGATGCCTATGCTGAATGCTCCAAAATTAGACCATGTGGCTTTAGCAAGCCATCTTTGTGTTTCTATACAAATAATTTAGAAACTCTTTCCATTTTTGAAAGTAAGTTGTAATGCCTGTCTTTTCTTGCTGCTGTATGGGAATGCACATGAATCTGACCTTTGAAGAGTTTGTAAGGAAACCGTTTTTTCACTTACTAAATGTGTGGTCTCCTTCTATGTCAGGGAAGTGGGGGGGCATTGGAAACTGCTTAGAATGAGATATTTTAAAGGTATAACAACTTATATTTCCATGTTTTACTTTGCTGCATGTTTTGTGATTTTTAAATCTCTGCTGGGGGTCTCTCACCAAAGAGTACCTGCCCCAAACCTGGATCTAGGCATTCAGATAATTTCCCTTTTATTCTTTAACCAAATTACAACAACCATCACCACCACAACAACAACAACCACAGAGGAAGTGGCTTAGGCATCTGCAGAGAGAGAAAATCTTTGTTTGGAGGAAATAGTTTGTATCTCCTCAGATTATTCTCATCATGAAAACCATGGTTATTGTGTTGCCCATATACAGGAATTCCTCTTAGCTGTACACCAGTAGATGGCTTTTTCACTAAGCTCTGCCCCCAAGCCCACCACAGACTAATGGGCTCCACTGTAAGATTAGCCAAAATAGATTTGGCTTGGTCCTTAATTTTTCCTAAAAACAAAAAGAGGCTGTCATCCCCCCAGTGTGATAAAATGAGCCCTGCTCCTTTCCAGCAGAGTACGTTTCCCCTTAAGACACTTTACTGGGCAAAGCAAAGCAATGGAACAAAGATGGCAGCCAAATGGCTCACAGACATGAAAACTTGAGTCTAATCTCATTTGCACCAGTTTACTCGATTGAAATGCCAGTGATGTCAGCCGACTGTCTGCTGATTAGTGCTGTTGCCCACAAAACGAAAACCTGTCCTGTTAGCTGCAGATCGCAAGGAGTTTGCTCAGTCAAATGACAATCGTGTCAAGCTTATTTGTCGGTTTGAGGCGGTGATCGCATCCTGCAGCCGGGGGTGGGCTGGAGAAAAGTCCTGGCTGAGCCAGTTGACAAAGTTCCATTGATTTCAATAGGACTCCAGCTGCAGCCAGATGTGATGGGAGATATCAAAACAGCTGGATCTTTATACCCCTCTGTTCTCTGATAAGTCTTGCAATATATAGCACATGATGTGACATTTCTACTGATGCAGAACAGGTGATGTTACTCCACCTTGCCACGTGTTTTCTTGTCCTGGTATGTTGGAACAGGGAGACTTGGCACTGCAATGAATGCTGCTGTTGTTTAGTCGTTTAGTCATGTCCAACTCTTTGTCACCCCATGGACCAGAGCACGCCAGGCACTCCTGTCTTCCACTGCCTCCCGCAGTTTGGTCAAACTCATGCTGGTAGCTTCAAGAACACTATCCCACCATCTCGTCCTCTGTTGTCCCCTTCTCCTTGTGCCCTCCATCTTTCCCAACATCAGGGTCTTTTCCAGGGAGTCTTCTCTTTTCATAAGGTGGCCAAAGTATTGGAGCCTCAGCTTCAGGATCTGTCCTTCCAGTGAGCACTCAGGGCTGATTTCCTTAAGAATGGATAGGTTTGATCTTCTTGCAGACCATGGGACTCTCAAGAGTCTCCTCCAGCACCATAATTCAAAAGCATCAATTCTTCGGTGATCAGCCTTCTTTATGGTCCAGCTCTCACTTCCATACAACTGGTTATATGACTAACAGCCCCTTCCCTGCAAAAGTAGAACGACAACCGCCTAAAAAGACACCCTATGAGTATGCAATGGGACTAGGTTGGACCTTTCCGTTAACTTTCCCATTAATTCTACTGTTCCTGCGGTCAAACCCACATTAAATGAAGACTAGGTATCAGGGACTGGTGGGGCTCTGGCCAGTGAGTAATGGAGACAGGAGGGCTGGAGGCTTATCCCCGGAGAGGAGAGGTTGGATCCCCCTTGCCCCCTATCTCCTACAGCCAGGAGAGGCTGGAAGAGGGGTCTCAGGTTTTATGTGCCCACTCCGTCATACGAGGGTACCTGAGCCCAGCGGGGCAGGGTCCCACCATCACTTTGACTGCTCTTTCGGGCATGAACCTGGAAAAGTTAGTGCAAGCTAGGTAGATGCTAAAAGCCTCTGTGTGTGTGTATACCCAGTGCACCTTGGGAGCTGCTGCAGTTGTGGGCTTTTGTCAATAAAGAATTAACTACCAGCCATTTGCCTTCCTTGGCAGGGTCTGCACAGGATCCTAGACCTCGGTTCCAGCCATGCAGAAGTCTGATGTCAGGAGTCCAGGTTCCCAGCTTGATAACACAGTAAGCATAGGTAATTAAAAAGGAGGATTTATTGCAAAAACAAATAGATTCAGACTGCTCTGACAAAGCCTTGGCATCGTTACTCAAGATCTTCAGAAGACTCCTTCCGGTTGTGACAGAAGATACTGAACTTACAACTCTTATGTCTCTTGTTTTGCTTCCTATCTAACAGCCCTCCCATTCGCTGACTCTTCGGACTTAGTGGATCAGCTCCAGCCTCTTCCTGTGAGCTTTGGCTGTGTTCCCGCCTGCTCTCAGCTACAGCCTTATCATCTGGCCGTTCAAGGTCAGGAAGAGCCGAAGTCTGCAGCTACTGGCTCTCCTCTGCCTGACTAACATCTAAGCCTCTCTGTTCCTGGCTGCTTTCTGCAGTTGGCTGCAAATCTTCACTTGGAGCTGGCTCATTCCTGACATCTGATGTTACTACAAACAAATGCCCATCTTTCCATCCAGGCAAGTGAGAGCCATTGTCACAGTTTAGGAACACATTTCAGCTAGGTAAAGGCACTCAGAGGGAGAGGAAAGACAGGAAGAGGCAAGGCCAGAGAAAGGAGCATGGTCAGGATTGAATGCCAAGGACCAGAGAGAGAGGTTTGGAGACCTTGAGCCTGACGTTGCCCACCACAGCTCTAAACCTTAGAGAGCATCATGGGCACCTTCTTCTCCTCCATTCCCTGCATTTAAATTTGAAATGGGTCCTTGTGCCCTATAGTTTCAGGAGTTTTTGAATTAAAACTCTGTCTGTCAGGATTGACTTTGGTCTACTTGAGAGGGGCAGCATGCTGATCTCATTATTCAATCCCCATCATATATTTAGACAAACTCCTGAACAGGGCTTGACTTATTTACCTGGCAAGCTTTGTTTCTTTCATTCCTTTGTTGATGCAGCTGAAATCTGTACTTCCAAACGAAACGGCCGAGATGCCATTGATAACTCTCTACAGATCATAATCAGAAACTGTAGAGTGATTAAACCATGTCAACTAGAAAGAGGGAGGGAGTCTCTTTTTAAATCACTCACAAACCACCAATGCACTAACATTTACTTGACTGTCATATTGGATTTGTTACATTAGACGTTTGTGCCGTTTTTCACTTACCCGTTAAAAATTTTTTGGTTATTACTTCACAACACATCATTTATGTCGCTCTCTTTACTAACATGGAACCATTATCTTGCCAGTCAGTAATGACAGATGATTTATTTAAGATTCCCCATGGTACTGGTTAAAGAAAGGAAAGTACTTTCCTTTGGAATGTCATATCTCTGTGTTGTGTATGAATATGTAGGGCCGGCCCTCCCATCAGGCAGAGTGAGTCGGCTGCCTGAGGCAGCTGGTTTTCAGGATTATGATGCAGCCTTGGCTACTATGCACCCGTTAGTGAGGACGGCATCCTTTGCAGCAACTGGTGTAGGGCTGGCCCTGTGACAGTAATAATTTAATAATAATAATAATTTATTACTTGTACCCCGCCCATCTGGCTGGGCTTCCCCAGCCACTCTGGGTGGCTTCCAAAAAAATATATTAAAATACTCAAATACATCAAACATTAAAAGCTTCCCAAAAAACGGCTGCCTTCAGATGTCTTCTAAAAGTCTGGTAGTTGTTGTTCTCTTTGACATCTGGTGGGAGGGCGTTCCATAGGGAAGGCGCCACTACCGAGAAGGCCCTCTGCCTGGTTCCCTGTAACTTGGCTTCTTGCAGTGAGGGAACCGCCAGAAGGCCCTCCGTGCTGGACCTCAGTGTCCGGGTAGAACGATGGGGGTGGAGAAAGTGTACATGTGTACAATGATTATTCAAGTGACACTTCTTTGAATCCAGATTTTTTAAAAAAAGACATCTCAAGTGGGGTTTTCAACTCCCCCACATTCCTTAGTCTTCTATAACTTTGAAAATAACTTATTTTATGGCTCCTTTCATAGAATCAGTTGGGGAGCCTACATTGTGCATTTCTTTCCTTGGTCTAATGCAGTCGAAATATATATAAAAAATGCATGCACACGAAAGCTTATACCAACAACAAACTTAGTTGGTCTCTAAGGTACTACTGGACAATTTTTTTATATATGGCAAAGTATGGGATTGTGCGGTGGGGCCTTTTTAGGGTGTGGCAGTTCTCCTCTGGAATTGTGTGCTAAGAGTGCAGGTGACCTTCTCTGTAGTGCACAGGAAGGAAAGAAGTCCACAATTGTACCTCCATTTTAGCCCATTCCTGCCCCCACTTTGCCTTCCAGAAACTGAAGAAAAAGGAACCATCTCCCTGTGATTTGACTATATCTTTATTATCAGCAGGCATGTCTGCTCCCAGGGCCACCTGTTGATTTCTGCTGATGGCAAGCAATTTTACTCAGTTCCATGCCACTCCCTTTCTTATTGCTATGTTTCAACTGACCTGCTTGGAACAAGAGCAGGGGAGCGTTTTTGTCCAGCGGGCCAGATCAAAATTCACCCAGCCTTCTGTGGCCCACATTGGACAGGTAGGTGGAGCTTTTCACATATCAATCAACTGATGTTGTATGACACCAGGCAGATCTGATCCAATCCCAAAACAGCAGTGTATTCAGTACCTGATTTAAACAGTCCTGAATGCAAGCCAAGGCTGCAAAGAAACAACCGGGGGTACCTGCTTAGAGTACAATCTCAATTGTGTCTTGGCAGCTGTGGAATTAAGCCTGCCCCATGACCTCATGAGTGACAGGTTCGTCTTGCCAGCCTGATCAGTCAAACTGGGGGACATGGCATATGTAACCTGGCTTGCAGGCCAGAGGTTCTTTGTTGCTGACTAAGATTCTTATTTCCATATGTTGCCATCCTTTTACTTTAAGTTAGATTGGTGCTATAAATTTCAAAAATATATTTTTCAGCCATTCATGGGTGGATGTCGTTGACTGGGCTTCAATGGGGCAAAATAAAGCACTCCAAACAGTTCATAGGGAGATAGATAAATTTCTTCAGAGTTTTCAGCAGGGGCTTTCTGCTTATCTTTTCTTCTTTCTCATCTTACCAGCAAATCTATGTTATAAAAGCCAGGAAACTCCCGATTCTACTGGACTCCATGCACAAACTTCCCAGAGCCGTCTTTACCCAGGGGTGCAAGGGGTGCAGGGCACCCGGGTGCCGAATTCTGATGGGCACCAGGCACCCGCCGCTGAAGCCACCTAAGCTCTTAACTATCTACGTGTTATGAAATAATTAATAATTTTGATCAAGCTAGAAATACAAAATACATATATACCTAGGCATTACCGAAATGTATACCTACTGTTTCAATAAAGCACTGTCGACTTTGTGCGCTCATTTACCCAAGACATGCCGTGCCAGCGTCATTCACAACAGCGTGTTTTAATTGTATCACTTACCGTTCCAATTCGTTTAGAGATATCGTTTAAAAAATGATGTTTATTTTTGCTAATTGTCAGCTTTTGTCTGACATAAGCATAATAAAAGTTAATTTGGGGGCTAAGCTAAATTTGGGGGTGCTGGGAGGGTCTTTGCACTTCGGTGGCACATATGCTAAAGACAGCCCTGAACCTTCCAGTGTTTGATCTAGACAAACCTGCTCTAGACCCAACCAGATGGTCATGACCTCTTGCAATGGATCATTGTCATCAATTTTATTTTTGTTACCAATCTGAAGTTGCATCGCTCCTCAAAACAGGGAGGCGACTTATTTGAATTTTGGGAGCTTTCTTTGGCAATAACTTTTAGGGTTGTAGCATTTTCTTGCATAGATTAACAGTGGAAGTTGATGACAGTCGCAAATAGGATGTTTCACTGTTACGCACAATATAAGGAAATATGCGCAGAGTAGGTTGAAATGATGACTATACCTGCAGGGTGCCTTTTCTTCCTTATGTGCATGTTGTTTTCAAATTACCATCTGCACAGAAGAGGCTCTAGAATATTACTTTTCACATCTTATGAAAGTATATCACCCTCAAGTTGCATTTGTTTTCAAAAGAACGCCAGACAATGTGTTGTTTATAAAGCTGGCGAAAGTACACCACCGCAGTAAAATTTGACTTGGGAAAGATGCTCTATGTAGTTGGACTTCTGTGTCAACGTCACAAAACTGATTGAAAAACAATGCAGTCTTCTTCATCTCATAAAGCTTCGTTACTGCATTTTGTAAATCTGCATATGGCACGAAGAATATTTGCCTTGTACTTTGCCTTCCATCATTTTACTTTAAAGCTGTAGTCTTACACAGCCCATTTAATTCAGTGGTATTTAGGCCCTTCCAGACATCCTTTTATTACAGATTGATAATGATTTGTGCTCATTATGTTATCGGGGCAGTCAGACGTGATCCCACTTTCAACACACTGCTCATACCTGCATATGTTTTGGGGTGGTGGCTTCTTCCAATCAATACATATTCCAAAGCTTCCTGCTGAAATCTTTATATATCTTTTTATACCACAAATGTTCATGCTTAGTTTTCTTCCACTTTTATTATGCTATAGTAACTCTGGAGAGCCACAATGTGGTAGCATTGGGGAAGCATCGCAGAACAAATGAAAGCAGAATAAACCCACCACTAAGACACTATTACTGTGCCAAGAATGCATTGCAGAATACATCCACAGTAAAATGTCAGTCTGCAGCAGCCCTTATTCATTCATTCATTCATTCATTCATTCATTCAATTTATATCATGCCCTCCTTCCCAAAGGAAACCAAACTGGCAACACCAAAAAGTCAGAACAATACAATTCCATATAATAAAAAACGTATTTTAAACAATTAATATATAGCTGGATATAGCTGACCACAAAAAACACCATAGGAAATTTGACCCAGAATGTAGCTAGCGAACCCTGCAGTGCACTTATGTGATTCAACTGAGTCTACACCCCAATCTAGGCAGATTTCTAGCTTTCTAAGAATATTGATGGAGTGTCACAGAATGGCCATGGTAATCACCAGCTAGTTGCAATTATCCCATGATAACTTGATGACTTGAAGCTTTCATCACACAGTTGTCCAACCACAAGATAAGCTTTTCCATTTTCTCAAAGAAGGAAAGTAACCTGATTGTTACTACCACCTGAAAGGTTCTGAGCAGGTCATCTCACACCACACACAGGTAATCAGAGTGGTAAAAACAAACAGCAGGTTTTACTCGCGTGTCAACAAACCAGTAGTAAACAAAGCAGAAAGCCACAGAAATGAATAAAATGCCACACTTAGAACTGTTGGCTTTCAGCCGTTATAAATGCTACATTTGGATTGCACATGAGATCACCGGTAAGAAAATGTTCTCCCTTGAGGAAACAGTCTATTGGCAGGATTCTGTCAATTTCAGATTGATCTTTTCTTCTCCGTGTAGATATTAAAGCAGATGGAGCAACTTTGTACTTGGGGAATCTAATTCCATTGGCCTATAAAATGGAAGGACGGCTCACTGGAAGGACAGATCCTGAAGCTGAGACTCCAGTACTTTGGCCACCTCATGAGAAGAGAAGACTTCCTGGAAAAGAACCTGATGTTGGGAAAGATGGAGGGCACAAGGAGAAGGGGACGACAGAGGACGAGATGGTTGGATAGTGTTCTCAAAGCTACCAGCATGAGTTTGACCAAACTTCAGGAGGCAGTGGAAGACAGGAGTGCCTGGCGTGCTCTGGTCCATGGGGTCACGAAGAGTCGGACACAACTAAACAACAATAAAATGGAAACAGTAAATAAGATTTCCAAGCAAAAAGGTTGCAACAAAGCGTCAAGGGTCAAATTCCTTTTGAAAAAGTAACTGGTCATTCCTTTCATGCAGCCTTTCCCAACTTTGGGGCCCCAAATGTTGTTGGACTACAACTCCCAGGATCCCCGGACTACCTTGGCCATGCTGGCTTGGGTGATGGGGATAAACATAAGAAAGGAATAGGAGCCCTACTGGGTCCCACATCCTGTTTCAGATGCCAACCAGATCCCCATAGAAGCCAACAAGCAGGACTCGTTGACTGTCAATAATCATGAAGACCTGTTTGCTGAAACAACAATAAACATTTTCTTCTTAGAAGTGAATGTAGTAATACTAGCCTGCTATACAAGCTGACTGTGAGACAGTTTTGAACACAACGAAAGTGCTATTTAACAGCTTGTTGCTAGCCATTTAAATTTTGAAAGCACAGCCCTCCACATTGCAAGCAGCAACAGAATGGGATGTAGTCCCAAATGAGGTTTTCTGGATTGTGCCCAAAGCATATACCCTGTCCTGCCAAATAAGCTTATCTAAATGTCTCAGGTGAAACTATATTTTAATTTTAGAAAAGCGCAGAATGAAATTTCTTCCCATTTGGCTCATATTTAAAAGCTTGTTTACAGGATGTCTGATTTCAGCTATAAATAGGCCAATGGTACAAAGAGGACACATTTCTGTTTCCTTTGAGGCACCTGGACTTATTCTGGGCCGTTGAAAACGCTCCTTTTCTTATTTTATGAAGGGAGTCCTTGGTTGCTTCTGTTAAGGCAGGGCTGGGGACTTTCTCAGACCTGAGGGCTGAATGTAGACCTCCTTCTCCATCTGTCCCTTGAGACTCTCCCTAGGGGACTTCTGAAGGCCCCACCCCTTTCCCCATAGGCTCCGCCTCTCACTTGCCCTACTGCTCCATGCCTTCCCCAAATGGCTTTGCCTAGTTGGAATGCGTCCTTGAATTGTGATCATGCCTCCCAGGTGGAATGTGCATGTGTGAACCATCCTTGACTGCAGTTTCCTGTGACTCTTCCCTGCTACTGCTGCACTGGAAGGGTCATTGCAGGAACCAGGAAAAGGTCTGGATTAGTGCTAGCTTCCCAGTAGCCTTCCTCAAGAATTTGAGATGTACGCTCTCTCTCTCTCTTTTTCTGCTTTGGATTGGCTTGCTTCTGCAGGTTCACTTCTGGTCTATTGGGACAATGTCTTTGACCTTGTCTTGAGGTCCTCCTCCAAGGGCCTTCTGGTGGTTCCCTCACTGCGAGAAGTGAAGCTACAGGGAACCAGGCAGAGGGCTTTCTCAGTAGTGGCACCCGCCCTGTGGAACGCCCTCCCGTCAGATGTCAAGGAAATAAACAACTATCTGACGTTTAGAAGACATCTGAAGGCAGTCCTGTTTAGGGAAGTTTTTAATGTTTGATATTTTATTGCTTTATTATTATTATTATTATTATTATTATTATTATTATTATTATTTCTCTTGGACCATTAGTTTCCTCTTTAGGAGCTGATGGTACGAGGATCACCTCTTCATATCACCTTAGGATCATCATCATCCAGTGTCAAGGCAAGTGGTCCTATTCAGCTGCTGTATTCATACTTTTAGTTCTTTATCCACAGCAAGTAAGTCTAAATTCTATGCCTATTGAGATGGGGGAGTGGAGGGGAATTGATGCTCCTGAACCTAGAAGGAGCACACCAGACCACCTATTAGATGCCACACAAGGAGAGGATTTATTTATTTTAAATATATATAAACTGCCCCTTTGTCCAAAGTATACCTGAAAGAGTGTCTCCAGCCCCATCATTCAGCCCGGACACTGAGGTCCAGCTCCTAGGGCCTTCTGGCAGTTCCCTCGCTGTGAAAAGTGAGGTTACAGGGAACCAGGCAGAGGGCCTTCTTGGTGGTGGCGCCCGCCTTGTGGAATGCCCTCCCATCAGATGTCAAAGGAATAAACAACTATTTGATGTTTAGAAGACATCTGAAGGCAGCCCTGTTTAGGGAAGTTTTATTTAATGACTGATGTTTTAATGTATTTTAAATCTCCTGTTGGAAGCCTCCCAGAATGGCTGGGGAAACCCAGCCAGATGGGTGGGGTATAAGTAATAAATTGTTGTTGTTGTTAATTTAAACTTTCAGAAATATAATATGCTTAAGAGGAACAGAACTACTGAAAAAGATAAAAGTCTCGTGGTCTTAAAATGGTTCAGGGAAACATCTGGGGAGGGGGAGAGAGACTATGAAGTATCTTCTTCTTTTGTGTGCAACCCAGATGCATCCAACATCTCTGACCACCTTAGCACTTTGTCTACATTGATTTTTCTTTTCTTTTTGCCACTGCCACCAAAATCAGGGGGCTCTTGGTGGGGGCAAGGAGAGAGAGAGAGAAGTTGCTTGGCAGGGGAACGCAGATTAGGCCATCCTTCCTGTAGTGCTCATCCATGCACACACAAGACACAATCCTCCATGCATTTGTCTGATCCCTTAAAAAAAAAGTCACCTGGAAAAGGAGGGGAAATTTTATCATATGTGGTGGGATTGTAAGGCAATTTTAAAAAATTGGGAAATGATATACAACGAATTGAAGAAACTGTTTCATTTAACATTTGTTAAAAAACCTGAAGCATTTTTATTAGGGATTGTAGGGAAAGATCTGCCGAAAAAGCTGAAAAACATCTTCATGTATGTGACAACGGCCGAGCGAGTTTTAATAGCACAAGGATGGAAGACTGAAGAAACCCCGACTAAAGAATCATGGCAAGAAAAATTGATGGACTATGAAGAACTGGCAAAAGTGACATATAAGCCATGGGACAAGGATAACTGTGACTTTAAAGATGAATGGGAACCCTTTACAAAGTATTTGAAGACACAACAAAGCGAACTAGACTCCTTGGCTGGTTTTGAATAAACATTCACAATTTTTTTATTGATAATAATCAGCTAAATAGTTTGAGGATCTATACAACTGTGTAACATGCAGAAAACAGCATTTTTTAGAGAAATCAAAGACTGGAACTGAGGGAAGTCGGGGGTGGGGGTGGGTGGGTTCCTTGGGGGGAGGGGGAGGGAGGAAAAATGAGGGGGAAATAAGGAGGATATGTTTTGTTTCAATTTTGAATAAAAAAGTTATTTTTTTAAAAAGGCACCTGAGCCACTGGCTATCACCTTCCCCCGTGGCTTTGAGTTCATACCCCCCAACATTTCTCCGATGAAAATTGGCACATTCCCTCCAACGTTTCTCTGATAAAAAATAGGGACATGACGTCCTTTTCCCTATCTTCCAACATTTTCCAAGTAAAAATAGGGACGTCCTAAGGAAAAGTGGGACATTTCAGGATCAAATCAGAAACTGGGACAACTACTGTTAATCTGGGACTGTACCTGGAAAGCAGGGACACTTGGAGGGTCTGTGAGTTCCATGAGTCCATTATAAACCAGAATCTCTTTACTGCAGGAATTATTCTCCATCAACCTGAAGCAATGGCATTAGAATGTAATTTCGCACCACAGGATGCTGTGGTCGCACGGGCGTGTCTGTATTTATGTTTTCAGCGGCAAAAGTAGTGGAAAGGGACCTTGGTTTGTGCTTCAGAAGCGCTTTGCCAACTCCAGCAGTGCAACATGCCGAGCTCCAGGGACAACTGATTCTTTTACATCCAAGCTCTGACTGTCAGAATTTTTCCAGACCTTATGCTAGCTAATGTATGGTGTTATGCTGACTGCCAGCTTGTACTGTACTCTGCGGAACAGTTGATCTTGAAAGATGACATTTCCCCCCTTCATTTCTGACTTGCTTTGTTACAACAGTGTTGATTTATTTTTCACTTTTGACACACGGAGATGTTTAGAAAACTGGTCATGTCCCAGAAATGTTATATTAGGCAGCTGGATGCTGCTAGCTGTGGAAGCAAACAAACACTGTGTACATATGGAGGCGTGTGTGTGTATGCATTCACTTGCGCTCTCTCCCCCTCTCTCTCCTTCTCTTCCTCTCTCTCTCTCACACACAAAAGCACTTTTTCTGTTGCAATGAAAGGTCTAGGAATGTGGAGCACCAGCAAAACAGACCACAACTATATTTTGCTACTGGGCTGCTGCTGCTGCTGCTTCTTCTTCTTCTTCTTCTTCTTCTTCTTCTTCTTCTTCTTCTTCTTCTTCTTCTTCTTCTTCTTCTTCTTCTTCTTCTTCTTCTTCTT
>JAXCMG010000089.1:2141267-2166670 GCA_034642415.1 Podarcis siculus | reverse complement strand
TAGATAGATAGATAGATAGATGATAGATAGATAGATGATAGATAGATGATAGATAGATAGATAGATAGATAGATAGATAGATGATAGATAGATAGATAGATAGATGATAGATAGATAGTGATGTAGTGATGTATGGAAGTGAGAGCTGGACCATAGTAGTGATGTATGGAAGTACATCACCCAGTAGTGATGTATGGAAGTGAGAGCTGGACCATAAAGAAGGCTGATCGCCGAAGAATTGATGCTTTTGAATTATGGTGCTGGAGAAGACTCTTGAGAGTCCCATGGACTGCAAGAAGATCAAACGCATCCATTCTTAAGGAAATCAGCCCTGAGTGCTCACTGGAAGGACAGATCGTGAAGCTGAGGCTCCAGTACTTTGGCCACCTCATGAGAAGAGAAGACTCCCTGGAGAAGACACTGATGCTGGGAAAGATGGAGGGCACAAGGAGAAGGGGGCGACAGAGGACGAGATGGTTGGATAGTGTTTTCGAGGTTACCAGCATGAGTTTGACCAAACTGCAGGAGGTAGTGGAGGACAGAGGTGCCTGGCGTGGTCTGGTCCATGGGGTCACGAAGAGTCGGACACGACTAAACGACTAAACAACAAGATAGATAGATGATAGATGATAGATGATAGACAGATAGATAGCCATACCCTGGTCCTTGGTTCAATTCCTGACATCTCCAGGTTGGAGGGTTCACCTGCCTGAAATGCTAGATAGCTGCTCCTAGTCAGTGTAGAAAATGCTATTATAGATTTGGGAGAGGAACACCCCCTAAAGCCTAAAAATGAATAAATGGAAGGGTTTTGATTATTTGGGATGTGAAGGGAGAAATACAAACTGCACAGGAATTCCTGGGCTAGCCTATGCAAAGCAACCTGGCCGAGCTAGGACCATTAAGAAAGAAAACAGGCCATTGAGGGCTATTGGCAGTGCAAGAAAACTGTCCTCCTCCCTTGCCCTGAGGTGTGAACAGAGACTGGGGGTTGGGTTGGAAGAATGCCAGCATAACTGGGTGTGAGGTGACAAGGAAAGAGAGTCTTGAGCTAGAGTTGCTGGGAAGAAGAAGCTGGAAGAAGGAAGACTGGGATCCATTTTGGGTAGGCTGGCTGTAGGCTGGCCGGGAGAGATGCCTTGGACTCTAGGGTTGCACTGCTGTGGGGTGCAAGCCCCTCTTGAAATGGCCATGCTGTAAGATCTGAAGGTGTAAATAGGTGAACAGACCACATGTCTTAAAGCTACAACAGTCTCCACCATGTCTCAATTCTCCAAAGGTCCACAGATCCTGGATGAGTGCCTGGAATCCCATGGGTTCAGCAGAGAGGGGGGGAGGCACCCAACTTTTGTAACAATACTGATGCAAGTGGACTTGCCATTATCCTGTGGCTCAGTATAAGCCAGCTCCTGACAGTGGCAATGCCAAAATCCAGTGCTCCCTACGGCACCCCAGAAACCTCATGCCCAGTCACACTCCTCTAGATCCGCCTTTGCTCTTGAAAGAAATTTAGAAGGAACTGCCCCAGCTGGTTTTCTGTGCCTAGTTAGCAACAGCAGGGCAAGGAGGTGATAGCATCAGGGTGCCGGGAGTTGCAGAGGCAAAAGTGGCTGGAAACTGCAGCACCTCTTCCTGATCTTTCCACTTCAGTTTGGACCTTCCTCCACCGTTTTACCATCTGGGTTACGAGCAGAATTCCCCGAGCCATGTCAGCCACCGAATATCCAGTTCAGCCCTAAGGTAATGTTTCTCTTGACCCCCAAGTCTAGTTAATTATGAGGGCTAGATCCTTACTGTGCAACTAAAAACTCTCGGCAAAGGTAATTGGTACTGTATGCACGCATTGAAGGAACCACAGAAGACTAAGCGAGGACGTTGTTATTAATATGAATTTCTCGCTGCTGTGGTTGCTAGGTGTTCCGTACTATAACAGTGAACTTAATTTCCTGAAAGCCTTGGCAAAGATTTGCAAATAATAAACCCAGGGGCGAATTGAGACAGTGCTGTAATTTCTCTCTGAGAGGACAAAAGCAAAACAACCCAAGCAGAATCTGACTGTTTACTCCATGCAAAGGAGACGCCGCATTATGAAAACGATGCTGAGTGTGAAAATCTAATGGCACTTAATTTCCTCGAGGAAGGCGAAGCTTGCTGCTACTGGTAAAAAATGTTATGATGTGAAGACTTTAGGCATGTTGTATCTAAACATGCGTTAATAACTCTCTCTTTTCGAATCCCACACCAAGGGATGAAAGTAATAAAATAGTAACTCTTGTTCAACCGAGCAAGAGAATATTTGATAACAATATAAAAATGCCATCTGGCCATTATAATTTAAAATTATAGGAGATGTGCCGTCATCTTCAGCATATGTGTTAACTTTCAAAGCACGCCTGCCTCCCAAAGTTTCTCATGCAGAAACATTAAAACAACATATGGCATGCATAGGCTGCAGGGACAACTAATGTCTGCTTTTGGCTAGATGTGCAAAGCCGGCAATGTCTAAACAGTGCTTGCTATAGCAGAGCAATAGCAGGGGAGAACGAGGAGAAAGCACACAGGCGCCGCAAGGTTGAAAAAGCAGGCCACAACTTTAGTAACAAGCAGTGCTTTCCTTCAAGAAAAATAGGTGCAGGAACTCACCATGAAGTTGTTCCAGTAAATGGCCGGACAGCCCTGAGCCATTGACAAAAAGTCACGTTCACCATCCACAGAGGTGCTGAAAATGATGGCAAGCTGTCTTCCTAGCTGGTTTTTTTTTGGGGGGGGGTCACACCTGGTTCTGGTGCAGGTCAAATAAATGTGCCCCACCTCCCCCATTTTCTTAGATTCAGGTGGATGTCCAGGGCACCTCGGAAGGGCCCTTGGGCAAACGTGGGCGTGTGCAACCGTGGAGACCTTGCTGGAAGGC
Source organism: Podarcis siculus (assembly GCA_034642415.1). Classification (NCBI taxonomy): domain Eukaryota; kingdom Metazoa; phylum Chordata; class Lepidosauria; order Squamata; family Lacertidae; genus Podarcis; species Podarcis siculus. The sequence continues at coordinate 2,163,759 of JAXCMG010000089.1, read as the reverse complement.
TCAAAGCACGAGACAATTAATGCAAGTCCTGGAAACGTAACAAAAGTCGCGAATAAGAATTCATAAAGAGTTTCACAGAAGGGTTGTCCACAGATCTAAGGTAAACTCCGCTCAGTGTGGAAAAATGGGTAATGACTACAGATCTCCCTAAATGAAAATAATTAAAAAGAACTCTGCAGTGGAAATATGTATATCAGTTAGGCTCCTGCTCGTTGCCAGATTTCATAGCCTCTTGGCCTTCTCATGAAGTTGTGATCCTAGAAGACCACCAAGGTCACATGAAGTCTTCTGTTGTTTGGTGCAGGGATGCAGAGTCAGTCATCATGTCCTTGAGGTAAGGAAAAGGGAATAGGCACAGAAGCTACCTAGGTGAAAGCTCTCTGGGCTGAGGCAAGGGCAAACCAGATTGCTCCGTATTGAAGGTGAAAGCCGTTGTAGGCAAACATGAGGAACCTGTGCTGTGGTGGAAAGATAGGAATGCGTGTGGGATGTGATCCATAAGAAGCAGTCAAGTACAACATTCCTTGTAATGCCAGAGAAGACATGTGACAGAATGTTTGGTCCAGCCAGTCGAAACTTCCTTGTTCCTCCTGGCTGGAGCATCCTTCCTTTGCATGTGATAGAAGGTGGGCATGACATAACCTGTCCAGGTAACAAAAGGACAAGTCACGCAGCACTCTCTCTCTCTTTCACTTCCTTCTATGTTTGACCAGCTTCTAGCTAGGACTGCCCTGCTAGCTTCTCAGCTAGCAGAGGCACTGAGATCATTCTTCCATATGGTGTAGATCCACATGTACATATTTGCAACTAAGTCTGCCTTCAGGGATCACACTGTGCTCTTCCTGATGTAAGTAAACTTCTTTTAGTGACTTTGAATAAGATTGTGGCATCTTTATTCTTTTAAGAGGGATTCAATGGAACTTACCAGGAACGTACAATTTGGTCTGTCAGACTGAATTGTATAATAGTGAGAGGCTTACACAAGCCTGCAACCAGCTATCTGCTGTGCCTGTAAAAAGGGGTATGTAAAGTAAAAGGTAAAGGTACCCCTGCCCGTACGGGCCAGTCTTGACAGACTCTAGGGTTGTGCACCCATCTCACTTAAGAGGCCGGGAGCCAGCGCTGTCCGCAGACACTTCCGGGTCACGTGGCCAGCGTGACGAAGTGCAGCACACAGAAATGCTGTTTACCTTCCCGCTATAAAGCGGTACCGATTTATCTACTTGCACTTAAGGGTGCTTTCAAACTGCTAGGTGGGCAGGAGCTGGGACTGAACGACGGGAGCTTACCCCGCCACGGGGATTCGAACCGCCGACCATGCGATCGGCAAGTCCTGGGCGCTGAGGTTTTACCCACAGCGCCACCCGCGTCCTGGCGCAAGTTAGGAAGGATATTAATAAACAATATATCATCTCCTGCCACCCTGGACATTCCCACATTTTGCTGCTCCACAGAAGATGGATTTAAGAAAAGGAAGCATAAATTGGCCCTGCCCCATAGCTTGACCAATTGCGGCTAGAAGCGGCTGCTTTGACAAGCATATGTCTTATGGATATTTTGGATGTATCATTTATAGTACTTTGTTCTTTTCTGTAGAGTTCTGCAAGTAAAAGTTTGAACAACATTTTTATGGGTCTGGACAATGATTTATTCCAAAAGGAGTTGGTTCTTATGCTTCCAGTCGCTTCAAACTGCACAATATGAATATCTGCAATACTGATGATGATAACAGCACAAGCCTTTCCCTTGCCCCCCCCCCCAGCCCTGTATGAATTTCCCGCAGTCAATGCACATGCCCATTCCTTCACAGAACCGACACTGTTTTGTCACTGTTTTGGGATCCTTTCAGCTAGAATGTTTGTGAGCATTCCAGTACATCACAGAACAGTAGTCCAGCCAGGGATACGTCAAAATAAAGCTTACAGTTTATAAAATCCCTGCTAGAGAATCTCTCCCCTTTGCTATAAAAGAGACAAAATAAGGTAGACAAGATCTTGGAATGGTGCTCTGAGGATAACTCAAAACAGTAAGATTCATTTTGAGAAACAACCCCCCCCCCCCCCCACTTCCTGGAATGTGTTTCATTCTGCATAGAAAATGTAAGCTTTTCTCTCTTTTTTTCAATTTCCTTTGTGGGCAGTATTGAGACCTGCTTTTGACAAGCTTTTGAAGATGGCTGCTGCTGCTGCTTCTGTTCAAAATGTGGGGAGGGGGGGAAAACTCATTTTCATCCTTTTTAAAGACTTGATTCCTAATATGAATTAGATTTTCTGAAGCTAGAATTACGCTCTATAATTGCATGCCATTTTGTATGCATTCATGTTAACCACACTGCAATTAAACATTCTGACTTCAGCATTCAAATGGTAGGTTTGCTAAAATAAGCCCCCCTTTTTGTCCTGTAGATCTTATTCGTTGCATATACCAATCCATCAAAAAAAGGAGAAAGTTTTCCATTAATAAATAGAACCCGCAATCTAGAAGAATAACCCTTCTCTGCCATCGAACATTTTAAATGAAATGGATGATACTTACATTCTTGATAAGGTCACATCTGTCAGGATAAATTGTTGCTTTCTATCATTTTCCCGTCATTCCAATATACTCTCAGTTATACAACCCAAATAAGACCACATGAGCATATCATAAATATACCTCAGATCTAATAAATATAAATTGACCCTTTATTTTAAAGAATAACACCTAGTTTGAGAAATAATTAACATAAGAGGAACTAAACATCAACATTCTTTTTTAATGTTTCTAGATTCAAATATTACTATTGCATTATTGTGGTGTATGAGAGAGGAATTCAGAATGGGTGCTTGATGGGAATTTTTATACATTTGCATTTGGATGGCGATTGCAACTGAAATGCCAAAATGAGCATAAGAAATGTCCTTTGTGCAATGTTAGACCATTGAGCTCTGTGTTCTTCAAACTAGGATGTGTGGGATATTTAAAATGCAGTCAAACCAACAATGCATGTTGGCTAGACAGGCACATGATAGGAGTTGAAGCTCACAGAGTTTTCCTGTAAGTTTGCTAGAGAGAATCCTGTGAGAGACACCCCCACTGTGCCCTGCTAGAGATGGGAAGGCCTGAACAAAAACCAGAAAAATTGGGCTTCCAGGTGGAAAAATCAAAATTAGAGACAGAATTGTTAGAACCCAGTACTAAGAATTTGTCAAGAATGTATAATTTGCTACTGAAATGGAACACGCAAGATGAGATGGTTAAATCTGCAATGATTAAATGGGCTCAGGATATGGGTCATAACATTATGTTTGCTGACTGGGAAAAGTTGTGGACCACTGGGATGAAGTTTACAGCATGTAATGCTTTAAGAGAGAATATTATGAAAATGATCTACAGATGGTACATGACCCCAGTCAAGCTAGCAAAAATCTATCATTTACCTGATAACAAATGTTGGAAATGTAAAGAAGTTGAAGGAACTTTTTATCGCCTTTGGTGGACGTGCCCAAGGATTAAGGCTTTCTGGGAAAAGATCTATAATGAAATTTAAAAGGTACTTAAGTACACGTTTCCCAAAAAACCAGAGGCCTTTCTCCTGGGCATGGTCGGCCAATCGGTGTTTAAGAAGGACAGAACATTTTTTATGTATGCTACAACAGCAGCAAGAATACTCATCGCAAAGTACTGGAAGACACAAGATTTACCCACCGTGGAAGAATGGCAGATGAAGGTGATGGACTACATGGGCTTAGCGGAGATGACGAGCAGAATTCGAGACCAGGGAAGAGAAACAGCGGATGAGGATTGGAGAAAATTTAAGGACTATTTAAAGAAATATTGCAAAATTAATGAGTGTTAAAATGATTTTGGATTAGAAAAGAAGGAGTTAATAGCGACAATGGTTAAATAAGGAGAGTAAGTAATATTAAAAGTAAGTTAAAAATAAGGGAAGGATTTGCTGAAAATAAATTTGAAATTGGAATACAGAAAGGGGAGGTATGAGGAAGTCGGGAAAGTAAGCTACAAGAAATTAAGAATTGAACTTATATATGTTTTATGTTTTATTATGTTTTGTGTTGTGTTTTTTATGTTGTGTTTGTTAAATTTGTTGAAACCTTAATAAAAAAAATTAAAAAAAACAAAAACCAGAAAAATTGGGGGGAGAACCAGGTTTTCCCCGTTTTGCCCCAAAGCCGATTTCCCCTGGAAAAATAATTTTTAAAAGTGTGTGGAATATTCAAACTATATCAAACTGGTGTGTCCCCCCCCAATTTTTCCAGAAAAAACAGCTTTGAGGGGAAAAACCTGGTTTCTCCCCATTTTTCCTGGTTTTTTCCCAGGACTTCCTATCTCTAACCCTGACAGGGGGGTGGTGTAGCCGTATCTATTGTCCTTACCTGCCTGGGGGCATCCTCTTTCTTTTCTTACCCTTCATCTCATCACCAAGCCATAAATGTGAGAACAACTGCTATGTCTGAGCTACAGGTACAGTCTCCATCTTTGCTGTTTAGTTGATTAGTCATGTCTGCCTCTTCGTGACCCCATGGACCAGAGCGCGCCAGGCACTCCTTCTCCTTGTGCCCTCCATCTTTCCCAACATCAGGGTCTTTTCCAGGAAGTCTTCTCTTCTTATGAGGTGGCCAAAGTATTGGAGCCGCAGCTTCATGATCTGTCCTTCCAGTTAGCACTCAGGGCTGATTTCCTCCAGAATTGATAGGTTTGATCTTCTTGCAGTCCATGGGACTCTCAGCACCAGAATTCAAAAGCATCAATTCTTTGGCGATCAGCCTTCTTTATGGTCCAGCTCTCACTACCATACATCACTACTGGGAAAACCATAGCTTTAACTGTACAGATCTTTGTCAACAAGGTAATGTCTCTGCTTTTTGAGATGCTGTCTAGGTTTATCATCACTTTTCTCCCGAGAAGCAGGTGTATTTTAATTTCGTGACTGCTGTCACCATCTTAAGCTAGACTAAAATATGTCCTTGTAACATTTTAAGCCTGCTGACTGAAATAAGCAGCTATATCTGTTACTCTTCAACAAGTATTCTGAGTGAGTAAATGTTATTTTTACCTTCTACAAGACTGTTTGTGTGATGGTTGTTTTAAGGGGGAGAAAAGGGGGAATTGCCAGCTATTTTTGGCCATCTCATCCCTTGCTTTTTCCTGTAAGACCAATTGCAGTCGTCAACAGGTCTACCACACCTATCAGCCAATCACCCATTCCCACCACCCTTCTGAGTAATACCCCTCCCCACCCTCTCACTATATATAAAGGTCTGGTGACTTTTGTTTCAGTGTATCTGAAGAAGTGTGCATGCACACGAAAGCTCATACCAAGAACAAACTTAGTTGGTCTCTAAGGTGCTACTAGACAATTTTCTAATTTATATATATATATTTCTACTGCGTCAGACCAACACAGCTACCTACCTGAATCTAATTTCTGAGAGGTAGAGGTCACTCATGCCTTGGTGTGCTGTAACTGAAAAATGGCAGCACCATCCTCTGGTCTATATTATGACAGAGTGGAGTCTTCTAAATAAAGTGTTTACATCTTGGAAAGGCTTACTCCTCTTGCTTTATCTGCCCTGTACAGAGTGCTTTCCACTGGAGCAGTGAACACCCGCCAGCAGGTTCTGAAGTGCAAACTGACTCAGATTCCTGCCTCGTCTTCCAGCTGCATGCAGCTCCTGCTAATCCCCTTTATATAATATCAGCCAATTTTATTTTATGTACTACTGAAATTTATATCTTACCAACGTGCCCATAGGGCTCTTGCAGTGGCTTGCAGAAAGAGTGTGTGTGTGTTTGTGTGTATTGCAAAGATAAAATAATGAAAACCACGAAAACAACAAACCCCAACTGGGCAACAGCAGCACTAGCTGCTGTTGTTCACTCTACAAGACTGTGAACATCATCTTGGCAACCAAACACCTTTCTTAAAAAGGACAATTGTAACTCAATTCTTGACAAAGCAACTGTTTTATTAATTTATTACCGTATTTTTCGCTCTATAGGATGCACCGGACCATAGGAGGGGGAGAACAGGGGGGAGAAATTCTCCCCCTCTCTGCTCAGCGCCCCTTCAGCAAAGCAGCAGGAGAAACAGAGCCCCTTCCATTTCTCCTCCCGCTTCGCTGAAGGGGCGCTGCGCAGAGAGGGAAAACTGTGCAGCGCCTCTCCAGCGAGGCGAAGCCTGGAGAGCAAGAGGGATCAGTGTGCACTGACCCCTCTCACTCTCCAGGCTTCAGGCGGCTATCCGCAAGCCTTCAGAGCGCATCGGGAACTCCTGCTGCACTCCGAAGGCTTGCGGATAGCTGCCTGAAGCTCCGGAGCGGAGTGGGAGTTCCCACTGTGCTCCAGGGGCTTCAGGCAGTTTCAGCAAAAGCAATGCGAAGGGGGAGCTCTCCCTCTGCGCTTCGGAGGCTTCTCTTTGCTATCGCTGAAGCCAAGGATTCGCTCCATAAGACACACACACATTTCCCCACAATTTTTGAAGGGGAAAAGGTGCGTCTTATAGAGAAAAAAATACGGAATTTTTATATCCCCTGCTCATAGGAATGTCCCCCTGTTTCTGCACAGTCTAGCCACTTATCAGTGCAAATTTAATGTGGCTAAATTGGCAAGGGGTTGCCAGCCTATGAAATGTGGTAGCATTGCCTTACACTTTTCCCAAGCTAATTGATTGATCCCCAGGAAAGAAAATACATCCTTCTCTCATTCATACACACACACACACACACACACACACTCGTCTGGGCTGAGAGTGAATTATTAAAACAGCCAGTTATTGCTTCTGAGGTATGCTGAGCTAGAGGTATGTCTGCAACACAGAGCGTCACTTATCTCTTTCCCCCACTTTCTTCAATCAGCTACCCAAACAATTTTATTTTCCACAGCCTGCTCTTTATCTGCCATGCCTGTATCTATGCAGAGATAAAAATCCCTCTCTTCAGCTCTTCCAGGCCTAAGCTAAATATTTTAGCTTTCCATTCAATGTCCCTCTCAAGCTTCCGACCTGTATTTTCGGTTATAAGCCTCCTCTTGCAAAATAAACTGTGTACCTAGGAGTGTGCGTTTCTCATGCTCTCTCCTACAGAAGGTGAAGGATGGACATACAACCCCCTACTGGGGGATGCTCAAGGATTTGGTTTGCTCTGCAAAAAAGCAAACAAAACCACCCTCCCATCTAATACATCTGGACAAAAAAAGAGAGATGTTCTTCACCTGTTGTTGAAAAGATTGCAATATTCGATCACCAGACATTTCACTCCAAAGTTGAGGTGCTGTCACTGAAAGGGCCAAGGAACAAATGTTATTAGATTAGTTTCTACACAAGCACCGATCTAACCTCCATCCGGACAAGTGATCACAGTTCAAGTACCAAATCCAGCCAGGCACAAACCTGCTCCTGATACGATTCAGGGCCATAGATGGGTATGGACAGGGGGAAGTTATGCAGGCCAGATAGAAAGGGCTGAGTTGCTCCTGATCTTGAGAGTCCCATGCTTGCTTTATTATAAATCACTTTAGCAATGATGTGGAGATATAATAATGATCTAGAAGGAGCAAATTCGTCATATTACTAACAGAAATTTCAATACTGTACCAGCTCCAGTTTTCTGAAAAAGTCCCAACCACCCACAAGGATGACAGCAAATGATGATGAGCATTTGACTGGGGGTTTTTTCAGAGCCTTGCTAGCATTTTTCAGCTATGATATTCTACCAGATCATTTCAAGGTGCCTCTCATAGAATCATAGAATTGGAAAGGACCCTGAGGGTTATCCTGTCCAACCCCCTGCAATGCAGGAATATTTTTCCCGGCGTGGGACTCGAACCCACAACCCTCAGATTAAGAGTCGCATGCTTGATCTCATGCCCACACTTCCTCCAAAGGAGCTTGAAGTATATCACACACACACACACACACACACAGAGAGAGAGAGAGAGACTTCCAACCCCATTTTATTCTCATAAAAATGCTGTTAATTGGGTTAAGTGGAGGGGATAAATTTCTGCCTCAAAGTCACTCAAAGAGCTTTATAAGTGGAGGGGAGAGAGTGCTCACATTCTGCTTGCAGGCTGGTCACTGTAAGAACAAAATTCTGGACCAGAGGAGCTATTATTGACTTGACCCAGCAGATCTGTCTTATTTTCTTATGAGATTTAAACTCAAGTTTCCTCACTTCTTGACCAATATTCTGTCTATTCTACCATACTGATGCTCAAAATATGCTATGTAAACTGAGTTATTTTACCAGTGTTGAAACAATGATTCTTCAACATCAACTTTGTTGGACTGGTGATGTTGTGAGGATGCCTGAATATCATCTTCCAAAGCAAGTACTCTATTCCGAACTTAAAAATGGAAAGCGTAATGCTAGTGGGTCAACAAAAGAGGTTTAAAGACTCTCTCAAGGCAAATCTTTAAAAATGTAGTATAAACACCAACAACTGGGAAACACTGTGTGCGAGCGCTCCAATTGGAGAACAGCCTTTACCAAAGGTGTCATGGGCTTTGAAGACACTAGAACTCAGGACGCAAGGGAGAAATATGCTAAGAGGAAGGCACGCTTGGCAAATCCACACTGTGATCAACTCCCACCCAGAAACTAATGTAGAAGGACGTGTGGATCCAGAATTGGCCTCCATAGTCACTTATGGACTCATTGTTAAAACTGTGTTTATGCAAAATAATCTTACTCGGCTGTGAGTGATCGCCAAAGAGGAAGAAGAACTGATGTTCAAAATATGTTATGTAAACTGAGTTATTTCCCCCAATGGACAGAGGGGGGTGGAAATCTCCTCGAATGAGGATGTTAGCATTACTTTCCAGCTGTTCTACTGAACCTCCTGGAAGTCTAATTTGTTCAAGAGTTCAGACAGTTAATCTTCACAACCCATGGCTCTTTGTTCTGCTTCATTTGCCAGTACCTTTTCTTTAATTTCTTTGAAGTCAGCTTAGGTATTGAACTATCTCCCTTTTAACCCATCTACTTTATTTACTGTCTCCTTTACCTTTTGATTCACCTCCATTAAATCTTTCCAGGAAGGCTACATGGCCATTTTGGCACCTAATTCTTTGCTTGGTGAGCAGAGATTCCCCCCCTCACCTCTTCATATTTCCTTTTTAGTGCTTTATATTTAAAGCACTTTCTGCTTAAATTGCTCTTAGTCCTTCCATTTTTCTCCATAAGAGAATATCATGAGTACTTCATTTCACATCAAAGCTTTCCTTCTTTTGTACAATTATGGACAAGCATGAGACTATTTTTGGATCTGCTTTTCTTTTCTTCCCCCCCCCTTTTTTCCAAGGGGGGAAGATTTCTACCACCATTTTCTGAACTCAGAACCACATTGCACAATATATTCCTAGGTTCACATCTAAGATAGTGTCAACAGGTGGTCAAATGTGTGGTACAATTGCAACGTACAGGTGCTTGCAAAAACTGTATCATACAGGTATACCCAGCTGGGGGGAGAGAGGAAATTTAAGGCAGGAGTCAGCAAACTTTTTCAGCAGGGGGCCGGTCCACTGTCCCTCAGACCTTGTGGGGGGTGGACTATATTTTGAAGGGGGGAAAATGAATGAATTCCTATGCTCCAGAGATGCATTTTAAATAAAAGCACACATTCTACTCATGTAAAAACACACTGCTTTCCAGACCGTCCGTGGGCCAGATTGAGAAGGCAATTGGGCCGGATCCGGCCCCCGGGCCTTAGTTTGCCTACCCATGATTTAAGGCAAAGTTTGCATTTAAAGATATTGATCAAATTGCACTTTCTGAAACAATATGAGAAACGGTTGGTAGCTCAGTTGGTAGAGCCTGAGACTCTTAATCTTAGGGTTGTGGGTTCAAGCCCCACATGGGCAAAAGATTCCCACATTGCAGGGGGTTGGACTAGATGATACTTGGGGTCACAATTCTACAATTCTATGATATTATGTTCCCAAATCCCTGGGATGTGAATGACCCTGTGCTTGTTAAGTATAATAGATTTAACTGAGGGGTGCTGGTGGCATTGTGGTCTAAACAACTGAGGCTCTTGGGCTTGCCGTTCGTAAAGTCGGCAGTTGGAATGTGCACGACAGGGTGAGCTCCTGTTGCTGTCCCAGCTCCTGCCAACCCAGCAGTTTGAAAGCACACCAGTGCAAGTAGATAAATAGGCAGGAAGCTACATGGCTCTGGAACTTGTCACAGTGTCCTGTTGTGCCAAAAGTGGTTTAGTCTTGCTGGCCACATGACCCAGAAAGCTGTTTGTGGACAAACGCCGGCTCCCTTGGCCTGAAAGCAGAAATGAGCGCTGCACCCCTTTGTTGCCTTTGACTGCACTTAACCGTCCAGGGGTCCTTTGCCTTTACTAGATTTAATTGACACAGAAATGGAAAATGTATGTGGATTAATGAAGGTTTAAAATGGAAAGTGGCTAACACTGGGGTTTTTCCATGGGGCTGTATTGAAGTCAAGGAGAGCACTTTGAGCTAAGTTGATGATTAACCGATTGCTGTTCTCTGGTAGCTAACATGTGAGTTTCTTTGCCCCCCAAACTCCTTGGAGGGTCTTAAGAGTTCCTTCTCCCCTCCACGTTCTTTTAAAAATCCCTGCCAAACTGCTCATTTCCCCTCCCTCCAAATAAGCCGGATTGTCTGTTCCTTCGTTCCCTTGTGTTGCATAAAACAAAGACATTAACTACACGGATATTCTTAAGGAGGAGAGGTGGTTGTTCATCATTCTTGTAGCTTAAGGTGTTTGCAAAAAAGGGGGGAAAGAGGAAATAAGAATGGGCTCTTTTCTCTCCTGGAAAACTTTCCTCTGCCTCAAACTCTTCCTGGATAGCTACAGGATAGCTTGCCTCTCCTCTTGGATGAGTTTTTTTGTGTGTGGAATCCCCTCTGCTATTTGACGGCAGGACACGGCTGCTCAGCAATGTGTCTTCAGCAATCAGTGTCTTTCACTACCCTCTGAATCTGCCAGCTACAGGGTAACTGTGAATACTTGGGGGTGGGTGATTGCACCCGCAGCCGACACTGAGAGGAATTAACACCCTCACTCTGTCACAATTTGACCTGTCCTTAGCCTCTCCTTTGGGTATGAAGAGGCCACAGCTGCTGCCACTGCTGTTGCATAGGAAAATGTGAACTCCCATTACGAGTCAAAGACCTTAATCTGTAAGGAAAATACCGTGTGCTTGCTCCCATAGTGATGATCTGCACTTCAGAGTTTATGCGTTCCGCATTTATATGCAATCAAGACAACAGAGAGGAATCCTCACTTATTTTGGAGGTTTCACACCAGTGCAAGAGGTAGGGATGGGGAAGAAATTCAAATCAGTTTGCATTTAAAGGCGAATGTCCTTAATTCACACTTCTCAAAATACAATACAAGGCCTGGAACAAAGCAAGCTTTCGAAATTTGCACTCTGCTGAATCTTGCAGTGCAGCTTTCCTACCAAACAATGTCTACAAATGTTTGAATGTTAGAATAAAGTGTGCATTAAAATGTATATATTAGTGACAATGCCATACAAAATGGCTCAGGACTGCAATAGTTCAAGGACCGCCTCTTTCCAGGTGAACCTACCCGAACTCTAAGATCATCTTCTGAGGCCCTCCTTCATGTGCCTCCTTGAGAGGTCCGGAAGGTGGCAACATGAGAACGGGGCCTTCTCTGCAGTGGCTCCCCATCTGTGGAACACTCTCCCCAGGGAATTTTGCCTGGCACCTTCATTATATACCTTTAGTATCAGGCAAAAACATTCCTTTTTTACCAGGCCTTTGGTTGACCGATCAACATCCTATATGTAGCTCTTCGGCGGGGGTACTATTGGGTTAAGGGATGTGGGTGGTGCTGTGGGTTAAACCACAGAGTCTAGGACTTGCCGATCAGAAGGTCGCGGTTCGAATCCCCGCGGCGGGGTGAGCTCCCGTTGCTCGGTCCCTGCTCCTGCCAACCAAGCGATTCAAAAGCACGAAGTACAAGTAGATAAATAGGTACAGCTCCGGCGGGAAGGTAAATGGCGTTTCCGTGCGCTGCTCTGGTTCTCCAGAAGCGGCTTAGTCATGCTGGCCACATGACCCGGAAGCTGTAACCCAGCTCCTTCGGCCAGTAAAGCGAGATGAGCGCTGCAACCCCAGAGTTGGCCATGATTGGACCTAACGGTCAGGGGTCCCTTTACCTTTACTATTGGGTTATTGTTTTTATTTTATATATTCTGATCTTTTTTGTGAACTTCCCTGAGACCTCTGGAAATAGGGTGGTATAGAAATTCAATAATTAATAATACAAAAGACAAGGGGAAATTGCTTGCAAAATTATTTGCTTTAGCCAAAACTTCATACAGTGATATGTTTATTAGGAAAATTTCACACTCAAATGCTGATGAATTTTTATGAGGACAACCTTTGCAGCAGCTGATGGGACTGTGGCTCCATTAACCACCACACTAAGTTGTGCATGCATGCTTCTCCCCCCTTCCCTTAGCTCCTGCATGATTGGACGCATGCACAGCCTTCATGTGATTGGTTTGCTATACCTCGGGGTCCCCCAGAGGACGCAGGTGCCACCTCCTTTTTGTGGGTGGGGCCTCCTTAGTTGCAAGGCTATTAGCACTGAGCCACTTGACTTTGCTGTTAGGAGGATTGGTGCCTGTGTCTTCTGAACATCACAGCTTCACTATCCTTCCTGCATAAGAGCCCGCGTAATGAAATCAACACTGTGCAATGCCTTGGGCACTTCTGAGTCGTCAATCCTCTAATCTAGGTAAGAAAGGAAGCAAAAGCTGTGTGTATAACCAAGTGAAAAGAGAGGTATAAAATAGCTCAGGCTGTCCCTTCACTGCTCATTCTTTCCCCTCTCTCCAGCACACTGCCCACCCCAGCCCCCTGCACTGTTGCTTAGCTAAGTTAAGCTGACAGTGTTGCTCCTGTTTGATGTGGCCTTGATTCATCGCTGATCTGCCTGTTTTCCAAGGTTAGCAAAAACAATATTGGTCTTCAGAAACAAATGCATGATTAATTGGTGCTTTGACAGTTGCATGGTAGTAAATGGGGCTCCAAATCAATCAATATTTATGAAATGCCAGTCCTCTATGAATTTATGAATTTAACAAGCGTTGAGTTAATATCACTCAGTTGTTTTTCATTATTTCAAACCTGGAGGGTAAGAAATCCCCTTCTGTTTTAAAATATAAATAGCTAGCATGCACAGAGAGTAAATTAAAAGTGTCCTGCTTTATTGTCAACACTTAACCCTCCTATCATGCTACATTTTCAAGTTTCCCTACCTGGAGCTCACAGTCGGAAAACTCTGAGAGTCAGTAACGCTCTCCAGGAATTCTGCTCAAAAGCTACATGTCAGCAGGGAGAGCTGGGGTGGTCATGCTACATTTCCTATCAACCCCCAACTCATGAAGGATGAAGCGCTGCAATGGAGATGCATGGAGGTACCTGCATAATTGGGGTCCTAAACTGGGTGTGGAGCCTCCACAAGTGCAGAAATCTCCCCATTTCAAATCTTCACCCTTTGTGAGTTGGAAGGGGGAGTACATAGAGCCAGGACTTAAGGGTCTCATGCTTTTATCAGGCAGCAGAGGAACCAACTCCCATTGCAGGTTGCCAGGAACGGACAAGGAAAAGTCCTGACCATCTGCTTTTTATTCAATATTCACAGAGAGAGGCTTGGGAATGCAACCTATTGGAATAATGGCATTGTCCCAAGTGAGTTTCCACCCCCTTCATCTCTCCCACTTCCTCATGTGTCATTGCTATAGGGGCTGAAGAGTGTCCTCTGCCTTTGAGCTCTTTGCTCTCCTACTTTCAGTGGTCACCAGGTTCTCGGGGGGGGGGGGGGTCTGGAAGGCTTTCTGAAGACACTGTGTCCATCATCTGTCGCTTCTTCTTCCTCCTCAGAGCTGTCTTTATGGGGGTGTAAGGGGTGTGGGGCACCCGGGCACCAAATTCTGGGGGCACCAGACGCCTGCCACTGAAGCTGCCTAACCTCTTAACTACCTACCTGTTATGAAATAATAAATAATTTTGATCAAGCTAGAAAAACAAAATACATATATACCTAGGTAAAGGGAACCATGACCATTAGGTCCAGTCGTGGCCGACTCTGGGGTTGCGGCGCTCATCTCGCTTTATTAGCCGAGGGAGCGAGTGTACAGCTTCTGAGTCATGTGGTCAGCATGACTAAGCCGCTTCTGGCAAACCAGAGCAGTGCACAGAAACACCGTTTACCTTCCTGCGGGAGCGGTACCTATTTATCCACTTGCACTTTGACATGCTTTCGAACTGCTAGGTTGGCAGGAGCAGGGACCGGGCAACAGGAGCTCACCCCATCGCTGGGATTCGAACCGCTGACCTTCTGATTGGCAAGTCCTAGGCCCTGTGGTTTAACCCACAGCACCACCCTCATCCCACATAGGTGTTACCAAAATGTATACCTACTGTTTCACTAAAAGATTTCACCTAAGATTAAGAGTCTCATGCTCTAACAGCTGATATGGCAAGTAACTTCCGAAGGGGGCTGTTGAAATTCCCTCTTTTAAACAACCATCAAAGGTACTACAGAAATACTGCAAATAAAGGAATCCAGTTTCAGGCCAATGCTATACAATCAGAAGAACTAGCAGGGAAAGGTTTTCACAATATTGCCCCATGTGTGGTCTGGGAAGAGGGGGTGTTGCTGGAGAGACGGTGTGATCCGGGGAGGATCTGGAGAGCCAGGAAAATAGACCTGAAGGTCTACATTTTACTCCAAATCCAGAAGTTGCCTATCCCTGGTTTTCGATCTCTCACACCTGGGGAACCTGAGCTTAAGGTCTGCGAAGTGAAATATATCTCCCTGCACCACGAAACTTTCAAAAGGGTTAAAACCAGAAAGCCTGCGCTTAGCCTATATTTAAATGTTGGAGAATAATTTTTAAGGAGCTGCAAGATGAGAAAAAGCTCTCAGTGGGTATTCTCGCAGCCTGCATGAAAATTTTAATAGCATACTCCTATGCCTATTCCAACACTTCAGAATTCTCATCTCTCTAAAATAATCGCCAGGTGACTGATTATGATTAAAAAGATGCATGTTGTGTGGGTTTGCCCCCCTCCCTTTCCCTTTTAAAATTGTTATAGAACAAAGCTTCTGAAAGTTGCAAGGCGCACATACACACATACACCAAGAGCAATATCTTCCGTTGTAACTAGAAATCAACGAAGCCACACCTATACAGGAACATCTGTCTTCAAAATAATGGTATGGCTTGGTTGCCACACCGTTGGCGGAATAGAAAAACCCTCTTGCATCATTTGTGACACCACCGGTGTAGAAGCCCAGTGTCAAAGATTTGTAAACCAATTTAAACCCTGCTATATAGCGGGGCTTACCCGGCAAAAGAAGAACATTACTATTGAATATTTAAACATAATGTTTAATGTTTGAACAGGAAAGTTCATCTCCTGCATACTAAACTGCGAGGGTGGGTGGCTTAGAAACAGCGCAGGGAGGAATAACGAAGAAGAAAAATAGGGTTGGGCAGAAGGTGAAGGGTCCTCACAACATAAACAATGAGACTCCCAGGGACATTGCGTCGGGGGAACTCTGTGAGGCTCAGACTAGGTATGGAGGCCCATGATATGTGTTATTTTAAACGAAAAGCAGCCTTTGGGGGTGTGATTGGGACGACACATGGGGCAAGAGGCTGCTTAACTCTTTCGTCATAGATTTCCCCCCCCCCCCAGGGAAAATGGCGTTGGGGAGAGAATTAAGGGACTCCTACTCCTTACTGCTCTTCCAATCTCAGTCATGGTCCTCCGAGGCTACTTTCCATTTACAAAACCCAGAGAAAAGAGACAATGGGTGCTTTTAGACTTCCTGTTTATTGAGCATTGGCCCTGTTTCTTGTTTTGTTGTTGTTTTTGCAGCAAGATTAGATGACTTTGGGTAGTTAATGAGCATTTGTTGTGATTTGTTTTGAGGGATGCTAGATGATGTTGCGGGACGCGGGCGGCACTGTAGGTTAAACCACAGAGCCTAGGACTTGCCGATCAGAAGGTCGGCAGTTCGAATCCCCACGACGAGGTGAGCTCCTGTTGCTCAGTCCCTGCTCCTGCCAACCTAGCAGTTCGAAAGCACGTCAAAGTGCAAGTAGATAAATACGTACCGCTCCAGCGGGAAGGTAAACGGCGTTTCCGTGTGCTGCTCTGGTTTGCCAGAAGCAGCTTAGTCATGCTGGCCACATGACCCGGAAGCTGTACGCCGGCTCCCTCGGCCAATAAAGCGAGATGAGTGCTGCAACCCCAAAGTCGGTCACGACTGGACCTAATGGTCAGGGGTCCCTTTACCTTTTAGATGATGTTGCATCAAAGCAAGTATGGCGCCAAACTTTCCAGTACATTTCCCCATCAAGTTCTTTATCACAAAAAAGACTGGTCTTTGGGGGAATTGTGTTTGCTGTGCAAGACCTCCCCATCAGCTATAACTGCACAACCAGAATCTTTCAGTACATTTTGAATCCCACCCCAAAATAGTAATAGTCTGGAAATGCCTGTGTGCTTTTCTCTGTGGTGATGCCCTGTCTATGGCAACTAAAAGCATCACTTTGAAAACATGCCTTTGCTTCTGCTGCTGCTTAATGTTTCGCTTGTGAGTGCTGGGCTTTGTGTGTTTGTTGTTTTACTGCTCTTTTTAGTTTGTTTATTTGTGTATTAGGACTAGGGTTAAATTCATGTCTTGAGCAAGTCCTTTGTGGAGAGGAGGTATAACTTTTCATAATAATAATAATAATAATAATAATAATAATAATAATAATAGACATCCATGTTGAAAATCAGATGGCAACATCAGATACATTATTATTGCTATTTTTGCTGTTTTTATTACCCTTTTAGGATGAATTCTCATGTCGTGGCATACAAATAGAGAAAATGATTCAAATAGATTAAAAAAACAGCATTAAATTTAAAAATAAGGAGCTAGCATAAAACCAATCGTAAAGGTTTGATGGAATTTTTAAAAGTATTGGGTGTATGAGAGTTATTTACTCTATCATCCCATGGACTACAAGAAGATCAAACCTATCCATTCTGAAGGAAATCAGCTCTGAGTGCTCACTGAAAGGACAGATCCTGAAGCTGAGGCTCCAATACTTTGGCCACCTCATGAGAAGAGAAGACTCCCTGGAAAAGACCCTGATGTTGGGAAGATTGAGGGCACAAGCAGAAGGGGACAACAGAAGACTAGATGGTTGGACAGTGTTCTTGAAGCTACCAACATGAGTTTGACCAAACTGCGGGAGGCGGCGGAAGACAGGAGTTCCTGGCGTGCTCTGGTCCATGGGGTCACGAAGAGTCGGACACGACTAAACAACTAAACAACAGCATCATCTATCTAATCTATCTATCTATCTATATATCTATCTATCATCTATCTATTTGCTTATGACTCTGAAACCATTTGCCCAAAGTAGGGATAAAAATATATAGCAGCAACACCTCAGAAATCAGAATTTCTCCTTACATGTAATCCTTTGCTATATTTTGCAATGGGCTCTGTTGGAGACTAGATATATTAGGCTTGATCACTGATCCATTGAATCATTATAATAGTTTGTTCTTAAGATAGCCTTCTTTTAAATGCAATACCTGTCAGTCAGGTGCCCTCAAACATTTCAGATTTAACATGACAGTTTCATTTCACAGGGATCCATGCAAATACAAATGGAAACCTCAATTCCTATCCCTTTTCAGCTACTGAAACTAACTGGTTTTTCTCTCATTTGTAAGCTCAAACAATCCCCCAGTTTTTGTCAGTCAGCCATGCTCCAAACTGGGTTCCAGGTTTATTTGAAAGTGTTAGAGATTTTTCACAATCCCTGGACTACATTTGACTTTGTGGTGGGATCCAGGCATCATATTTAAGGCTTCCTATTTCTCTACAAGCTCATTGTCTTGTACTTCAGTGAGACAGACTAATATGCAATTGAATCCCAAAACATGTATAAATAGGGTAGAAAGGATGTATCAAGGAACATATATGAAACTGTCACAGGCTGAAAATTGTCTGGTCCTTCCATCCCTACTTAAGATTCTTGATGGAGGAAGAGTCTCTGATTTACACACTGCAGCCATTAGTGGGCATATTAACACGCATTCACATTCTGCAAAAATTAGAAGTCTTCACCAGTTCCATGCACACCAGCTTTCTTGCACTCCTTTGCACTCTGATCTAAGGAAACATAGGTGTCAATGGAATGAAAACATAGATTCCCCCAACAAGAATCTAGTTCCCCTTGTTCCCCTTGAGAAATGCTCTCCCCCAGCTCTAAGCTGTCATGGTTAAACCCTAGCCTAATTTGTTCCAAATCTAGTTAGCCTGGCTCTCCTTCCTACCTACCTCCTTTCCCCCAGTTGTCCCTGCCCTCTGTCCATCTTCATTATTTTTACAGTAGAGGCCGATGGGGATTTGTCAACCTGGGAAGGTAGCTCAGAGTGGAGTCCCAAGATGGTTGGATGGCTCCTTCTAGCAATTCCCGTAGCCAGTTCAACTTACCCTCACCTTTCCCCATGATACTCCACAGTAACCCTGTGATTCCTCTGATTCATTACAACCCCCTGGAGAACAACACTCCATTCCTCCTACCCTGGAATACATAACCTACCTACTTCCTTCCTTCCTTCCTTCCTTCCTTCCTTCCTTCCTTCCTTCCTTCCTTTCTCTCTCTCTCTCTCTCTCTCTCTCTCTCTCTCTCTCTCTCTCTCCCCCTCCCTCCCTCTCCCTTTTCAGCCCTCATGTAGGTATCCATGCTGCTTTGCAACCATGTAGATTTCCATAGTATTATTGTGTAACAGGACGTCCCTATTTTCATTGGAGAAATGTTGGAGGGTGCTTTGGTGGGCACTGTGTTAGGATATTCCGTTCCACCTTAAGGAACAGGCATGATTGTTGTGTGTCACATGCCTGTGTACAGTCTAGCACAGCTTGCTGGGAACTTCTGTTTGTGTATAGCTTTTGTTTTTGCCGCTTTGCTTTGGACACAAAGGAGATCAGACATGTTTCCTTTTTGTCCTGATGTACGCTGAATGTGCGCTGAATGTACTCTGAATGGGACGTGGGTGACGCTGTGGGTTAAACCACAGAGCCTAGGATTTGCCAATCAGAAGGTCCACGGTTCGAATCCCTGTGACGGAGTGAGCTCTCGTTGCTCGGTCCCTGCTCCTGCCAACCTAGCAGTTTGAAAGCACGTCAAAGTGCAAGTAGATAAATAGGTACCGCTCCAGCGGGAAGGTAAACAGCATTTCTGTGCGCTGCTCTGATTCACCAGAAGCAGCTTAGTCATGCTGGCCACATGACCCGGAAGCTGTACGCTGGCTCCCTTGGCCAATAAAGCAAGATGAGCGCTGCAACCCCAGAGTCAGCCACGACTGGACCTAATGGTCAGGGGTCCCTTTACCTTTACCTTAAATATGCTCACACAGCCTCTCCTGCCACTTTTGTTTGTGCAGCATTTACTCTGCTGAGTAGCGTGCCCTAGCTTCTGAAGCTCAGGTTGCTGATTCATGCTGCACCAAGGACTGGAGTTCACCTGGCACACTGGCCGGTGGGCTGGAGCCAGCTGGGGGCCTGCCAATTGCCCCCGTTTCCTTGGTCGCTTGCCAACACACTGGTTCCCCACCCCTGTTTTAACTGCATGTGCCAAGGATTCAGGCTGAACCTGGAACTCTGCTGCCAGAGGATTGTTTTCCCACTGAGTTGTTACAGCTGAAGGCTGCACAATGAATGTCAACTGGAGCAAGGATTTGCACTTCCTACCTATTCCCGGTGCATTAGCCTCTGCCCAACCTGGATAGCTAATACACCATTCTGATGAGAAACTGGGGGAGATATTGGTGCCAGTGTTTCCACCTCATTGCCATTTTAAAGGAGCTGGTTTTCCTCTCCAGGATGCACTGTCTGGTTTGAAGCTTGAATACCCAGCCCAAACAGCTTACTATACCATCTATCTGTGCATAAGCAACACATTTCTAATTATATGCAAACACCATGCAAACTATTCAGAGCTGAGTTGAAAAGAAACCAATCATACCCTACTTAACCTTGCTGCTGTGGAGAGCTGAGTTACAAATGAAGTGAAATGAATATAAAAATTATGTTTTGCTCAGTTGTGTTGTGGCTAAGAATTAATACTGATATGCAAATTTCTCCATTTATAGCTCCACTGAAGAAAAGGTGCTTATCGAGGGTTGAACGACAAAGGGGGAAGGAAAGGGACGCATGCTCCTCTCAAAATGGAGGGCTGGCAAGAATGGCTTCTTTTTCCCCCTACACACCCCATTTCAAAAATTGGCACTTGGGTTGAGAGTTCCTGGCAGCAGAACTTTCTGGCCAGGAGGTTCTGGTGAGTAAAATAAACCAAGAATAAGCAGTGATGAAGAGCAATGGAACTACAGTAGATGAAGAAAAGCACGATGAGACCTAGGAATTCAAGCCAATGCTTCCCACCTGAGCATCTAACCCACTGGGAAATGCTGTCTATATAAACATGTGGTAAAGGTAAAGGACCCCTGACAGTTAAGTCCAGTGTGAACGACTCCAGGGTTGCGGCGCTCATCTCGCTTTACTGGCTGAGGGAGCCGACATTTTTCTGCAGACAGTTTTTCCAGGTCATGTGGCCAGCATGACTAAGAGGCTTCTGGCGAAACCAGAGCAGTACATGGAAACACCATTTACCTTCCTGCTGGAGCGGTACCTATTTATCTACTTGCACTTTGACATGCTTTCGAACTGCTAGGTTGGCAGGAGCTGGGACAGAGCAATGGGAGCTCACCCCATCATGGGGATTCGAACCGCCGACCTTCCGATCGGCAAGCCCTAGGTTCTGTGGTTTAACCCACAGCGCCACCCACGTCCCACAGAATCTGGTTAGGATTAGGATCCAGACTAAGTTTGTTGCAATTGGCGCCGATTGAAATACACAGGAGAGGTCATGGCTGATTAGTGTCATTGATTTCAATGGAACCTAATTTCAACCGACTTAGTCTAGTTCCAACCTCTGTGAATAACCAAGGGCTATTTGGCTCTGAAACCATGCAGGCTGGGTTTTTTAATTGAGTTTTTGCACACAGATTAATATCAGGTTTAATTCCAATCCTCTACCTTAAAATCAAGATTATTTACAGATTAATCTTCACCTGATTCATGTTTATTTACACCTTCTCAGAGCGTACTAATTGACATTGTGCAGATGATAATGCATATTAGGAAGAGCTTAGCACTATGAGATGAGCAGTAACAGGTGAAAATTGCTACCGTGCAGGTCTCAAATAGCCCTACAAGTTGACTGGAGACCTAAACAGGAGCTTGTCCTCTAAATGGCTGGGAATACACTGCAACATTCTGCGGCAGCTTCCTGCTTGTAATAGATAAATTAGACAAATCCATGTTGGAGGACGCTTACACAAAGTTGTGAATTTGGTGCGTAAGACCTATTTCTTTGACCAACTATAAAGCCATTCTGGCAAAATCATTCCTAGAATATCATCCCAGGTTCGATGGCAGAGATTAGGAATGCAGAACCAATATATCTTCTTGTAGCAGGTGTTTGTACAAAGCCATAGCACTTGCTGATGGTGGGAAGCGATTCATTGTCATGCAAAATATCGGCTCAAGCAAGTCAGATGAGAGCCGAAGAGAGGTTTCTTTCCTTCCCATTTCCTTAGAGTCATAAATGAAGACCTTCCCCAAAGGTAACATTACACAAAATCATTGTGTATGTGCTAGATAAGCGTTGCTTTTCTGAGTGGCTTTGTAGACAGCCAGAGCATTTATTTATAAGAGCATTTCGCCTTATTCCTGCAGGACAGCTGGCTAAGCAGCATACTGCTGTCTTCATAGGTAATGGGTATACTTTGATCAGGAATCCTGGGAAATGTAGTTTGTTTGAGGTGATGACCTCACAGAGCTATGAATCACAGCGCCCTTAAGAAACTACACTACCCAATATTCTCCACTAAAGTGGCATAAGAGTGCTTTAAATGTATTGCACAGGTCTGACCTAACTTTCTATGCGGCCTTCTCATGAACATTTCCCCCTCAACTGGGCTTACTTGAAGGAGTGGGGGAGAGCTGGTTGGGAGGAGAGAAAATTGATACACAGCCAGGGTAGGTAATCTGCAGTGAATTCATACACAAAGGTGCAAGTTACCCTCCTCCTCCGGTCTACTATCCCCAGCCAGTATCTCAGTGTGGCGTAGTGGTTAGAGAATCAGACTAGGATGTGGGAGACCGGAGTTCAAATCCCCCCTAAGGCACAAAGCTTCCTGGGTGACTTTGGGCCAGTCACAGTCCTTGAGCTCCTGGGAGAATGGGTTGGATATGAACGCAATCAATCAATAAATGTTCTATGAGGAAAATATTGAGTTGAGATACTTGCATCCCCCCAATATATATATATATATATATATATATATGCAGGTTTTGGTGTCCTCGGGTGTCTTCCCGTGTAAAAGTTGGGG